>CM067359.1:83387091-83722091 GCA_034401795.1 Chaetoderma sp. LZ-2023a
GTGAGCTACTAAAATATACCCATGAGATCCAGGGGAGGGGGAAGGAATAAAAGAGGTGTGTGTGCGTGCGTGCATGTATGCGTGAGTATGTGTGTGGCAGAGAGACTTCTTACTGTGCTAAATCTTACTTTCTAGCTATGGCTGAAACTAATTTGAGTGTAATGGTCTGGATTAAAAAGAAGAATTGTATGTGATACGATTTTGTCACAGTGTCCTATATTTCATTGATGACTGGCCACGTATATTTTCAAAAAACTTAGCAAGAGTTGATAGTGGAATATTAGGTGATATAGAGAAATCTAGCTACTCTATGCCGTTACATTAGGTGAAATTATGCCTGGTGACCTGAACAGAATATCTCAAATGTGTAAATATTTAGCACTGACTAGTTTGTGCTATAGGTATATGCCTACAGAATAAATTGATGTTGGTTTAATTATGAATGGTGTTTAATTTTATTATCACCATGTTTTAAAAAAACGTCGGGAATATTGTAATCTATTCCGTCCGTCTGTCTGTCCATCCATCCATCATGTTGGGTGGAATTCAACCAAATTTGGTATGTCGGTTGCCCATATGATTACGCTTTGCAAGGCGCTATTTAGATTTGGCTCCGCCCTTAAGTGGGGTGGGGCATGAGTCAAAAGGTCAAATCACTTGCAACAGAATTCCTCTGAAACCATTAGACGGAATTCAACCAAATTTGATATGTAAGCTACCCATATGATTGCGGAGTGCAAGAGGCCATTTACATTTGACTCCGACCCAAGGGGGTGGGGGAGGAGTAAATGATCAAATTTTAGCCTGCAAAAATTGATTGTAGTGAAACTCCTCTGAAACTGTTTAATGGAATTCAACCAAATTTGGTGTGAGAGTTACCCATATTGATATGGAGTGGATGAGCACATATTATATTTGGCCCCACCCCCCAGGGTGTAGTGGATCGGGTCAAAAGGTCATGAAATTGATTGTAATGCTTCTCCTGTAACACTTGGATGAAATTCAACCAAATTTGGTATGTGAGTTACCAATATGATTGTGGAGTGCAAAAGAACATTTACATATGGCTCCACCCCACCCCCAGGTGTTGGGTTGTGGTGATTGGGTCAAAAGTTCAAAGCGGTAATATGGGGATTTGCGATGATGCGTCCTGTACCGGGCAATCCAGTTTTCTTTAGAGAAAGAACAGTATTCAGGAATATTGTTTTCAAAACCTTCATTTTTCATATTTCCCTCCATTGAGGCCAGGGCTTTTGTATAGTCAAATGTCTAATGGGGGGGGGGGGGGGGTGGGGGGTGGGTTGTTTGGCCATCTTGAAAAATTGGTTTCCGGGTGATAACTCCGTTACCGTTTGGCGGATCGCATTGAAACTTCACAGGGTGGTTGGACTAGGTCTTACGAAGAAACCTATCTGAATCGACGATGATCCGAAATCCAGGATGGCTGCCAGCCACCGGCGTCCATCTTGAAAATTGGTTTCCGGATGATAACTCTGTTACCGTTTATCGGATTGCTTTGAAACTTCATGGAGTGGTTAGACTAGGTCTGGGGAAGAAACCTATCAAAATTGACAAGGATCCGAAATCCAATCCACCCCTATTCACCAGAGTTATCTCCCTTGAAAAGCTAAAATTTGTCAAAATTTTCTTGTCCGGGCCAGATCTAAGAGTTTTGAACCTACACTCACAAATTTTTTTCAGCAGATGTGTTAGGGATAGACGAAGTGTCATGATTTCGTTTCTGCAAAATGTGCCCATATTCGCCAGCGTTATCTCCCTTTAAAAGCTCAAATTTGTCAAAACTTTCTTGTCCGGGCCAGATCTCGAAGCGTTTTGAACCTATACTCATTATTTTTTGTCGATAGATGTATTAGGGATATGCGAAGTGTCATATTTTTGTTTCGGCAAAATCCACCTTATTCGTCAAAGTTATCTCCCTTGAAAGATTAAAATTCATCAAAATTGTCTTGTAATTGTAATGATCAATGCAGCTGTGACACTTTCAAGATTTTTTTGATGTCTTTGCCGTGAATTCCAAACGTGTAACTATTAGAAGCAATGTCTACTACTTTTTGTAGTGTAAGTTTAAATAGCTTAAAACGGTTGCATGTCATGTTTGTAATGGATTCGTGTGAGGACCTGTATTAAGCGACCATCATTGAGAGAAGTCAATGGAGGAATCCACTTTTAGCTATGCCCAGCCCATCTTTAGCTAAGCTCCACCCACACTTCACCCATGTTGGGATTGACCGATCGTTCCCTGCCCTTCCTGAGTGTAATCTGTTCAATATTTTGAAAGTAATTTGACTGGGTATAGGCAGCAACAGCGCCAAGTCAAATTAGTTTCAAAATATCCAACAGAATGTTCATTAAATAGTAAAGACATACAATTCGTACAATCTGACCGATTATTAAGCATTTAAGATGGACTAAATCGAGTCATTCATGAGTTGATTATCACGTCATTTGATTGACTAAGAAACTGTATTCATGATTAGCAGGTGGTTAATCCCGAGACGGGACAGACTGTGTCCTACCTTGATGGATGTCCTACCTAGATGAATCCTTCCTACTAAGCAATTTTGATAATGGGGCATATTGATGCTGGTATATAATACATTTTATCATCTAAGTAGGGCCCACCCAATTTTTTCATAGTATGAGTTAGCTTGACAGGTATAGTGCATTTATGTGTGATTTTAATTAACTAACTGCTTGTGTTTCCTGAAGCTACAATATGCAAGGAACCTTAAAATATATAGGTTTACTATATTTTGTTGAGAATAAACTGTGGTATGTTACTTTGAAATAGAAAGAAGAGGAAAATATGTGTTTTTTCATGGTGCAAAGCAAAAAATTGTGTTTGCATATGTCATCACATTAAAAAAGCCATAGAATTTCCCTTAAATAAAGTGGCCTAAGTGCAAGCCACAATTATGGGCTTTAATTTGATATATGTATTATGTATTTTATCCTCCCAGGTGCATATTGTTTAGCAAATAGCAGAAAATTGGTCTAATTAAAGATTTTATGATATGAAAGCATGGTCTATATAAAAGGCATCTGTGTGTTAATATATATGAAGTATATTGGTGTATTCATTGCAATATTTTGTAAATTAATATGTTGTTATTAATTCGAGACCATACTTTTGTGAAAGTAATATGATGTTCACGTTTCACTTCAAGAGATGTACTGACCTCCCTAACACTATGATATTTCCCAAATATCGACCTTCACTCAATAACCCCAGATTAAAAAAGATAGGTGCCCTTAATTGGCAGGTAGACAGGCGACAGTGAGCCGGATGCCGGCTCCAACCTTGCGCATGCGCAGACGGTCAGTGCCTCTTTCTTGACTATTGGCCTGAATCACATGCTTGTGTTTTTGTATCCACTTGCTAAGTTTTGCTAAATTTTCATATATAAAGTTGTTTTAGAGTGCTAGAAATCATGTCTTATAAGTTTAATTCGCCCGAGGCCACGCCAGGACCGAGTTACCAGGTGAACTCGAGTACAATTATATTTTAATTACGTCTTAATTATGCGATGTCACCTGTTTCTGTGACATGATATAGACATTATAGGCGCTCAGAAAACTGGTAACTTTATTATCTGGCGCCATAAAATGCTAATATCTCTTTATGATTGTGTCCACAGGTTTCTGTAAAGTTTGTTCACATGTAAAGAGGTTTGTCTCCACTATTTCCGTATAAATGTTAGGAAAAAAGTCTATGCCCAGAATCATATAGGCTCCCATAAGAGAGAGCTTGTCGTTCCCTCTGGTCCCACCCTTACCTTTTAATAAATAAGTGAGTGGTGATGAAGAGTGGTTGTCTGGTGGAGCTCCCAAGAGCTGGACGTGATGGTATGCCTTTGCTAAAGACTCGGGTACTCTAATTATGCTTTATGGCACATTAAAATATTTGAAAATATTTGTAATTATTTGCTGCCAATATTTTTTCAGTCATACTGTTTATCTGTATCATTATCATGAGCTATTACTGTGTTCACATTACTGTTTAGGGTGCTCTTGTATTCATACAATTCGTCTTACACCTGGATGTTGCTCGTCTGTTTTCTTTTTTGGAAATTATGACGTCATAACAAACCGTATTATTATTTTTAATATCCTCTTTGAGGCTGGTTGTTCATCTTTTTCACCGTCCTTTGTTGGCCTAGAGGTGGTTTTCTTTCTCCTTTATGAGTTATTTAATTTATATTAAATTATTAAAGAAGCTTTAACTCATTGTCGTCGTCTTGTCCCTTTTTTCAGAAGCCTTCTTGTGTCGGTTGTAACCGATCTATCAAGTCAAAGTTTGCTCCTCACCTCTGTGTAAAATTTTCACCTTGCAGGCCATTTTTAAAATGTGATGTCTGTAAACGTTGGGGTGGGTGGGGGGACTTATTCTCTGAATTTTTGTCGTTACAGGCGAAGGATAAGGCGTCGGAGGAGGAGAAGTGTGCGAAGAAGAGTCTAAGTGAAGAGGGTAAGAGAAAGGCATCTGTTTCTTCGGAAATGGAGACTTTCAGGTTGGGATAGATGGGGGAGATGAAAAAGACAATAAAAGATTTGGTACCAGAGCTGCTCCCTGGGCCGAGTAATTTATTGTCTTCTTCATCTGCTCTCTAGCAGAAAATCCCCACCGCTGATTCTGGTGTCCGTCGTGGTCCGTGGTCCGAAAATGTTTCAGAATCAGTGGTGGCTTCAGTAGATCTTGGAAGGCCTGCCGCCTTGCCAATGGATGCTGAAGCAGGTCTATATGAGTATGGCAGCAGGCTTGCCGCGCCGTTAGATCTTGGACCAGGGCCGCTGGACACAGGCTCATGCCTAGAGTGTCCGCTCTCGAAAGGTACCGCCACCTCTTATGGTACCTTCCATGGCCAGCCCAGGTTAGTGCTCTTTGCTAGCCCAGAGGCAGTTTATGATGGCCAGGAGGAAGAGGATTTTCTGCTGGGTTCACCCGTTGAAGCCATGGACATGGAAACGGACGATCGTGCACCATTCGCGGGGAGCATGGCCAATTTTGTCCATGAAACTACTCCCACAGGGGTAACTTTCATGACTCAAAGGGTGGCCCGGGTTGGAGCAGATGACCGCCGTTTCCGTATACCTCAGCTTGCCGAGGATGTGACAGCAGCTGATCCGGGCCATGGTGTGGTGGATTACACCCCACACGTTTCCATGGCACCGGCTCCTGGCTTTTGAGCCGTGGCGCAAGACATGCCTGCTCTCTCTTTTCCACGGCCAACCAGCCATATCCATGGCTCCAGCCATGTTTACACCTGTCGAGCACTCATAGGTGGCCACAGAGGAGGACTGGTCTGATGCGTGCCAATGGCTGGTAAGTGTTAGGCCAGAGCTCTGTGTAGAACAGTCGGCAAGCCAGCAGGACCAGCACCCATGGTTGGCTGGAAAGCCGGCAATTACCGCCATGCCATCTCTGCTGTTAGCAGAACATTTAGTGGATATGTTCACGGCGGCAGAGATGTCCATTAAGCCTATGGATGGCTTGCGGAGGCGGTGCCGTATTGTTGCGGGCCAATATCAAAAATACGGTACAGTGCTAAAGTCGAACGCAGATCGCGCAGCGCTTGGCGAGGACACGCGGCCAGGCTCACGTTCTGATATGGGAGCGCTGTGCTCGAGCGCCCTGAGCTCAGCAAACACCACATTGCGCGATGCAGAAGAGAGCTCGAGAGCATCCATAGCGGCGCTCTCGGATGTCTCACAGCTGTTACAGGGTGTAGTAACAGCATCTGCATCGCGCCAAGCAAGCCCTTTCTCAGTACAGAGAGACATCCAGGATGGTATTAACTGGCTCTGGACTGTATGACTACGGCAGTGTTAGGCCGAGACGCACATTTGCACTAGATAATTTGTGTCTGTCTCAGGATCTGTACAACAGGCTGCTATATGGCTATGTCAGGTCCTGGTCTCTTTGGGGGTGAGGGATGTAGACACCTCCAGGAGACAGTCACTCTAGTCTATAATCAGAGGGTGCTACGTGAACAATTTGAGGTGCTTCGTAGGGAGCACGTTTGCGCAGCGCCTCCTGCGTACCATCCACAGCAGGCCCGATGTGGTGCTGGTCAAGTCAGAGGCCAGCCACCGGCGCAGCGTAGGTCATGGCCACGCCAGCACTGGCCTGCAATTGGGGGTGCACGCAGGCTCAAGCACAGCCAACCAGGCAGCCGGCCGCGCACCTCTGCGCGAGGAGCGGGCCATGGCGTGGGCGGCGCAAGCCGTGGTGCACGTGGATCTGGTCGTGGTAACCATGCCTGATGGGCCGATTATCACAAGAACCACACCAATGCTAGAACCAGAGACAGTCCCACTCTTGCACTGCTTATGTCCACCTCTCTCCCTAGGTGGACCCATGGGAAGTTGATTGACCTTCCACAAGCAGGAATGGAAGCGGTTAACCAACAACTGCTTAGTCTTGCGATGGCTTTCAGCCGGGTACAAGCCCGACTGGGCGATAGGCCCACCATCGCACCTGTCTCTGGTTCCTATCTGGACTCAAATTCCAAGAGATACAGATCAACGGTTGTGTATAGAGGAAGAGAAAAATTCCCTCATACAAAACTGAGCAATTCAACCAGCACAAAATTGCCCGGGCTTCTATTCAACCATGTTTCTAGTGACAAAGAGTACTGGAGGGTGGAGACCAATTCTCAACCTCAAGCCATTGAACTAGTTCATAGACACACACAGTTTCAAAATGGAAACAGTCAAAATGGCGTTGGCGTCCATAGATCTGAAGGATGCTTATTTCCACATTCCAATTGCGAAGAGTTTTCATCGGTACCCGAGATTCGCATTCCAGGGCCAACAGTGAGAATTCAATGTTTTACTGTTCCAAATTTCCACGGCTCCTCGGGTCTTCACTAGGGTGGTTCTTGCAATATCAGCATACCTCCGCAGGAGAAGCATATCAGTCCACACTTACATAGACGATTAGCTGTTAAAAGCACACAATCGGGAAAGTTTTGCAGCAAATCTGGAGATAGTTTTGAAAACTCTCACAGACTTAGGCTGGATAATAAACTTTCAAAAATCAGAACTGACTCCATCCCAGAAGTTTGTTTACCTT
Source organism: Chaetoderma sp. LZ-2023a (assembly GCA_034401795.1). Lineage (NCBI taxonomy): Eukaryota > Metazoa > Mollusca > Caudofoveata > Chaetodermatida > Chaetodermatidae > Chaetoderma > Chaetoderma sp. LZ-2023a. The sequence continues at coordinate 83,394,188 of CM067359.1, forward strand.
TGAATGTTCTTCGATCGAGAGATAGGGTATGTTTATCCTATTCAAGAGAGCGTAGAAATACTCATTTCAGTAATACAGTCAGTGTGCAACAGTCGTCATGTACTGGCACGGGTTTACTTCAGAATGCTGGGGTTGATGGTTTCTCTGGAACCAGTCATTCCACAGGCGGCCAGTGTGCGCAGGCGGCCTATCCAAGTATTTCTCATGACACGGTGGACCCAGAGGACAGGTTTCCTGGACTCAGAGGTGTCAGTGTTGGAACCTCTTATTCACCACCTTCAATGGTGGATAAAGAGAGAGAATCTCCTGGCGGGTGTGATGCTCATCCCACCCCACCCTCAAATAACGATGTACACAGAGGCATCAATGGAGGGACGGGGAGCTTGCCTGGAAGAAGCCACAGTATCAGGGCTTTGGAATCTTGATCAGTCACAGGAACATATATAAATCTACTGGAATTATGAACAGTAGTTCTGGGCCTGGAACATTTCTGAAAGAAAGTTCAGGGCAAGATTGTTCTAGTTAGATCAGACAACTCAACAGTAGTGACTTACATAAACTGCCAGGGCGGAATGAAGTCGCCCAGTCTCTGTATGATGACTTGGAAACTGCTTTGCTGGTGACTAGATCATATGATCAACTTGAAGGCAGTTCACATTCCGGTAAGGCTAAATCTGTTAGCAGACTCATTGAGCCGAAGGATGAGTGTTTTGCCTATGCAATGGCAACTAAATCAATGTGTGGCGGATTGTCTGTTCGACCACTGGGGGAAGCCCAACATAGATATGTTCGCAACGAACAAGAATGCGAAGATGACGACATACATCTCTCCGATTCCGGATCCAAGCGCTTACGCAACAGATGCATTAGCTGGGAGAGAATGTATGCATACGCATTCCCACCAGCAATCCTGATTCCAAAAGTCCTTCAGAAATTCAGGCAGGAGGAATGGCAAATGCTTCTGATCACCCCAAATTGGCCAAGCCGATCATGGTATACGGATCTGCTGGACCTTCTGGTTTGCAATGCGGTTTCTCTGCCTCTGATGGACAATATTATTTTACAGGGCAAGTCCCTTCGCAACAACTTGTCAATGTTCCATTTGACTGTGTGGATGTTGTCATGTAATCTAAAGTTAAGGAGCGCTTTTCTGAGCAAGCAGCCAAGTTTATGGCAAAAGGCAGAAGGGGGTCAACCTCCAGAGCATATAACTATAAAAATCAATCGATTTTCAGAATGGTGCTCAAACAGACATGTTAATCCAATGGATGCATCTATTCAGGTAGTAGCCAATTTCCTCTGTCCCCTGTACGATGCCTATAGCCTCAAGCCTAACTCTATTGCTGGCTACAAGTCAGCTTTGATGTCAGTTATCCATTGCTTGGCTGATAGGGGAAGTGGCGAAGTCTGTTCATTGAACACTTTAATAAAAGGCATGGGTAATCTAAGACCGAGAAAGCCTCCAGCGATTACGCCTTGGAGTTAATCTCTAGTACTTCAAGTGCTAGCAGACAAACCCTTTGAACCACTAAGCGCCATTTCTATGAAAATGTTGACACTTAAAAGAATGTATTTCTAATTGCTGCGGCCTCTGCAAGACGGAGAAGCGAGATTCATGCTTTATCTGCCGAGGCAGACCGTTATGTGGTTACAGGGGAAGGCCTTAGGCTTCTACCTAGGATAAACTTCATGGCTAAGAACCAGTCTTTGAAATATCCAGGTCACCCAATTGTTTTACCAGCTTTAACTAGGTTTGATCCTAATTCAAAAGCATGGTGTCCAGTCTGCGAATTAAGCAGGTACAAACAACGTACACAGGAATGGCGGACGGACCCACCCTTGTTATGGTTGTCTTATATTGAACCCCATGACAGGGCGTCAAAAGACACTATATCTAGATGGATTCACTGGATTGTGGAATGTATTAAATTTTGCCACAAATCCGCCACTGGTAAACAAGATGACTTAGCCAAGGCTCACAGTGTCTGTAGCGTAGTGGCGTCCACCGCCCTGTTTAATGGGGTGCAGGTGGATGACATTATGTCGGTTGCTCAGTGGCACTGTGAGTCAAGTTTTACCAACCATTACCTCCATGACACCGCTAATCCTCTTGCCTTGTCGATATTCAAAAGATGATCAGGTGTATATATTGTAGATAGGTTGCACTTGCTATCTTCAGACAGCACATTTTAATTGTGGAAACAACCGCATATTCGTGTATCATATTTCCTTCACTGATGTGGACTGGATGGATACAGCTTTCATACATAAGGTCAGTACTGTCTTTTGTTGTTACATAATTTATTGTCACAATGTTTTACCCTTATTTATTAATACGGTAATGGTACCTGTGTATTATGTGGTTCATGTATTGAGAGTATACGAAATGAAGCCTTTAATCTCTTGTCCTGTAGTACTTAGCACCAATACTTAGAGAGTGTATGGGACATTGAGGTCATAGCTTCTCCTTTCCGAAAAGGAGGGGGGGGGAGTGCATTTGACATATGGTAATTACTCTCACCATAGGTTGTGTTACCCGATGTTCAAATCATTGCCTGATTGTATGTGTCACACAATTTCAGATGTTAGTGCTTCATGCGCAAAACGCGCAAAGGATGAGCTGGTCTTTTGACCTCGCCTCCCTCCCGCCAAATTCTCTTACGAATTCTGGCAATATTATAGTGTTAGGGAGGTAAGTATATCTCTTGAAGTGAAATAAACGAAATCACGTATTTCTTTTTTCACGAGAGAGTTGTTATACTTACCTCCCTAACACGGACCCGACCTCTCCGCCCCACAGAGGCTCGGTCTTTAGGCTTTTAAGTTGCATGAGTCGGACAATAGTCAAGCTGAGGCAGTGACAGTATGCGCATGCGGGAGGTTGGTGCCGGCATCCGGCTGACTGTCACCTGTCTACCTGCCCATTAAGGGCACCTATCTTTTAATCTGGGGTTATTGAGTGAAGGTCGATATTTGGGAAATATCATAGTGTTAGGGAGGTAAGTATAACAACTCTCTTGTGAAAAAAGAAATCCGTGATTTCATTTATTCTGTCAAATGACACAAAAACGGTGAACCAAATTCCGGCTGTACATCATGTTTTGTTTTAATGATTCTTACTCTAAGAATATACTACTTAAATTTCTTTATTAATATGCCTTTTGAATAGTCTCATGATATCTACCTTTAGGCATAAAATTGTTGGAAAGAATCCACGCCCTATAAAATTACAGTATCAAAGAGATTTTCCGGCTGTACGTCACGTTTTTGTAAATTTAGTAATATGATTAATTAAATTAGTAAAAAGGTAATAATATCAGCTAAATTGGTTTCATTAATCAAATTACTATCTTACATGTTTGTTATCATTAATGAGTTAATAAGACTAATATTGACCATTCCTGAGTAGAAAATATGAGATATGTTATGTATTTAGTTCCCATTCTTAGGGAATTTAGCTTCTTACTGAATTTTATGATTTTTGTGGTTCACTTCAAGAGTATACTTACCTCCCTAATGCTCTTCGATATTCCCAAATATCGACTTTCTCTCAATAAACAGATTAAAAAAATTAGGTGGCCCTACTGGGCAGGTAGTCAGATGACAGTCCAACCGATGCCAGCCCCAACCTCACGCATGCGCAGACTAGCATTTCCTCTTTCCCAATTTATTGGCAAAGAGATACACATGCTAGTTAAATTTTGTGCCAAGTTTTCTGCTTGTCGTGTCTTTACAAACCCAATTCCGTGATAACGATGTCTTCTCAAGCTAAATCGCTGGCGGAAGGACGGGGACCGAGTTATCAGGTGAATTCTAATACATATTTGTCTAATTTAACGTTTTAATCCCGCATTGTAATGTGTTTCCGGGATTCGGGATTAGACGTGATAGGCTCCATTAAAACTGATTTATTTACATCTGGCGCTATGAAATTCTAATCTCTCTTTGTGTTTGTGTCCACAGGTATCTATGATTGAAAAGGACAGCACGTCTTCAGAGGGTTTGTTTTTTCTACACCACTGTTCCATTTCCCACTAACATGTTAGGAACAAAGTCTATGCCCAGTGACTTTGAGGTCTCATAAGAAGATCTTCTCACTGCCCTCTTGGTCCATTTCCCTTCCCCTTATGGTGGAGAGATTTAAGAGGTCATAGAGAACGGTGGAGCATCCAGTTCATGAGATCGGGTAGTATGTCTATGCTAAAGAAGCAGGTATTCTAGTGTTATTATAATAGGTACTTAATAGAAATATTTCTGAAATCTGCTGCCAATTTTATCACTGTTTATCTGATGTTTACATAGCTTGTATCACTATCCTTTCCAGTTTTATGCTCTGGATTTTGAATACAATTCATCCTTACACCTGGAGATTGTTTTCCAGTCGGATTGCCTTCTTATTTCTGAAGATATGATGTCATAATCAGCCTTGCACTTTTTATTAACAAAATAGATTTTTATCCAACGCTGGTTTATCTAAGAAATCTTTTTTGTAATGGTCTTTATGGGCATTGGTCCTCTCCTGTTTATTTTCGTTTGAGTTTAATAATTCATTAACTAAAATACTTATTGTCTTTGTCTTGGGTTCCCAGGATTATCCGCACCCCATAGGTACCACTACCTCTTATGGTACCTTTCCTGGCCAGGAAGGAGAGGATTGTTTGTTGGGCTCACCTTCTGGCGTCGTGGACATGGAAACTGACGAACGTGCACCCCTCGCGGGGAACACGGGCAACAGTTTCCATGGATCTACTCACGCAGGAGTAGCATTCACGGCGCAGAAGCTAGCCCGGGTAGGGTCCGATGGCCAGCATTACCGCATACCTCGGCTTGCCGATGGTATAGCTGGTTCTGGCCAGGGCTGTGGTGTAGCGAGTAATTATACCCCACGCAATGCGATGGCGCCTTCGCCTGGTCAAGCTAGTTTGGCATGCCTGTTCTATCAGGCCCGCATGCTTTCATTGGTTTGCCAGGAGTATCGGTTCCTCCAGCCACGCAATCACCTGTGAATGTTCTAGAGGACGACGAAGGCCCACGCCTAGTTGAGCATTTACAGGTAGCCACAGAGGAAGACTGGTCTGATGCTTGTCATTGGCTAATCAACGTCAGGCCAGATCATACTGTGGAACAGCCAGCTAGCCAGCAGGACCAACGCCCGTGGCTAGCAGGTAAGCCGGCTGCTACCGCGATGCCATCTCTGCCGTTAGCAGAGCATATCGTGGATATGTTCTCAGTGGTAGAGACATCCATTAAGGCACATGGATGTATCGCGAAGGCCCCTCGCGAGGTAGCAAAGCGATGCCGCATCGTACCTGGTGAATACCAGAAGTACGGTGTAGTGCCTAAGCCCAGAGCTGATTGCGCTGCGCTAGGCGAAGACACGCGGCCAGGCTCCCGGTCTGACACAGGAGCGCTGTGCACGAGCACAGCGCGCTCGTCTTACACAGCGTTGCGCAATGGGGAAGAGAGTTCGAGGGCGTCCATCACGGCGCTCTTGCACGTCTCCCAGCTGTTACAGGGTGTAGTAATGGCATCTGTATTGCGCCAGGGCAAGACCGCTAACAGTCCAGAGGATCATCCAGGATGGTATTAACCTGGCTCTGGATTGTTTAACCTGGTCAGTTACCAGGAGTGTCCGGCCGCGGTGCACGTTTGCACTTGACAATCTATGTCCGTCCCAGGACCTGTACAATAGGCTTCTGCGTACACCTTTGACAGGTCCAGGTCTCTTTTGGGGGTGAGGGATGAAGGCACCTCCAAGAGACGGTCACCCTGGTGAATAACCAGAGGGCTCTGTGTGAGCAATTTGAAGTGCTCCACAGAATGGAACATGCTCGCGCTCCGCCCCCTGCGTACCGTCCTCAGCAGGCATGATGTGGAAGTGGCCAAGTCAGAGGCCAGCCACCAGCGCAGCACCGCTTCGGCCGCACATGCAGCGAGGTGGAGGGTGGCGCGCAGGCTCCAGCGCAGCCAGCCAGGGAGGTAAGTATACGTGTGTGTCAGCCAATAAATTAGTCAGAGGAAGTGCTAGTCTGCGCATGCGCGAGGTTGGGACTGGCATCCGCCAGACTGCCATCTTACTACCTGGCCATTAGGGCCACCTAACCTTTTTTAATCTGAGCGTTTATTGAGTGAAAGTCAATATTTGGGAGTATCAAAGAGTGTTAGGGATGTAAGTATCAACTCTCGTGAAAAAAGACATCTATGATTTCGTTTAGTTCATTACATGAACAAAGTGAGAAAGAAATATTTAAAAATCTTATAATGTCGGGAGGGGGGAGTGAGAGGGATGGGGCTTGTTATGAGCCTTTATCCAATATGGTCGATGCCAGTAAGCTCCAATGTGTGGAGTATGTGCATCCACTAGGCCGTCTCCTTTTCTGGGGTGTTAGCATCCGCATTGGGGGTCACCTCTCAAGACCTGTGTAATGCGGTAGGACATGTGTTTCTATCTATGATTAGGAAAGTTGAAATGGTAGGCTATTGGTGAGTCTTTCCATTGTCCTATATCCCTGAAGTGTTCCTGTATTCTAATTAAGAATTCACTGTTGGGTTCACCTATATACTGCTTATGGTGGTGGAGGCTCACGTGCCCATGCCTGCACACTCATGCAAGATGCACTTAGGTATGCTTATGATTATGCGTAGATGTGTGTGTGTGTGTGTGTGTGTGCGTGTGTGCGTGCGTGCGTGCGTGCGTGCGTGCGTGCGTGCGTGCGTGCGTGCGTGCGTGCGTGCGTGCGTGCGTGCGTGCGTGCGCGCACGCCCGTCTGTGTACCATTATGCCCATGCGTAGATGGACACCGTTTCAAAACTTGATTTGGTTGTAGACTGGTAATAAGGTACACAATGCTTCGTGTTTTGCAGTTGCCAGTTGTTTTGGCTGTATATTTTGAATTCACGCCTAGATTTACCTATAGAATGCCAATGGCGGTGTAGGCATAAGCGTCCATGCCCACACAAGATGCACTTAGGCGTGCTTATCGTTATGCGCAGGCGTGCACGTTCACACAGCCATGTGCCATTATGCCCGTGAATAGGTGGGCACAGTTTCGGATCCTGTCATGGTTTAGGGAGCAGATGAGGAACACAATGCTTTTTGTTTTGCAGTTGCCAGTGATTTTGGCTGTGTAGAGCATCTGAGTGGTTATTGCTCTGCTACCTCTGTTGGTAGTGTGAGTTTGGAGATCGAAGGCAGTACTGGCTCCAGTTGGAGATCCTTTTGGTGGACTAGAGCCATATTTGTGCCTGGGAAAAAGATTATTTATAACATGGAAAGCCATGACTGGATTTGTATACCTGAAGGTTTAGGACGAAAGTCGTATGCCTGACACTGTGTTTGTGTCCCCTATTTATAGGCCTTTGGGCCCGGCTTTGGGTCCCACTCACTGCACATGCTCAGTGATTGTTCTTCCTTTGGGCCCCACTTTGCACCTGCTCAGTGATTGTTCTTCCTTTGGGTCCCATATTTTGGGACCCAAACTTTGGGTACCATCCCAGGCCATCCATCTGTCCTGTTTGTCTGTCTGTCTCCCTGCCTGTCTCTGTCTGTCTGATTTGAAATTTCTGACAAAGCTGTTTAAGTCTCAACTGGAGCTTGTTCGCAAGTTGGTCCATCCATCGGTCTGTCCATCTGACTGTCTCTCTGTGTCTGCCTGCCTGCCTGACTGCCTGCCTGCCTGTCTGTCTGTCTTATCTTTGATTTTAAATTTCTGACAAAGCTGTTTGAGTCTCAAATGTAGCTTGTTCGCTCTTGTAAATTGTAAATTTCATTAGGCTTGTCTTATCTTATATTGGTCGCTATACATGTAGAGCTGCATGAGCATGAGACAATGAATTTTACGCTAAACAGGCATTAATAATCAATGAACATTATGATGCAAAATATTTATTTTGAAATTGCGTTTGCCTATTTTTCTAACACTCAATGTGCTGAGACTTTAAAATTTTTGCACAAGATAGATTTGAGATATTTTTTACCAAATCTTTTTGCATGATGTCTATTAAAATAAGGTTGATTACCATTTTTGCAAAAAAAAATATTCTTGTAAATCAAAACGTTTCATAATGATAAGTTCCCTAATCTATCAGTTATTCTGACCTCCCAAGTGTCAGCTTCCAACTTCCTGAAATAATTGAGCGACTGTCAAGTTGTGGTCTTTATTCTGGTCGCTATGTGCAGGCCAAATACTTATATTCCATGCATGAAAGGAGGGTTGTTAAAAATTGGATTTTGTTTGGGAGTGGTAGAGTGTGTGGTGGGTGGGGGGGGGGACTAATTCTGGTTGCTTTTGGCATGGCAGATGATCGCCTAATCAAGGTGGTCCTTAGATCAGTTTTAATTGTACTATTAAACTTTAGTATACCACAAAGATCAAAAAGCCTTCTTTTTAGGTTGTTGAACATCAAGCCCTTTTGGTCTCTTCTGATTGCTATTTGAGTAAAATGTATTGTTTTGTTAAGTAGATCAAGTTTTAACTGGATATCTGATTTACTGGAGGACTAATAATAATGGAGTTTACTTGAAAAATCCTAGGATCATTGGTATTCTAGATACAGCCGAGAATATGCTTTTGTGACTGACTATCTGGCTGGCTGGCTGTCTGTCTGGCTGGCTGGCTAGCTAGCTGACTGACTGACTGGCTGGCTGGCTGACTGACTGACTGATCCGCAACTAAAAACCTAGTGATAATATCATTGCCAGTGCAATTTGAAGCTGTATCATGATACTGTCATGACACTGCATATCTTTAAACATCCCTTGTTGATTTTTTCCTAGAAACAATCAGATTTGTTGGGAATAAGAAAGGCATGCTGACATGTCAACGCCAACCGAAAGCATCAGCATTTCTTCTGCGAAGATGATACTGGTCATTGATCAACGGAACACAGTCTGATGAATGTTACTTTCAAGTCTAGCTGTTGCATTTTTCCAGCTAGTTTAGCTAGACCCTAGACAATATTCTTATAAAATACTCACGAAAAATTAGCATATTTAGAAATACGGTTTATATATATATTTGTATGATTTTTAGCTCACCTGGCCCAAAGGACCAAGTGAGCTTGTGCCATGGCGGCCATTCGTCAAATCGCATCTCCCCATTTATGCTTTGACCGATTTCAACCAAATTTGGCTGGAAGGATCCTTTGGTATAGGCTCCGGATACAGAATTTTTGATTTGTCAATTATTCTGGTGGCCATCTTGGATTGTCCAAAAAATTTCCAGAAATCATTTAAAATCCAATATAAATGGCCCGACTTCAATGAAACATGGGTGGACTAATTCTATCCTGGTAGGCTTCAACACTTCTAACTAGAATTCTGATTGGTCAATATTTCCGGTGGCCATCTTGGATTTTCTGAAGATTTCTGGAAATCATTTAAAAGCCTACTTCTCATTAACCACTTGGCCGATTTCAAGCACACTCGGTTACGAGGACCCTAGCCTGGTACGCTGCAGAATTTGTATACAGAATCTTGATTGGTCTATTTTTTTCGGCGCCCATCTTGAATATTTAAAAAATGGCGGGAAATCGTTTAAAACGCTACACCTCATTAACTGCTTGGGAAATTTCAGCCAGAATTGACTGAAGGATACTAGGCTGGTGGTGGGTTTCAGACCATGTATACAGAATTTTGATTGGTTAATTTTTCTGGTGGCCATCTTGGATTTTCTGAAAGTTGTTGGAAATTATTTAAAAGCCTAGTCATTAACCACTTGGCCAATTTCAAGCAATCTATGTTGGAAGCCTCCTAGAGTGGTATGCTTCAGACCTTGTATACACAATTTTGATTACTCAATTTTTTGGGTGGCCATCTTGAATTTTCCGAAAAATGGAAAATTGTTTAAAATGCTACACCTCATTAACTACTTGGACAATTTCAATACAGAATTTTTATTGGTTGATTTTTCCGGCATCCAATTTGGATTTCTTGAAAATTTTGTGAAATCAGTTAAAATGCTACTCATTAACTGCTTGAACGATAATGATTTCAAGGAAACTCGGTTCGGAGGACCCTAGAGTGTATGCTTCATAACTTGTCTACATAATTTTGATTGCCCAATTTTTTTGGTTATCTTGAATTTTCCGAAAAATGGCTGGAAATCGCTTAAAATGCTACTCCTCATGAACTGCTTGGGCAATTTCAAACAGACCTGGTAGGTTTTAGAACTTGTATACAAAATTTTTATTGGTCAATTTTTCCGCCGGCCATCTTGAATTTTCTGACAATTTCTGGAAATCAGTTAAAAGCCTACTCCTCGTTAACCATTTGGCCGATTTCAAGCAAACTCGGCTTGATGGCCCCTAACGTGGTATGGTTCAGAGCTTGTATACAGAATTTTGATTGGCCAATTTGTTTGGCGGCCATAGAATTTTCTGGAAAATGGCTGGAACTCGTTTAAAGTGCTAATCTTCATTAACCGCTTATTCCAGTGGCCATATTATTTTCCAAAATGACATCTCAGGAACTGCTGTATAGATCAGGATGAAACTCATTAGATTTAATTTGATCGATAACTAAGGGTGATTAAAGTTTGTTCAAGAAAACGTGATTGTTAATAAAACATGGTTGTCATGGACCAATCAAAATTGTGAGTTTGATGGCCATATTCAATTTTTGTATTGGCTGGATGGAACCTAAGGTTCAATCTGATTGTGTGGTCAGCGTTTATCATTAAGTTATCGCTAAATATCGATCGTACTGAATTCCTAATTTTGTATTTTGTCCTGCTACTGTTGAATTTAAAACATCATGTCTGTTCAAATGCTGATGGTTCAAATGCCAATGGTCCAAGTGAGCATTAAGGCCCTTGGGCCTCTTATTAGAAATGTCTTTAAATATCTTCTCCAAAACTGTTTGGGGGATCGATTCAAAACTCAGGAAATATCATCTAGTTTTTCTATATGATGCATGGATCACCTTGTCTGTCGTTAGTTAGTTATATACAGGACCTTTACCATTGAATTTTGATTGGGTGAGCTGAGAGTGGTCACTTACACCATTAGTTCACTTCATCCGGGTGGTCGCTAGAGCAGCTTTAAATGTATTATTGTTTTAAATTCATCCAAACTCAGTAGCAGTGTGACTTACAGTACAGCTCAGAAGTAAGTTAACATAGTTCCAAAACAAAAATAGAAACGTTAGTTCATACAATTTTGAACACAGTGTAAGAATCTTCAAATAAAATTACGCTCAAATTATTCAAGAGTATGTTTTATTTAGTTTTGGAAACAATTTCAGTTATTTCTGAGCTGCAGTGTGGATCATAATACTCTATCCATGAACTTATTATTCAGATTGTATAAAATTATATATAAATATGTTATGTATTTTTATAATAACTTATTGGCTTTAATTAATATGTATAAATTGTATCACATAGCGTTATTCATGAATCCATTTCCTCACTCAATCATATGATGTCATAAGCAACTATGTAATGTGTAGACGTCATGTCTTGAATGAATCGATATAGTCCGTCTTTAATGCTTAATCATCTGACACATTGTACGAATTGTGTCTATCATTTAATAAAAATTCTGCTGAATATTTTGAAATTAATTTGACTGGTCGCTGTTGGTGCCTTAGGCAGCAACAGCACCCAGCCAAATTAGTTTCAAATATTCAAGGTTTCCCTGTATAGTTTTCAGGAAATTGATAGTCAAGAAGTTCAGGGATCGATTGATTCCAACATGAGCGAAGTGTGGGCAGAGCTTAACTAGGGATGGGTGGGGCATAGCTAATACTGGAAAGATCCATTCTCGTATATATGAAACACATCACGTTTATCTTGACCACCATGAGGCTGCTGTGACATACCATAGATCAGCACAGTGTAACTAACATTCCAAGCATATAGTTGATTAAGAATTATAATAGGTGTGTTAGCCTGGTGTGATAGAAGATTTCAAAGGTTGTATCTTTTTAGACTATCGTTATTGATATTTGACATGCTTTAGCACATAATATATTCACTTGTGTAAATACTGTTATCATGATTACTCTGTTTCTTCACCCTTTAATGATCAAATTGTGGGCAAGAAAATAAAAGTATTTGCTTATTGAATGGTCATTTGCAGGCCAAAAGAAGACTATTTTATCAAAAGTGATCATTAGAATGAATGGCCAGCTGATCGAGTCAGGCACTCCAGTCGAAACTTTTAAAAAGTCGTCTTCTCTTGGACTGCAAAATGGACATCCCTCAAGACATGTGCAGAAGCTATTGTGGCGAGCTTGACCATTAAATGGTTACTCCAGACAACCAAAAGAACAAATTCATTGTGATGTATGATCTGTGAATTATTCTGAAACTAATTAGCATGAAAGTGATGTAACTGTCAGCTGTTGCTGTCTAACAAAAACAGCACTTTCTCAATTACTAGCTTATAAATGGGTATTGAGTTAGGGTAAAATATATCATTTGGCCGCTATGTATTCGTGTCAGCATATTGTACAATATAAACACTGTGATGCATTAGATTGTGATGTCAAAGTAATAATCAATATTTACATGATCTACATTGTATATCAGTATTTTATATGAATATGAAATATATAAACGTAAAATGTTGATGAATGATGTTTGTTATGATATTACTTTTCAAATTTCCATTATTAGCCCACCTGGCCTGAAAGCCCAAGTGAGCTTATGCCATGGCAACCATCCGTTGTCCGTCCGTCAACTTTTCCTTTAATTGACTTCTTCTTAAGAACCACTGGGCCGATTTCAGTTATATTTGGCAGGAGGCATCCTGAGGACATATGGATCCAAGTTTGATCAAATGAAGCCGATCGGCCAATTTGGCCGGTGGCCATCTTGGATTTTGGCAGATTTTAGGAAACGTCTTTAAAAATCTTCTCCGAAACCGTTTGTGGGATTGATACAAACCTCATGAAATATGATCAGCAAGAGCTGAACCAAGTTTGTTCAAGGGAACTTGATTGGTCAAATGGTTTGGCGGTCATCTTGGTTGACCTAGTTTTAGCGAAAACGACTTCTCCAGAACCACTGAAGGGATCGGGTCAAAATTTGGCAGATATGATTAGGGACTAAGGGCCATTAAAGTTTGTTCAAGGAAAGTTGAACCATCGAAAAACATGGCTATTGTAGGCCAATCAAAATATAGCGTGTTTGGCGGCCATATTGGATTTTCTTATTTGATGGATTTTGATGCCGAAATTGGTTTTATATGTGTTATTGGGTATTCGATTTCAAATTTGCAATTTTCGAAATGGTCTGATAAGCGGTTTGGCGGCCATATTGGATCAGTTTCCCACCAAAAGCTCCCATACTAAAGCAATGGGAAATTTAAAATGTCTTCTTGAGAACTGCTGGGCCAATTTCAATTATATTTGTCAGGAAGCATCCTTAGGGCATAGCGATTCAAGTTTGTTCAAACGAAGCCAATTGGGACGGCGGCCACCTATGATTTTGGCTGATTTTTAGAAACGTCTAAAATTCTCCGAAACCGCTTGGGGGATTGATGCAAACCTCATGAAATAAGATCTAGGGCAAGAGCTGAAAGATGTGTGACATTAGCGTGTGCTTATAATAATAACTATGAAACAGGTTTTAGCCTCTTTTTGCAGCATTTTTCTGGACATGGAAATTCTATTAATGAACTCAAGTTTCATCCTCAGGAAGCAAGTCTGTTGTTTTCTGTCAGTAAAGGTAAGAATAAATGTAGGACAACCGGTCTGTTGTAATCAGAGAACTCATAACATTAGTGCAAAATTCTCATCTCACCGGCCTGCTATTCAAACACGTTCATTTCAGGCCTGGCTGCAGTTGTTTTGATTTACATGATTTTATCGAAAATTGCGATTATTTTTTAAAACGTGAATTTATATGATTAGAAATTAATTAATAATCGAATAATCATGAATAGTTTCTACTTCATCAAATATTTCAAAACTTACCTTTTAATTACACTTTAATGCGATCGGTCACAAAAATTGACATTTTGCTCAGCGAATGTAGACTATCTGTAGGCCAAGAGATTACTATTTTTGAAAGTGTATCACTGGAATGACTGGCTCGACCAAATGGACATTTCTAAGCACAATTGTATTTTTCCTCATTGACCATCCTTTGTTGTTATGTCTGGGTAATTTGTACGCAGGCTGATTAATTGAGTAATCTCAATTATTCTTCAATAGTCAATCGTGATCACTCAATGCAATAATCGCACAGGCCTAGGCTATGTTACTGTGTGGTTATGTTGTCCTCTCCTTACAGACCAGAGTAAGAGGCTATGGCACATAAAGACGGGTGTCTCTGTTGTTGTGTTTGGCGGTGTTGATGGTCATCGTGATGAAGTCCTAAGTGGTGTAAGTATCACTTGTCACTACACTCTAGCATGAGATGACCAGTACTGCAGTCACAATCGTCACCCTTTTTGGTGGTCAAGCCTGCGAAAAATGGACTTTCCCATGGTCTTGAGGAATGTCCGTTTGCAGGCTAAGAGAAGACTTAAATTTACCATTTGAATGCCTGGTGAGATAGCTGAGACAGTCATTCCATTGTTAAATTTCCAAAAATAGTCTTATCTTGGCCTGCGAATAGACATTCGCAAAGTATATATTTTGATTTTTTTTTCAGATTTCAAACGACTTGTCTAGCCAATATCATAAATGCGTTGTGTAATAAGTTCTGACGCATTGTCAAACTGTTTCCAATATATTTGTTTTACTTTCACACCGCATTGTTTTACCGTCCACAACGGGAAAGTGATGCATCCATTACTTTAAAATAGACCTGCTATGTACGCGTCATGCACGCGTTGCTGACGCATTTTATGTTAAGTTAACTCTAAGCTGTACTGTAGATGATTAAAAATTAAATAATCGTATAATCGTGAATAATTCTACAGCATAAAATATTTCAAAACCTACCTTTTAATTACTCTTTAATGCGATCGATCATGGAAATTTACATTTTGCTCATGGAATGCATGCCCATTTGTAGGACAAGAGAAGACTATTTTTGAAAATGTATCACTGGAATGACTGGCTCGAGAATCTAGCCAGGCATTCCAGTGATACATTTTCAAAAATGGTCTTCTCTTGGCCTGCAAATGGACTTTTTGTCAACATCATTGCAGCTTTTGTCATTGATATGCTTTTTGGCTGCTATAACTGGTGAATTTGTACTCAAGCTGATTAATCGAGTAATCGCGATTATTATTAAATAATCGATCGTGATTACTGAAAGGAATACTCGTGCATGCCTAAGTAAGCTTATCTTTGAAGCCAGTGAGTGGTATATATGCTCATTCCCATTTTGCGAGGCTATTTCTGACATCATGTTACGCTACAACGTGACCAGCGAGACAAAAAAGAAAGGCCCAGGGCTTTAGATTTACCTCATTTGAGCACACCACCTGTCTGGTCTAGGATCCGTCAGTGCTCCTAGAAACTAGAGAATTTTGAAATCGGAGAGATTGATTATGAGCCATTTTAGTTTTAAGAGAGCTATAGGACCTCTGAATGGCTATAAAATGCCACAGCATCCATCTCTAAGTATTTAATTATCTGTAAATCAGTTAATTAGTATTCATAGCAGCCAGTAGGATTTTAATTTGGACTCTAATATGGGCGGATTTCATACTGCGGTACCAGTAGCAAAGAAACTGGTGTAAATTTTTAAACAATTTTGGTTGACGATGGTTGCTGTCTACGACAGCACCATTTTCCACCAAATTTGTTTAAAAATGAACACCAGTTTAGCTTTTAATTTAATTTGAAAATGTAAAATTTGACATCAGAGTGCTAAGAGTTAATAAGCATTTTACTGGATCCGGCTATTCGTACCTCCTGTTAGAAATTTGAGTTACCTGACAAGATTTATTTGCTATATTTAGGAATTTAACACCGATGGCAGTAAAGTGGTATCCTGCGGCATGGGTCATTCCTTGAAAATCTGGAGAGTAAACACGCAGAAAATACAGGCAGCCATTAAACACTCGTATAAATTCAACATCGCCAAAAGCAACAGGTAATAGAAATCTGCTTTTGCATCAAAACATTCTCGTTTTTTAACCCTTTTATCCTCCAATTTTGTCAAGAAATCTAAATCTTCTCAGAATATGCCCATTAGCTTGTGAAGAGGTTATTTTTGACAATTTACCACTGGAATGACTGGCTTGTTAACTGAGCAAGTTATTCCAGTAGTAAATTGTCAAAAGTAATTTCTGTAATTCACCATTTTGAATGAGAAAATTGAAATTTTCTTGAACAAATTTGATAATTAAAGCACGGCAAGTCTAGGGTTCACACTCATCGTACAAAATACACTGACTGTCACATGTTTTTCCATGACCGGCATCATAATACCATCCTCGATGAATCATGATTTAAGATGTTTCCCTATAGACATAATAGATCTATTTTTAAAATTAAATGATCAATTTATGCAAAATATCAATTTCGATTTAATAAATATTTGACGGGGAGAAACAGCTTCCAGACAAATTAGATTCAAAATATCCAGTTGTCTCAAAATATACATATGATGGAATTTTTATTTTCCAAAGTTTAACATTCCATTTATCTTCCGTGACCAATGAGAAAATCTGCTGATTTTCCAGGATTTCCAGTTTCCATCTTTGATTGTGCATTCTCAGATTCCAGGATTTCAATGACCTGTGTGTCCAGACACGTCTGACTGTCTCAGTGTGTTTATAAAATCTGACACCATCTGATTTGTGTTTCACCTCTTGTTTTTAATCCTACTGATAGAACGTTAAATTGTCTGTATGTCTGTCCATCCATCCGCTCGTCCGTCCATCCGCCCGCCCGACTGCCTGCCTTTCTGTCTGTCAGGGTTTAGAAGATTGTTTTTTGTCTCACCTGCGCTGCAGAAGCTGAAACAGGAATCATTTTTCCGACGATGGCGGCGCTAACATCAACATTAAATTTCTGTGTTTAACAAATCATCTTTGCCTATATTTTAGGATTGAATAATCCTACTGGAATCAAACTAAGACACATGTTTTCTCTGCGATAGTGAGGTCACTAGGTCAAAGATCATTCTTGCTATTTAACCTCTGCTTTCTCAACTTCAAGTTTTTGCTTTTAGCAAATCATTTACATTTATATTTCAGCATTGGTTAATCCTATTTCAACTAAACTTAGATACATAGTTACCTATAATGTTAGAGAGCAGCATGGTGACCTTGAGGTCCCAAGGTCAAAGGACAAGGTCACAATTAATTCCGCAGAATTCATTTTAGTTCTATAGATGTATTGGAATAGTTATGTCTATTTATGATCCATAATTCATTACCCAGACATCGACTGTCAGCTTTAAAAAGCAGTTAACATACATGTGATAACACCATCAAGGTGTCTCATATCAAATTTGAGATTAAATAGTTAATGTAACTTTCCAGTTTTAGCCTGTGTTGGGATCACTCGATCCCTGGACTCTTGACTACCAATTTCCAGAAAACTATACAGCTAAACTGTTGAATATTTTGAAACTAATTTGACTGTGTGCCTCTGGCAGCAACAGCGCCCAGTCAAATTAGTTTCAAAATATTCAACAGAATATTTATTAAATAGTAAAGCCATAGAATTCCTACAGCGACGCTTATTCTGTCTTATTCTGTCTTCAATTAAGCTTACCTGTATAGTTTTCTGCAAATTGATAGGCAGAGTGTTCAGAGATCGATCGATCCCAAAACGAGCGAGGTGTGGGCGGAGCTTAGCTAGAGATGGGCAGGACATAGCTGAAAATGGAAAGGTGAATTGTTACTACATGTAACCTACCAAGTAAGTCAATGCTGAGACAGTGTTGATAAGTACTGACAGATTTCTATTAGCCTGGGTCCTAGTCATGGTGTCAAACCCTGTTAAGGAACCAGTCATGATGAAACATATTCATATACTGCTCCCATATACATGCATAAAGCGATGCCTGAAATCTTGTGTTTTAGACCTTTCCCGACAGTCTGTCAGCATTACCCAGAATTCTCAACTCGTGATATCCATCGTAACTATGTGGACTGCGCTCGCTGGCTCGGAGACTTTGTGCTATACAAGGTAAGCTTATGTTATTCTGTGTCTTAAGAACTATTTGCGAAGCCAGATTATAGATCTCATTTGTTGTGCTGTGGTTTAAGAATACTTGTTATTCTCTTGAAGACAAAGTTTGAGGGTATATAGGAATACGACTGTTTGTATCGTCATACTGATTGGTTTCCAGATTATAACTTATGTTTGGATGTACCGATTTGAACCAGCTTTTGACATATTGCTTAGTAATGCAATTACGGAGGTCAAGTTTGATTTCCTTCAATTTATGTCAAAATTATCCTGCATTATTAGCTCACCTGGCCAAAATGGCCAAGTGAGCTTATGCCATGGCGACCGTCCGTCGTCCGTCCGTCTGTCTGTCCGTCCGTCAACTTTTTCCTTTAAACGACTTCTTCTCAAGAACCACTAGGCCGATATAAGTTATCTTTGGCCGATTTTAGGAAATGTCTTTAAAAATCTTCTTCTCCGAAACCGCTTTGTGGATTGAAGCAAATCCCATGAAATATGATCTAGGGCAACAGCTGAACCAAGTTTGTTCAAGGGAACTTGATTGGCCAAATGGTTCAGCGGCCATTTTGGTTGACCTAGTTTTAGCGAAAATTACTTCTTCTCCAGAACCGCTGAAGGGATCAGGCCGAAATTTGGCAGATATGATTAGGGACTGAAGCCCATTAAAGTGTGTTCAAGGGAAGTTAATCCGTCAAAAAACATGTTGCAGTCGGCCAATCAAAATACAGCATGTTTAGTGGCCATATTGGATTTTTTTATTTGATGGATTTTGAGGCTGAAATTGGTTTTATATAGGTTTTTTGGGTATTCTGATCACAAATTTGCAATTTTCAAAGCTGTCGGATAAACGGTTTGGTGGCCATCTTGGATCATTTTCCCGCCAAAAGCTCCCATACTAAAGCAATGGGAAATTTAAAATGTCTACTTTTCGAGAACTTATGGGACGATTTCAATTATATTTGGCAGGAAGCATCCTTAGGTGGTAGAGATTCAAATTTGTTCAAAGGAAGCCGATCGGCCAATTTGGCCGGTGGCCATCTTGATTTTTGGCCGATTTTTTGAAACGTCTTTAAAAATCTTCTCCGAAACCGCTTGGTGGATTGAAACAAACCCCATGAAATATGATCTAGGGCAAGAGCTGAACCAAATTTGTTCAAGGGAACTTGATTGGTCAAATGATTCGGCGGCCATTTTGGCTGACCTAATTTTAGCCAAAACAGCTCCAGAACCGCTGAAGGGATCGAAATTTGGCAGATCTAATTAGGGATTAAAGGCCATTAAAGTTTATTCAAGGGAAGTTGATCCATTAAAAAAACATGGCCGCAGTGGGCCAATCAAAATACAGCATGTTTGGCGGCCATATTGGATTTTTTTATTTGATGGATTTTGAAGCAAAAATCTGTTCGGTACAGGGTTATGAGTATGCTGATTTCAACCATGCCATTTCTGAATCTATCAGATAAACGGCTTGGCGGCATGTAGTAAAATTGGCATTTAGTACAGGTGGTCTTTATAGCATATTTAACTGCATTCTAAAACCCTTGTAATCATTTGACAGTGACAAAACTCACTTAGCAGCAGTTGTTCACTAGTTCAAAATAATAATTTGACTGAAAGTCATTGCTGCCTTAGAATGCAACACCTTTCTGTCAAATAAATATCAAAATATTCAAAGTCATATATGTCAGCACACACAATACATTTCTCCTTCGATCAATACTCACCATTCTGTTACTTCTGATATACAGCTGGCCTTGACAGCGGCTCTAGGATTATAGACTTAGAAAGCTTTACCGACTCCTGGGAACCGGGTACACGGCTCCCAACTGCCGAGTACCCGTTTACCATAGAGCTCATTCTTGTTTGCATAGCAACAAGAACAATACATGCTTTCTGCATTGAGGATTTTAGTGTTTTTTGTGAAAGAAAATCTAAGTCTTTAATCTGTGATAGTTTGTGTGTTCGTGAAAGGATTAACTAAAGGATACTATGGAGAATACCGCCGAAGATAACCAGGTTGTATCATTCTTTATTATCCATAGTTAAAAGACTTAGGTCTCTAAATTTGGCTGTGTCGCATGTTCCAATTTCTGACCCCATAGAATCTGGGACGTGTGCTAACAACGATATATGGCAGACGATCACCTTCTTTAACCCCCAACAGGCGATTGGCAGATATGAAAATAGGTGTTATGCTACAGTATTTCTAACACGAATATCGGCTGACGTCGTTCTCCATAGGATCCGAGCGGGTGACGTCACACCCGGTCGCTCGGATGTTTATGTGAAGAAATTTTTTTTCATTAATTCGCGCATCTTGTTCTGGGTGCTGCGTACTAAAAATGGTACCGGAAACTTTAGAATGATCAAGTTTACGTGCGATCACGATCGGTTTGCAATGATCGGTGGTTTCAAAATTCTTGAGTAGATGCGTGGTCTGCGGTTTTACCGTGTGATACAGCAGTTTGTTATACATTTTGTTGTTTTCTTCACATATCCTGCTGCTTTCGTTAGGAGTATAATTTATATTGATTAGTAAATATACCCCGAATGCTATGCGATATGATTCCTGGAGCCGTTACACATCCTGGAGGATCTATTATGGGTGTGTTTAATGCCTGCCTCGTTCTTGTCGTCATAATCAATGCGATCGTTGTTGTAACGTGGCGGGGTGGGGTGCGGGAGGGTTACAGTTAAGTTATGAGTCAAATTATTTGAAAATTAATTTTCTGCCTTCCATCCGTGTCTCGTTCCGCTTGTTTATTGTAGGTTTGTGCTTATGTTATAGGCCAAGCCAGCCCCGCCATCATGTGACGAATGCCATAAGTTTGTCCGTGTCGTGTTCAAGGACCATGTCTGTTTTAGGTGTTCCCTGTGTAATATTGATCATAGGTGTAATGTTTGTGCAGTGTGGTCCGTTGAGATGATGGTTAAGTTCCTTGCCCAGAAGGACTTGGCTGGGTCTGACGCGGGGTCAGGCGGTCTGAGAGTAAATCGTGGAGCGCTCGGTTCGGCCGGTGGGGGTGCTCCACGTCCCCAGCTGGAGGTGGCGGAGATGGCACCGCCGGCGTGGTTTGGTCCGGCTATGCAGGGTTTTCTGCATAGCGTTCTGCCCACGCTGGTGTCGTCCCTGCTACCAAAGGTTGGGGGGCAGTTTCTCCCCATGCCTGGTACGGATCCTGTCCTCGGACAGGATTCTGGACTGGTTACCGAGGGGGCCGTCTCGTACGGTCCACTGGCAGTCCTGTCTGGCTTCGGCCAGACGGGTTCTGTTTCTCTGTGGCCACCTCCGGGTGGTCCAGTAGCGGTGGCCGGTCCGTCAGGTGTGGGAGCCGTCCGCCAGGACGGTTCCACGGTTGACTCGTCTAGTGACGACTCTTCGGAGTCTGAAGACGAGGAGGCCGAGGAGGAGAGGTTGCTGCGGCCCGTGAAGCCGCAGGTGGAGAATATGGAGGTTGATTCCGTCCTGGACGAAACCGGCCTCCATTTGTCTGGTTGGTGCAAGCCAGGTCAGCGGCTCCGCCTGTGGCTGAGGCCAATCCGTTACCATGCACCGGTTCCGTGCGGCTTGGTTTGGCACCATCCCGTCACGGGAACGGGTGTGCCGGGCCGGGCGTGGTAATCACCTATCTCGCCTGGTCCGGCGGTCGGACATGGGGTGCCATTGGCGCCCGTGTCTGGCTATGGTTCCGCGACTGCTACGGGTCCGTACGGTTTTCCGTGCGGACCTACCCCATGGACCGGTGTGTTTCATGGGGGGGGGGGGCGGCGGAACCGTGTGGTACCGGAGTGCCTGGCGTGTCAGCCTGGCTCCTTGCCGGGAGGCCGTGGCTGGCAGGCCCGGGAGCACGTCAACGGGTGACGTGTTTGCGGGGGTGTCTTCATCGGAGGTAGATTGGTCAGATGCTCTGGCGTGGCTAGCCAGGGTTGACCCGTCTGTGGTTTCGGCCACGGCCGATGAAGATGCGCCCCGTCCATCGGTTGCATCGATCAGGACGGGGATTTTGCCCGCGGCACGGATCCAGTCAGTGGGACTGGATCCACAGTTCATAGATTTGTTGGATGCTATTTATAGCAAACAACTGATGACCAAGGGTCAGCTCCCTGCGGCCTCCAGGGAGGTGCGGGCAAGATGTCGTATTCCGCGGGGGGAATACGACAGGTATGGTGTAGTCCCGTCGGTCACGGAGGATGACCGATGGGTACTGGGCGTCCAGAGTGCCGTGGCGGGTGGACCCGGTCCGGCACTTGTGGACAAGTCTCAGGTACACCAGGAAGAAGTCCTGTCCCTATGCGATGAGGGTGTGAGGGCAGCGATGAGCGCTGTCAACCACTCGTATCGTCTCCTTCAGTCGGTGTGGGCTGAAGCGGGGGCTGGCCACCCTGTGCCACCTGTGACGCTTTCATGTATCAATGACGGAAGGCTCATGCGTTTCGTCGAGGCCTGGCGAGGTGTGATGTCAGACAGTCTGGTCCTGGGATGGTTATCCCAGGGTTACATGCCGGAGTGGTGGGACTTTCCACCACAAAATCTGTCTTTGGCACCTGTCTGGACACCCGTACCAAGGGAGCCAGACAAGTTAGAAGCCGTTCAAAAGGATGTGTCGGGTTTGCTTCTGAAGGGAGCAATAAAACCAGCAAACCAAAACACTCCAGGCTTCTATTCAAACATGTTCCTTGTCCCCAAGAGCACAGGGGGCCCATACTCAATCTCAGGCCATTAAATTGGTTTATCCATACGCCTCGGTTCCAGATGGAAACGCCAAAGTCGGTAATGGCGGGATTGAGGAAAGGAATGTGGTGTGTATCGATCGATCTGGAAGATGCATATTTCCACATTCCTATGAATCGGAGTTGGCACAGGTTTCTGAGATTTGCGTTTCAGAATCAAGTATGGGAGTTTACAGTTCTCCCGTTTGGCCTGTCGACAGCTCCGAGGGTTTTTCACAAGAGTGGTCCTTGCGGTGACAGCGTTTCTCAGAAAAGAGAACGTGGCGCTACACACCTACATAGACGACTGGGTGCTCAAGGCAGACTCGGCAGACAGGTTGAACGTGGATACTGCTCTGACTCTGAAGTTGCTTTCAGATCTAGGCTGGATAGTCAACGAGGAGAAATCCGAGTTGACGCCCACTCAACATTTCGTTTATTTGGGGATGCGATTCGACCTCGAGGAGGGCAGGGTTTACCCGTCAGAGCCCAGAGTGGTGTCTCTGTTAGCCATCCTCAAGAGTTTTCGAGTGGGAAACCACACTCATGCGAGGCGGTTCCTTCAGATGCTGGGCATGATGGTCTCCATGGAGCAGGTTATCCCGTACGCTGCTCTAATGCGAAGACCTATCCAGTTGTATCTGATGTCTCTATGGAAACAGAGAACAGAACCCCTGTCAAAACTGGTGCCAGTTTTGGAGCCGATAATATCGCATCTTCTATGGTGGAAACAGCGTCAGAATCTCCTATTAGGGGTTTCGCTGCACCTACCCAACCCCCAGCTGTCCATCTACACGGATGCATCGCTGGAAGGGTGGAGTGCCTGCCTGGGAGAACACCAGGTCTCGGGCACATGGACTCTCCCGGCGAGTCAGCTGCATATCAATCTGTTGGAAATGATGGCAGTGGAACTGGCGTTGGAAGAGTTCCTTCCGATGATCAGGGGCAAGGTGATATTGATACGGTCGGACAATTCGACAGTAGTATCATATATAAATCGCCAAGGCGGGACCAGGTCGCCCACTCTGTGTATCAGGGTGTGGCACTTGATTCAATGGTGCAGGAATTACTCGGTTGTTTTGAAAGCAGCTCATATTCCTGGCCGATTGAACATTCTGGCGGATGCTTTGTCTCGCAGACAGAGAATCCTGCCAACAGAATGGTCCCTCAACCCTCCGGTTCTGCGACGGATCTTCGAGCATTGGGGCAAACCCAACGTGGACTTGTTCGCCACAAAGGAAAATGCTCAAATCATGACATATGTCTCGCCGATTCCAGATCCAAATGCCGTCAATATAGACACTCTGGCGATAAGCTGGAGAGGGATGCATGCTTACGCGTACCCACCCACCATTCTTCTACCGAAGGTATTGGTGAGGGTCAGGGAGGAACCGTGTCTGGTCCTGCTAATAGCGCCGTATTGGCCGAGCAGGGCGTGGTTCATGGATCTTCTAGATCTGCTGGTGGAAAATCCTGTGCAGTTGCCCAAGATTCCGAACATAATCTCCCAGGCCAAGGGACGCTTCCTACACGAGCATCCCGAAATGTTCAAATTGACTGCGTGGATGTTATCAAACAACGTTCCACGTCGGAAGGCTTTTCTCGACAGGCTGCTGATTTCATCGCGGCTGCGAGAAGGAGGTCAACCTTCAAGTCATATAACAACAAGGTTAACAGATTTGCAGACTGGTGTGAAGAAAAGGGTATTGATACCTTTCAATCCACTATTCAGCAAATAGCAGACTTTCTCTGTGAGCTGCTCTTTTCAGGACTAGCTCCCGTCACAGTTGCTGGATATAAGTCAGCTTTGGCATCAGTTATCCCTTGTCTAGTCAACAGGGATAGTCCAGAGGTGGCCCAGTTAAATGTGATATTGAAGGGAATGAGCAATCTCCGCCCGAGACAACCGGTAGTCATTCCAGCCTGGAGTCTATCTTTAGTGCTTAATGTACTGGCCAAGAACCCTTTCGAACCGTTGCGTTCGGATAGTCTAAAGCATTTGACTCTAAAGGCGGTCTTTCTATTGGCAGCTTCCTGAGCTAGAAGGCGCAGTGAGATCCATGCGCTTTCGGCAGAGATGAACCGATTTATTGTTTCTGGAGAAGGTCTGCGTCTTCTGCCAAGAGCAGAGTTTATGTCAAAGAACCAATCTTTGAGATATCCCGGCAAACCGATCATTATACCGAAGTTAACTAGGTTTGATCGTGATGCCAGTGTCTGGTGCCCGGTCCGTGCTTTGACTAAGTACAAGAAACGGACTGACTCATTACGGTCGAACGATAGACATCTGTGGATCTGCCATAAAAAGCCTTATGGCGCCGCATCCATGGATACTATCTCTCGTTGGGTGGTCGAATGCATTCAGACTACTCACGAGATGGCGACTGGGCACCTGGTGCAAGGCGTAAGGGCACACAATGTCAGAGGAATAGCCACCTCGACCGCCCTTTACAATGGTGTTCCGTTAGAGGACATCATGGCCGTTGCACAATGGCACTGTGAGTCCTCATTCACGGATTACTATATGAGGGATGTGTCAGACTCAGCCAATCCACTCGCTTTACCTGTTTTGAAACGATAGTTAGTGACCACACTGCTCTTCACCCTTTTTTCACTTTGGTAAGAAAAGAACCTAAAGCAGGCATGGTCAGGCGAGAGGATGTCAACCAGATTGTGTCACTGATGGCCGAACCGGTGAATGGTTGGAGGCGGTACGTCTGAAGTCCAATTATCATAAGGTAATTCAATAGTGAGAGTTTTTTGTATCATGTATATGTATCATGTTCATTCATCTTATATATTCATGCTCATTCCCAGGCTAATACATGGAATATGCAGGGAGTAGTTAACCCTCTTGGCATATTGGTGTTTTCAGGCGAGATACATGTTCGTGAGTTCTCTCCCTTTTCTTAGGAGGAAGAAGGGTGGGTGGGCCGTGACGCGAATGTGATTCGGTTCCGTGAACTTGACGGTCCTTTTAGGTCTCCGTTAGTCAAGTTTGAAGTCTAAAATCTTTCTCCAAGGGGCAAAATTAGCATTTATGGCTTGCCCCTTCCCACTAGGTTACTGATCAAATCTGGTGTATATCAGAAGTAACAGAATGGTGAGTATTGATCGAAGGAGAATGAAGGAAATGTCAATTTCCCTTTCTCCGAGATCTAACAATACTCACCATTCTGTTACGGACCCAGCCTCCCAGCCCCACGGAGGCAAGCCATAGTTTTCTCTTGTTTGGTGGCTGTGCAAACAATATGAGCTCTATGGTAAACGGGTACTCGGCAGTTGGGAGCCGAGTACCCGGTTCCCAGGTGTCGGTAAAGCTTTCTAAGTCTATAATCCTAGAGCCGCTGTCAAGGCCAGCTGTATATCAGAAGTAACAGAATGGTGAGTATTGTTAGATCTCGGAGAAAGGGAAATTGACATTTCCTTCAATCTTAGATATTTAGCCAGCATCGGAAAACATTTAATCTTGTAATTTAAAACCACAACTCTAATTCTCAGGATTGAAATGAAATTAGTACTCTGTGAGGTAGTGAGCTGATGAAGTGTACCATATTCACATACTGATTCTAAAAGATTTATTTAATTAATTCATTATTAACCCTTTAACACTCATATCAGCCAAAAACAGCTTTTGCAGTGGTCGTGAGAAATGTCCATTTGCCGACTAAAAGAAGACGGTTTTTGAAAATTTACCACTGGAATGACTGGCTCGATAACCGAGCCAGTCATTCCAGTGATAAATTTTCAAAAATAGTCTTCTCTTGGTCTGCAAGTGGACATTGTCTTGAATAAATTTGATGGTTAAAGTGTTAAAGGCAATTAATTCTAGCAATGAATTTAGTTGAGTATTGCGCTATTCACAAGTTTTGTTGGATAGCATGTAGCATGGTGACGGACATTTTGAAAATGGTTTTGCTGATGATGTCTGTTACTGTCAAGTGCAGCAACAGTTTTCAGCATGAGTATTGAACCCTTGTCACACCAATGTCTAGAGATTAATTGTTACAAAGCCAGTATTAGAAAGGCTGGTGTACAGTTTTAAACACCATTGCTGAAGACCATTGCTGCCATAGACAGTGCTGTTGCTGTTATACAATTGACAGCAACAGCTGTTAAGCAACAGCTTAGCGCATTATTTCCAGTTAAATGCGTTAATAAGATTCGCTTCTTATCAATTTATTATTATTAGCTCACCTGGCCATCGATATCAGAGGACATAATATCTGACCTATTTTGGTAGGTTAGGAAAACGGTTAACCCTTTAGCCATCATATCAGCCAAAAACGGCTTCGGCAGTGGTCTTGAGAAATGGCCATTTGCAGACCAAATGAAGACGATTTTTGAAAATTTTACCATTGGAATGACGGACTCTTTTTAACGAGCCAGTCATTCCAGTGGTAAATTTTCAAAAATAGTCTTGGTCTGCAAATAGACATTTTCTATGAGAAAATTGAACTTTTCTTAAATTCAATGGTTAAATGGTTAATTAATGCGCAATTGGAGTTTTATTTCCACCATCCATTGACATATGACAGCTTTTATTACCATAATAGATAAAAACTAAATTAACAGGTTAACCTTTTCCCTGCAACTGCTGCCTAAATATTTAAGATATGTATTGTGTACTCTGATACCTATACTGTTAACATATTTTGAAATGTATTTGATTCATTGAAAGTTGTTGCTGCCTAAGTCAGCTATGACTCAGTCAAATTATTTTTTAAATAAACTGCAGCATCGCGAACTTGGCCATTCAGCAAGATGTACACATGTTAAAAGGATGGTTTGGAATATACTCAGTTGAACCTGCTATAAAGACCATCTGTATTAACCCTTCTTAAATTAGTTTAACGGAAAGCCAATGTTGCCTAAGGCACAACGGCTTCACGCCAAATTAATTTCGAAATATTCAACAAAATAAGTTTTATATCATAAAGAATATACTTTTTTCGGGATTTATGGGTGAAAGGGTTAAGAGACCACCTGCCTTAAAGACTATTTTCTTCATTTGCTAAATGCAATTAAGCAATGTATTTGAAACTTTATTAGCCCTTTAATGGTCAAACCAGCGAAAACCTGTCTCTGCAGTGACCTTGAGGAATGTCGATTTGCAGGCCAGCATGAGTATTTTTGAAAATTTACCACTGGAATGACTGGCTCGATAATCGAGCCAGTCATTCCAGTGATACATTTTCAAAATGCTCCATATCTTGGCCTGCAAATAGACATAACCTGAAAGTTTTGTTTTACTGAAAAATCATGACCATTAAAGGGTTAAGAAACCAGCCACCATAAGAGACTGCCTTCTGATTCTCACTTGAGGGGTGTCTTAATACAAGTTTGACTGCATGTCATCAATTTCTGTTGTTAGTACTGATATCTTCTCTTTTTGCTTAAATATTGTTCAAAAGTTTGCCGTTTAACTTAAATTTCCGTTTACGGACAAAAACTTTTTTTCCGGCACCGATTTGAACCAGCTTCGGTATAGTGCTTAGTGCCAAGCTCGAATTCCGTCAACGTACGTCAAATTTACCGGGAGTTGTCCCCCCTTGAAAAAATATATACGTTAATTTGACATAATAAAGAAATATTAGTTACCTCTCCGGGATGTAGAAATTGTCTGAGTGTAGCTTTCGTGAGCATCTCAGTCACTTCTTCAGCACTAACCGATGGCGGTTAATCTGACAGTTTCCAGGTAATAACTCATGCTCTCTTAAACCGATTCAGACCAAATTTGAAGTATGGCTTAATACTACCAAGGCGCATGTCAAGTTCGTCTTCCAATACTTTTCTACAATATTTACCAGAGTTATCACCCTTGAAAAATACAAACTTTATTAATTTGGCCGTTTGCAGGCAATAACTCAGGCTAGACTAAAGGATTCGAAACAAATTTTTATTATCGCTTAATACTACAGCGGCAGATGTCAAGTTTGTGTTCCATTAGTTTTCGTTAATATTTGTCAGAGTTATCACCCTTGAAAAATACAAACCTCATTAATTTGGCCATTTCCAGGCAATAATTCATGCTCGACTAAACGGATTTGAACCAAATTCAGACTTTAGATTAATAGTATTAAAACATAGGTCAAGCTCGTGTTTTTGTTAATTTCCTTCAAGAATTACCAGAGCTGTCGCCCTTGAAAAATACAAACTTAATTTGATGTCATCCCCTAGCAACAAACACTGTGACGTAAGCACATATACCAGTTATAGGGAGCAGGCAAGTGAGTTGCCCAGATTCCTTACATTTCATTTCAACAAAAGCAGAATCGAGGTTATTTGTATTGCTTGTAGTGTTGAATACATATGTTATAAGCCATGTTGGAAATGGCAAAATGACATTAAGGGAGGTAACTCATGTATAGTTAGCGTCACTTTATGTACCAAGCGCATGGAGTTGTTTCCCTTTATTCACGTTCATTTCTTGGCGCACTCTCGCATTTGGAAACGAACGGTGAAGTAAGGGGAGGCAACCTCTTAACCTGCATCGTGTATTGAGATGGCGTTACCTTCCCTTGCTGGAGATATATATATATATATAGATGCTGCTGCTCTACAGGAGAGAGATGAGTTTGTATCTAGAACGAGACAAGACGAAATAAATATTTAAGGACCAGAAGACGTTTTAGTTTTACTAGTAGTTAGTATACACCCCGTACACCCCCCAAGCCCCCAACATGGTGGAGGATCTAAATTCAGTCGTTTGTTAGCCATATTTGAATTAGGAGTAACCAGTTTTGGATGCCGAAATACTAAGTTTTAGATACCGTGAACGAGAAAGTGTTAAACAAACTGCCATTATGTGATTGTTATTGTTGCTAATATTTCAAGTAGTTCCGATCGTTTGTGAACAGTTTATCTATTAATGATGTGAACTACAGATTTAATTGTTTATTACCTATTGGATTTAAATGAGAACATCATCACCAAGTAAGTGTATAGCTTTATTTCTGATCATCTGTTACGCGACAATCATGGATGAAAGCATAATATTAACACCGCTGCTACCGGAAATGCCTCCGTATTCCCCACTGCCACCCGAACAACAGACAATATATATTAAATCGGAGCCAACAATAGAAAAGACAATCAGAAATTTTTCGGGATATATCCACGAGGACGTGAAAAAATTTATTGGTGAATTCGAATCATATTTAACATTAATGGGGATTGATAGAACATCGCAGAAAGCTGTTGCAGCATTCCATCTCCATTTGAAAGGACCTGCTTTAGTATGGTTTAATACTCTGAGCGATGCATCAAAAACTACATGGTCGCTATTGTGTAACGAATTTCGCCAGGAATATTTAGACATTCCGAACAATCCAGTGTTAATTTCCGAGCAGGCTGCATATAATAGCTTAAAGCTGGGCACGTCACAACCCATCGAGGAGTATCACTCCGTTGTCCTTGAAAAGGGAAAAAGATTAAGCAAGGGTGATCAAGACATTATTTTCAAATTTGTTGATGGACTACCGGCGCAACTTGCTTTCTTTGTGCGTGCTGGTCGCGTTTCTTCGCTACGAGAAGCCTTGCATTTAGCCAAGCTGGGCGAGGCGCATGGATACCGATCGGCGGCAAATGTTCATGTTAGTGCTGCAATGCCAACAGCGCCTATGCATGACTCGGCAATAGTGGCAGAACTGGAAAAGATTTCTAATCGCCTAACAGCACTAGAAACAAGACAGCCTGACAGCCGACAGCGACAGTTCTCCGGTCGTACTAACGACATGAGACGACGCAATAATAGCATTGTATGTTTTAAATGTTCTGGAAGTGGCCATATACAGAGTAGTTGCAACTGGAATGGCGAGGGCATTCCACAGCCCAGCAGTATGTGCCAGATTTGCAGGCAATACGGACATTCTGCAAAGGAATGTGCGAGGTTGCGACAATCAATGACACAGGCCAAACAATGTCAGCTATGCCAATCGACAAGCCATACAGCCGAGGCATGCACAGGATTAAACGGCCATGGCCTGGCGGTGACGCGCGGCCACCAGGCCCAGTGAAAAACGATGTTTCAGGCAATGGGTGCGGATTGAGAAACGACATACCTGTTCATAAAGCTGGACATGTCAATGGAGGTAATGACTCTAATTTTATGTATTTGCCGGTCAGTATTGGACAAAAATCGGTCACTGCCCTTCTAGACTCTGGTAGTGCTATTAATATTATATCACGTAAATTCTTTGACTCGCTTCGACAGTACTGTATTCATGGATTTTATTCTAGCTCAACACGGATATTATTAGCAAATAATGACTCAATTTCCGTTTTAGGTACGGCAAGTATAGATATATGTATTGCACCAGGTAAAACCCATACTATATTTGTTTATATATTAGATGAAACATCACATCCGTTAATTCTTGGAGTTGATTATATGCGTTCGCATGGCATAGTCCTAGACTTTGCTAAACATGCTTTTTCTCATGTCACAAAACGCTCATGTAAAGTGCGGTGTAAATCATCTATTACTATTCCAGCCAATTCAGAATGTATTGTGTATGGTAAGCTTGACCATGGTTTCCAGCTGGGTATGCAAGGAGTTTGTACAGGACATTGTGAGATTGTTCGCAAAGGACTACTGGTTGCCAGATCAGTGACCACTTGCGACAATCTTCTAATGGTTCCTATTAAAGTTTTAAACCCAAGCAATGATCGAGTTTATCTCAACAGAGGTATAATATTGGCTGTGTTTACGTTGTGTGATAATGCAACAGACATAATTTCTTTCCCATGTGCTCATGCTCGACTGACGTCTGATAATGATTCAAATGTGTCACTGTCTACTAACAATGATAATGTATTTAATAATGACATAATCAAGTTTAAATCATATTTTTCATATGACACTGAGAACTTGTCTCAAGATGAGGGAGAGAGATTATTTGATTGCCTGTATGAATACAAAGACGTTTTTATTACAGATGAGAATCCTAC
This sequence comes from Chaetoderma sp. LZ-2023a, assembly GCA_034401795.1. NCBI lineage: Eukaryota > Metazoa > Mollusca > Caudofoveata > Chaetodermatida > Chaetodermatidae > Chaetoderma > Chaetoderma sp. LZ-2023a. The sequence goes on from CM067359.1 coordinate 83,425,899, forward strand.
CTTCGGGTTGACAACAGTGGTTCAACATCAGATCCACTTGAAACCTGATGCCGTGTCTAAGCATCAGCGTCCTTATAGGTTACCTCCAGATAAAAGAGAGGTATTGCGCCACCAGCTAGATGATTTACTGTCAAAAGGTATAATTACTCCAGTTTCAGAAACTGAAGATATACCAATAACAAGTCCGATCGTTTTAGTAGCCAAGCGTCATAGGCCTAAGATAGATCCTTTTAATATTACTAAAGAGGACAGCCTCTCATCCTACCGATTCGTTTGTGATTTTCGTTATCTTAATTCTCAGACGCAGGATTTCCGCTACACGATACCGAATTTACAAGAATTAACAGAGTCATTTACTGAGCGTGTGCCTAAATTTATCACATCACTTGACCTTGCTTCAGGTTTTTTTCAAATGTCTATTTCCCCAGAATCTGCAAAATACACAGCATTCAATACCTGTTTTGGAACATATAAATTTTGGCGTCTTCCCCAACGCCTTCGAACAGCACCTAACACGTTCCAGCTATTGATGGATAAAATTTTGAAGGGATTGACATTCTCATCTGTGTTATGCTACTTAGATGATATCTGTATTTTCTCTGAGTCATTTGAGCAGCATATTTCCGATTTGAAGGAAGTATTGTGCCGTCTTGGAAATGCAGGACTAAAACTCGGACCGAAAAAATGTAAGTTTGCTCAAGCTAGTTGTATTTTTCTAGGGCATGACATTTCTCAATATGGTATAAAGCCCCCTAGCGCAAGAATTGAAATTCTTCAGAAGTACCCCACACCAACCAATCGCAAAGAATTGCAACATGTTCTTGGAATTTTCAATTGGTTCAAGAAGTTCATCCGTAACTATAGTGCGATTGCAAGCCCATTGTATTCATTGTTGCGTAAAAATGTACAGTTTCGATGGACAGCTGATTGTGTTAAAAGTTTCCAGGAACTCAAAGATGCACTTATGAATTCAGATTTTTTGGCTTTTCCCCGGTTTGATTTGGAATTTCGTCTTGCGGTTGACACGTCTAGTAAAGGAATTGGTTATATGCTATATCAGATCCACAGCGACATTCCTAAAGTTGTTCGGTTTGGTTCAAAGGGTCTGTCCAAATGGCAGCAATCTTATGGTCCAACGAAACTAGAATTGCTTGGAATGGTTACTAGTATTTTGGATTGTGCATCGTATTTACGTGGTAGACATTTTGTTGTCGAATGTGACCATCAAGCTTTGAGGCCTTTGTTTCAGAAACAGTTAAAGGGCGCAATCTATGAACGATGGTTGGCAATCTTACAGCAATTTGACATGGATATTGTGTACACCCCTGCTTCGCAAATGACAGTTCCAGATGCACTTTCCCGAAACACAGAGTTTCCAGAGATGCTTGGTTCCAGTCCTGAAGAGGATGACCCATGTTTCCCCTATGTTTTGGAGAAACCAACGAAGGTGACGTTTATAACTGAGGATGCGCCGGTTGTACACCCTTTGCATTGTAACTATGTCAATATCCATTCATCATGTGACAGCACATATGACGCAGATTCAGAGGATAACGATGACACACTTTGTGGACCATCTCGTTGGAAACGTCGTCACCGTCGTATTAACAAGAAACGTGGTACAAGCTCTTGTGACACTACAAGAATGCAACGGGTTTCAGATTCCGAATATGACACGTGTTCTGAATATGACACAAGCTCTAGCGTCACTGTAGCGATGCCAGAGTGTTTGGAATCTGATTATGACATGTGTTCTGGATATGACACTGGTTGTAGTGACACTGTTGCGACGCCAGCGTGTTTGGATTCTGAATATGAAACGTGTTCTGAAGAGTCTGCAACTTTTAATATCCTAGGTGGCGTGCTGTTGATGGACACATCACGTTCCTCTAATGGAACGTCTCAGATGTCTTTTGAAATTCTACCCACTCAAGCAGTATCGATGAAATCAGTTGATGAATCAGGAGTAGAAACGTCACTAAATCATCACCAGGACATTGATCAGTCTGAAGAGCCTATCAATTCAATAAACACGGGGTTACATCATTTGGGTATGGCCGCACAAGACGTACGAAAATGTCAAGTTACAGACAGTGTCATTAAACCGATGATTGACTACTTAGCCACGGGTGCGTTGCCTGAATTGCAAAAGACAGCTCGCTTACTTCTCGTACAACAATCAGACTATGCCTTGATTGATGGTATATTATTTCATTCACGTGTAGCTAAAGCGAAACGTTCAAAAATGCAGTCCCGCTATCAGCTAGTTTTGCCTTCATCATTGGTTCCAGTCGTTCTAAAAGGGTTCCACGATTCACCAATGGGCGCACATGGCGGTATTCAGGACACTGTTGATCGGATTAAGGAGCACTACTACTTCCCTAGACTTGCTACATTGGTTTCGGATTATGTCCGTTCTTGTCACGAATGTCAGTCTCGCAAGGTCACCAAGGTCCATGTGAAAAATGCTATAGTTGCATATCCGACACCTGCCCGTCCATTCTCTGTTTGGGAAGTTGACTTATATGGCCCCCTACCATGCACACCGCGTGGTCAGACATACATTTTCACAGCTTTAGATCTGTTTTCTCGGTTTCTCTTCGCTGTTCCTATTGCTAACAAGGATGCCATCACTGTCTCGGAAACACTATTCCTACTGTTTACTACATATGGCGTGTGTGATACCTTAATTTCTGACCAGGGATCTGAATTCACTGCCAGAGTTACCCAGGAGCTGTGTGGTCTGCTCCATGTATCACACCAATTCACACCTAGTTTCGTACACCATTGTCTTGGCGTGTGTGAGCGCGCTCATGGAACACTAGCGAGTCGACTTACTCCATATATGAACAAGGCTTGTAATAACTGGGATTTATTTCTACAGTCTGTGGTCTTTGCAATTAATAATTCTGTAAATTCCAGTACAGGATATTCTCCATTTGAAATTATATTTGCTCAAAGGCCCACCTTTCCTCTGGTTAGCCATGCCGTTGATATGCAGAGTCTCCCTCAGGATATAAATGATTATCTTAAGCAAAAGATTACCCTATTGTCTAATATTCGTAGTGATGTGTCTGATAATCTTGTTCAATCAAGGACGGAAATGCTATCTCAGACTAATCATGGCCTTGGCATGCTAAGCTTGTCACCTGGGGACTATGTGTATTTGACTGACGAATCCGGTGGACCTGCGAAAAAGCTGCGACATGTTTACGATGGTCCATTCGTAGTGGATGTTGTCTCTAGTCCACATACTGTGTATTTGCTAGATCCCACTGGTTGCAGACAATTCACACAGCCTATACATATTGACCGGCTTAAAATTGCTCATGTTCGTCAGCCTTCCCCTTCTGATTTCTTTTCTGTCACCAGGAAAGCCCCTGTCAAATTGTATTGCTCTGCAGGCACTCAAACCTCACTCATAACACCACAACACACTATCAATTCCACTGAGCCGTCCATTCCCTCAGACACCCATACATTTCACACTACTAATCACCCCGTCGTTCCCCCTCCCAATGCTGTGTCTAAGCTTATTCCCAGCAACCCTAGACCCAAGCGCACACTGCTTAAGCCTGCCAGATACAGAGAGTCTAGTCATGTTGATCCAGAATTATTGTCTGAATCCTCAGCATCCACCTCAGATCGCTATTATAACATTAAGCGTGTTTTAGCTCAAAGACACACTCCGGATGGCATTCAGTATCTAATACATTTTGTAGGAGAGCCGGCGCAAAATGCTCGGTGGCTTTCTAGTGCAAGCCTAAATGCGAAAGCTAGACGTCAAGTAACCGACAGACCTCCTCCAGCTGTATAAATTACCATAAGCGCACATTTAACGCACGCACGCACCCTGACACGCACACGCGCACACCCACCCGCAAGCACGCGCGTATGGATGCACACAAGCACGCTCGCGCGCGTCCATGCACTCACGCCTGTGCCTTTCCACGCGCATTCACACACGCGCAAGCACACCATCACACGCATACATATACACACGCCCGCGCGCAATCCGGCTCCTAAATAATTTATCTTAGTTTAATTGATTAACGATCGCCTGTATTCCGATCTTTTGCTGCACTATGCCTGATATATTTTCTCTTGGTCGATCATATTGCAGAAATGTATTTTGATTTATTGGTGTTGTATCGTTCAGCTATCGTTAGATTTATCATTGTATTTTAATGGATCAGATTAGATAATCTAAATAACACGTCATACACATAATCTCTAAGGCCTTCGTTGATTGAACGTATTAATTATTCACTTCCCATAACCCATTTCATTCTGAATATCTACTTGCTCAAATGTGGTTTGAATTATGATGGAATCGGTCTCACGGACTACTATTGATACACGCTGTCAGATCTGCTTCACCGCTTTGACACTGGATAACAGGAAATTTTAGTTATGTGTATTCAGGATGGAATGGGTGTAAATCGTGTTAACTTATGTAACACAATGGATGGTTATTTCTATTAATGCTTGTCAGGTGTGACTCAGCTGCGTGTTTCGGTAAGACACAGTTATTGTGGGACACAACTTTGCTCATATTATTCTCAAAAAACACACGACTGATTGTGTGAGTTTAACTTGAAGAGCAATGTTGATGTCTTGAAATGTATGTTTGTCAAACCAACACGAGATTTTTGTGTTATGTTGTGTTATTGTTTTTGTGTGTGTGCTCTATGAGACACAGCTATTGTAGGTCAGAATTTCACTTAATTATTCTCAAAAACATATGATTAATTATGTGAGTTTAATTTGAACGGTGGAATTGATGACCATGAATAATATGATTGTCTCTAAGCACGAGATTTTGTGTTGTTATTTTTATGTGTGTTTTCTGAGACACAGCTATTGTAGGTCAGAATTTTACTTAATTATTCTCAAAAACATATGGTTGCATATGTGAGTTTAATTTGAATGGTGGAATTGATGACCATGAATAAAATGATTGTCTCCATACACGGGTGTTCACGAGTATTAGGATTACTCGGTGTATATTCACTGAGGTCGTACCTCAGGTGTATGTAGGCCGGACACAATGAGATGCATATGTGTGATTGATGCATGGGTGTGTGCCTACATGGATGTAATGTGATGTATGATGTTAGCTGTTTCTCGTGACCTGACAAGGTATTTGGTGGAAGTAGCCTATTTCATCCTGTATGTCGATAACTAGATTGACAAATGTGTGTACGCAATTTGGAGGGTATGCTGATCATTTTGATGATAATTTGTCGTGATGATATTGCTACCACTAATGGTGAAATTTCTCAAAATGTTCAGTATGCTTTCACTTTGCATCCAGTGAAATCAGCTTTGTGGGAATGCAGGAGGATAGTGGTTAATTGTTTGTAGAAGCCGGACACAACCAGCAGTTTGTCCCTCTAGATTTCTGGATGTGGACAGCTGATATGATTGTCTTTTGGCTCACAAACACAGTTAACCAAAATAGGTGCTATCCTTTCATGTTATATTCTAGTTGACACATTTTACTAGATTCAAAGTTTCTACTGTTGTTTATTTTCCTTTACTAAATAACATTTTGCTAATTATACGTCATAAATTTGTCATTATTCAGTCCTCTCGAATAATTTGAACATGGTAACATGTTAAATATGGCCGGGTTAGCTATGAAAAGAACTGTTTGTACTGGACGCTGTTGTTGTATATGCAACAATATCGTGTTGTCATTTATATTAATTCTGGAATAGTAATTAATTTTTCTTTATTGATTACCTAAAAGAATGGAATTGTTGCTGTATATTATTAATGTACATTTTTTTTCCCATCATTACTGCGAACCAATGCTTGGATCACATTAACACTTGTGCTGCTGATTTTTAAGTATTTTATTTCATTTATTGTTAATTGTTAACTATCTGTGGAGTTTTTTTTTATGAAATGTGTTTCTATCGCAGATAGCAACATGTTTGAAAATTATGTTTTCAAATTTTGAATCTGTATAACTATCCTCGATTTTTGTTAATCATTTGTGAATGGATGGTGAGAGTTTGTGATATGGCAGTGTTTTATGGCAGATAAGGGTACAGGTGCTGGACCCGAACTGTTCTGGGTCTTGTAGAAGCATAATTAAACGTGACTTTCGGTGCTTGGCCTCAGACGTCCGCCAGCATTTGACTGTTCATCTGTTGTCGCTGACATTTTATTACATTTTTATTTAGTTTCAATGCATGTGAACCTAGGTTAATTGATGCATCCCGCATGACATCTGAGATTGCAAGCGCGGTGATGGGTTCGATGTCAATTGGGAGAATTGACACTTTATTTGCAGGATTTGTTTATGAATTTCCTTGTTTGTTGGAAATGAAGGTAAACAAGTTGATTATTTGAGAACAGCTGGGCTTAAAGTCACTTCAGCAGACCAGGGCGGCATTTCTCAAAATAGCTAGCTAGTTTCTTTCATATGATGACCCTAGCTTACCAGAATTTATTGGATGAAAATTGTTTATTAGTTTGCTCTGTACTTGTTTTCGAACACAGCCAGCTAAGGTTCCAACTTGAGGTATGAATGAATGAATGATTGTTTGACATGCAGATTCAATGGCGCCACATGTAGGCGATAACCATGAATAGTCACGCTGTGCGCACGTGGCTAATAGCGCACATGTATTTATCATATCCTGAATATGCTAGCGTTTGTAATTAGTTAATATTAATAGTTATACTATTAATTTAGTGCCCATGTACTCATTATAATACTTATAACATAATATTTTTACCCGTCACTTATATTTAGCACGATTACGTAATGATTTGTTGATGTTGTCATGGTATCAATATTTAATGTGACAATCCGTCCATGCGTGTTTGCAATATAAATGTGCTGTTCCTGATGCACATTTTCTGAGTAGACCCTATCTATATGTGGCCGATTGTCAAATTTGAATGCTGGTTTCTTGTCAATATCATATGATTATTAGTCTGGATGTTGATGTCATCATAATCACCCTATATAACCAATAACGTCTGACTTGGCAATGACAATTTATGTTTTTTCGTATACTAGATTAGGTGTAGGGGCATATGCCATATTTTATGCTTATTTGTTTATATAATTGATCATTTGTGTATTTGTTTGATACACTAGATTTAAAGTTTGCTGCTGTTTCATTAATGGTTAAAATAGTTGTTTGGGTGTCCATTTTTATGCTTTCATTTGCTAGTTATTCTTCTCCATTTCTTCTAAGTCTTGCAAGCTATAATGCTCAATCACATCGGTACATCATATTGAAATACGATGTGTCTCATGGGTTAATGTTTGTCGGTGTAGTGTCTGATAATCCACATGTGTATTGCGTGTGTGTATGTGTGGATGTATGAATGGTCTAACCTGTGGCCGCAGGATTGTGTTTGGTTTGTGTGTGGATGTGGCTATCAGGAACATACATCGGCAGAATATTGATTTACCATGTGACACTCTGACACTCTGTACTCCAGTTTAATTCAGGCTTTTGTAATTTCTACTTCAAAAACATACTTCGTACTTCATTTTATGTGATGTTATTTTATCTGCTGTCATTTGCCACTTCCAATATGACTTATGGTAAAATTGGTGTTCCAATTTTAATTTTAATGGCGGGGATGTTGAATACATATGTTATAAGCCATGTTGGAAATGGCAAAATGACATTAAGGGAGGTAACTCATGTATAGTTAGCGTCACTTTATGTACCAAGCGCATGGAGTTGTTTCCCTTTATTCACGTTCATTTCTTGGCGCACTCTCGCATTTGGAAACGAACGGTGAAGTAAGGGGAGGCAACCTCTTAACCTGCATCGTGTATTGAGATGGCGTTACCTTCCCTTGCTGGAGATATATATATATATATATATATAGATGCTGCTGCTCTACAGGAGAGAGATGAGTTTGTATCTAGAACGAGACAAGACGAAATAAATATTTAAGGACCAGAAGACGTTTTAGTTTTACTAGTAGTTAGTATACACCCCGTACACCCCCCAAGCCCCCAACAGTAGTGCCTTGTCGATTTTTAAATATCAATTTAATTATGTTAGTATAAATGAAAACACACTCAATGTACTTAGTTAGATAAATATTGTAATATAGATACATCTTGGTATCAAGCCTGGTTCTCTGTCAGCAGCATGTTTATCATTGTGTTTCAGTCTTGTGAGAACTGTATTGTGTGCTGGAAGCCTGGTTCACTGTCAGAAACACACACCGCAGATAAACCTGGTTTAGACACAAGATGCCCCATCCATAAAGGATAAATCTGGTTTCCTCTCGCGTGATGTGATGCCAGCAGGGGAGACTACTGTGTCTGTAGTTCATTCGTTTGAATATCGTGACTGTAATATCTGGTACATGCGTTTCTCTCTGGATTGTCACTGCAAGGTAAGCATAACCTTTCTCCTGGGATTACCACTGTATCGTAGACATAAGCTAGCCCTTTCTCCTAGGATTACCACTGTATCGTAGACATAAGCTAGTCCTTTCTCCTGGGATTACCACTGTATCATAGACATAAGCTAGCCCTTTCTCCTGGGATTACCACTTTTTCGTAGAGACAAGGAACTCATCAATACGCTGAGAAAGGGACACTTCAATCTTGACCCTATAGAAGACATTATAGCGATGCGTGACTGACAGATCAACCACGAATTAATCAAGTTCGTGCTTGCATCGGACAAACACATCACATAATCAGAACACATTCTGATTAGCCCAAGACACCGACCGAGACAACCCTCGTGAGGTGTCAGGTCCGAAACGCAAATCACTTCCCCTAGGCGCATGAGGTGTCAGGTCCGAGGGGAATCGCATCACACTTTTTCCCCTAGGCGCATGAGGTGTCAGGTCCGAGGGGAAATACGTGTGAGCGAACGATTTGCTGTGTGCATGACCTATACAGTATGTTATCTCTGATGTCAAAAAAGCAAACACGTGAGACGGCGCAAGAAGCACTCTTCTGCGGCCTCTACGACCCCGGCCTGCCCTGCGGCACTTACTGCCTTCCAATCCCCGGCCTCTACCGCGGCATTTAGTGCCTTCCCACCATCGGCCTCTACGGCTATTGCGGCATTTACTGCCACCCCACCACCGACCCCTATGGTCACTGCAGCATTTACTGCCTCACCACCCTCGTGACATTGTCATGAATTGATGACCCAGAGTATGTGAGTACATGCCCCAAAACACCTGTCCACACTGTCTGTTTTCTCCTTCTTTTTCTTTCAGCATTGTTCCCCTCCTTTTCTTTCAGAGCCAGAGCTGGAGCTGGAGCTAAAATGCAGCAACGAAAACAACAATGACAGACGGGCAGAAAGACAGATGGAGGACTGGAATGGACAACAGAACAACAGATGGGCCGGCCTGGCGGCGGACCGCGAGGGATATGGACGTGTGTCCATCTCTTTCGTGGCCCGTAGGCAGGTATGCTTGTCTGTCGAACAGACTGACAAACCAATCAACAAATGGACAGACTGACGGACAACTCTGGGCACAGCAAGCTGCTGGAGTACGCTTAAGCAATGTACTTGGCCCCACTTGCTCAGTCTTCTCGGATGGGACTTTAAACTGAGGTCCCGTCATACAGTGCCCATCACTGTGTGAACGTGAGCTAGGGTTAGGTAGGCAAGAAATTTCGGCATAGTCAAAGTAAACCGGATGCTGAATGGATCCCTCCTCGGATGGAACCACGCAACATACGGATTACAAAACCAAAACCAAATTGCTAGAATTAGAATCTTTCGGAATTTTCGAGGGGACTATGGAGGGATGTAACCCGGATGACTGATTGAGTTCGTCCTCGGACGGACACAGTCACCATACGGGCTACCTAACCAATCAAAATCAAACAAGTGCGCGCTGGTGCCTGCTCGGATGATGGCCAGAAGACCAAATGGGTCCCAGGACCCGAAAGACCCCACACCCCAACCTCCCCACTCCCCCCAAAGGGGCCGGGAGGTCTATGACCTAAAGCCCCCCCCTGGATGCATCAGGTCATAAGATCGTACGCACCTCCCCCAACCCAACACCTACCCCATCCCTTACCCACCCCTGTTAGGTCCAGGTTAGGCCATCCCCATTACACACGCCCAAGCATGAGGAGCAACAAAAAAAAAAAAGCCATGGAAAAGAACAGCAACATGAGACAAAATCGAGAGACAACGATCAACACACACACACACACAGAGAGAGACACAAGCTAATGCACAAACCGACGTCACAAGAATTCACAAGAATTCAACAGAAACCATAAAGGCCAGGCGTGAGTCTAGACCCTAGCATTGGGAACTAGCATATAAACGCCTCAAATATTACAACACACACACACACACACTTTATCGTAGAGGGCTGGCAGGCCTAGACAAAAGAGACGGGGAGGTTTTGGTAACCACCACCAGTGAAGGGCAGTTTCAGAAGCTGCTCAAAATCACAACGATAGGCAGCCACGTGGTGTCTATCGAAGAGCACACCACAAAAAACACTGAACCAAAAAAAGCGGTAGGTGTCATATCGGGAGTCCCAAGGGACTTCACTAATGACGATATAAAGGAAGAATTGAACGCCCATGGGGAACGCAAAGTGGAGTGGGTGGGTCGGATTGGCGGAACAGCCAGACCGACCTATGCAGTGAAACTGGTATTCAAGTCAGACGAATTGCCAAGTAAGGTAAAACTGGGATGGATGAGCTTCAAAGTCAAGCCATACATCCCAGAGCCCGTCAGATGCTTTAGATGCCACCTGCTGGGTCACGTGGCAAAGCACTGTAGATCAAAAGCCAGCGCATGCGTAAACTGTGGAGGAAACCACAAACGTGAGGACTGCCAGCAGACCCCCCACTGTAGAAACTGCAAGGGGCTCCACAGTGCTGCATATCGCGGATGTCCGGCTTTGCAAAAAGCCAAGGACATCCTCAAGGTAAAATCAACAGATCAGGTCTCATACGGGGAGGCAAAGAAGAAGGTTACCCAGCAAATAAGCAGGGGAACTGAACAGCCAACTGGAATACCAGCACCTGGACCAGCCATACCTCTGGAAAGAACAGCATGGCAGAAAAGGGCTGAATCGGTAAGGAGGAAGCTGGCCACCCCCAGGATGGACTGCTCAGTGACGAGACAGCAGGAAAGAGGGGAGGAGGCTCCTACTGAGCCACCTACAATAGAGACGGCCACGCCCACCCTCCCGCTTGGGAGTCCGGCCAGAAAAGCCGGCAAACAGGCCAAAAGGCAAACAAAAACGCCTAAAAAACCCGCCTGCAAAGGGCTCAAAGTCATAGGCAGGTGCAGGGCCCGAAACCAAAGGGCTGAACCAATCGGCACATTGGAGGTAACTCTAGTGGAAAAATAGGCTATCAAACCTGTGAACCCCACTAGCAGTACTGGCAGATGCAGTGACCTGCCGGCCGAGACCACCAGAGGGACACCAACGAGCGAGGTAAGTCCCACCCCGATGGTTGGAGAGCATAAAATTGTCTTAAATGTACAAACCTTCAGATTGATCATTGAGACGATCATATCATCAGTTTGCACTGACAACGAAGCAGCAAGGAACAAGGTTGATGTGGACGGCCTCGTTGCGAAATTCGTAGAACTTTGCTCCTCTTCGAACTAATCATGGGGGTCAAAATTCTTCAGTGGAACGTTCGAGGCACCCGGTCTAATACCAACCTCGACGAATTGTGGAACACATTCCACAACGAAAATGACCACCCAGACATTATATGTCTACAGGAAACCCGTCTGAAACCCAACCAGGATTTCAAAAGGTACAACTACAATGTCGAAAGACAAGACCGTAACACAGAATCTGCAACCACCCCTAGGGGTGAAGGCGGTGGCGGCATAGCGACCCTCATAAAAAGTAATCTTTCCTACAAAAGGTTGCCACAACGTGAGAGTAGCGTAGAGCACCTTATGATAGAAATAGAAATCAATCACGAAACTATTAATATTGTAAACGTCTATAGTCCCAGGTTGCACTCTTCCTCGGACTACGACAAGCTCCTTGAAGGCCTAGAAGGTGAAACAATACTTCTGGGCGACTTCAACTCCCACCATGCCCTATGGGGGAGCAAAACCACGAACCCCAAAGGCCGAGTATTAGAACAGGTTATTGACAACTACAACCTGTGCCTACTAAATGACCATAGACCCACCAGATATAACTCTAGTGATGGAGAATGGTCGGTCTTGGACCTGTGCCTCATAACACCTGGCCTACGACCAACCCCCAGCTGGGACATCCAAGACCAGCTCCTCGGCAGCGACCACCTCCCTATCAAAATACAGATAGGAAGCCTACAGAACAAGAACGAGGCGCCACTGCACAGGAACAATTGGAGTCTGAAAAAGGCCAACTGGACCGAATACAAGCACATAATGGCCATGGAGCTGGAGACACCGATTACTAGTACCAGCACCGAGGAATATTATGAGCAGTGTATGGGGATTCTCTACAAGGCTGCCAACTCAGCCATCCCCCAATCAAAGCCAGACAATAACCCCAAACACGAACGCGTGCCTTGGTGGAACAGGGAGTGCCAAGAAGCAGTTAAGCTCAAGAAAATAGCCTGGAATAGACTAAAGAGAAACTTCAGCATTGAACGCCTAGTCGAGCACAAGAGACTACAGGCCAAGGTAACAAGAACCATCAAAAAGGCAAAACGCGATCACTGGCGACAATACTGCTCTGAAATCACTCGGTTCACACCCTCAAGCCAAATATGGCGCAAAGCGAAAGCTATTGCCAGCGAAAAAACCAAATCCAAAAACCCCTTACCCACCCTCATAGCAAATGGGGTAAAGCACGCCAACGACAAGGAAAAAGCTGAAGTGCTTGCCACAGTCTTCATTGCAACCAGTAGCAGTGATAACCATGACCATGACTTTGTAGCTACCAAAACAAAGGTTGATGAGCATATCAATCACCTGTTCAGCTCAGGGAAATGCGAAGATCCTAACAACCGAGACATCAACAAAACCTTCAACAGAATGGAGCTTGAGCAAGCCCTTGGCAGAGGCAAAAGCTCCTCACCAGGTGAGGATGGCCTGAAATACGACATGCTTCGTAATATGCCAGAGGAGGGTAAACAAATGCTACTCAATCTCTACAACCTTGTATGGAGCTCTGGAAAAATGCCATCAGTATGGAAAACGGGGATCGTGGTTCCTATCCCAAAACAAGGGAAGGACAAAACTGACCCAAGATCATATCGGCCAATCTCCCTGACGAGCTGTCTATGCAAAGTCATGGAGAGGATGATCAAAAACCGACTAGAACATGAATCCGAACACAACGGTCTACTCCACCCGTGGCAGAGTGGCTTCAGAAAGGGCAGACGCACTACGGACCACCTAGTCAGACTGACGGAGGCAGCCAAGAAAGCCCTAGATGCCGGAAGAGGAAACACAACAATAGGAGTTTTCCTAGACGTTGAGAAAGCCTTTGATATGATGTGGCGAAACGGAGTCCTAAAAAAACTCTATGACTTTGGCTACCGTGGCCGCATCCTATTCTGGATACGAGATTTTCTCGATAACAGAAGGATTAGCGTCCGCGTTAATGGGCAAATGTCTAGGGAACAAACATTGGAAAACGGCACCCCGCAGGGTGGCGTAATAAGCCCCCTACTGTTCAATATCATGATGAGTGATCTACCCAAAGACATTGAAAAAGACCATGCACTGGGTCCCAACGCAATAGGCGGGTCTATCTTCGCTGATGACACAGCATTGTGGAACAAATATGCGAAGATAGACCGTGCACGTAAGACCATGCAGAAAGTTCTGGACATAGTCTCACGGTGGTGCAAAAAAAAATGGCTTCAAACTGTCTGCGGAAAAAACAGTTCAAATCAATTTTACCAATGTTAAATACATAAACCATGATGCAAATCTGTACCTCAATGGTCAGAAAGTCAAGACATGTGCTGAAGCCAAATTCCTGGGACTAACATTTGACAGAAAGCTCACGTGGAACCCCCACATCAAGAGTCTGAGGGAGAGATGCTTCAAGCAATTAAATCTCCTTCGCTCATTAACAAAGCACACCTGGGGTGCAGACCTGCCGAGCATGCTTATGCTATACCGCGGCCTAATCCTGTCAAGGATAGACTATGGATGCGAAGCATACGCCACAGCGAGAAAGTCACTGTTAGAAACCATTGACACTCTCCAAACAAAATGCCTGCGCATTTGCTGTGGTGCCTCACAGAGTAGCCCTCGAGATGCAATCAACGTAGAGTGTGGAGAAATCCCATTAGATCTGCGAAGAGAGGAACGGCTTCTCAAATTCTGGACATACCTACAAAGCTCTGCACCCACCCACCCTACCAGGGAGGTATGTCTTCCATGCAAGGAGCACTTAAGACACAAGGTACTGCCCAAAATGACCAAAAAGACCAAACCACCAGGCCTGTTAATGACAGAGCTCGTCAGTGCCACTGAACTGGTAAACGTCGAAATAGAAAGCTCAAGGCCGGCTCCTGACCCGCCATGGCTACTTCCGCAGATCAAGGCGCATGACAGCCTATCCTCACAGATAAGCAAGAAAGACCCACCAGCGCTAATCAAGAGCTACGCTCTGGAAAACATTGACAACAGATGGAAGGAGCACAGGAAAATCTATACCGACGCCTCCAAAATGCCCTACTCTGGCGAATGCAGAGCAGGAGTAGTCATAGGCAACCAGGAAGAAGTCCTCAAGTACAAGCTTCCGAATCACCTGTCAATATTCACAGCCGAACTGGTGGCAATTAAAAAGGCTCTAGAATGGATTAAAACAGCAAATCCAGGCAAATACGTTATACTCACAGACTCACTAAGCTCAGTGAAGAGCTTCAAATCTAGCAGCAGCAAGAGCAGGGACAACCTAATCACGGAAATCCGGCAGCTGTATGCAACTGTGGTGACTGACAACAACACCGTGGACATCGACTGGGTCCCAAGCCATGGTGACATTAAAGGCAATGAACAGGCAGACGAGGCAGCCAAGCAAGCGCTCAAAGATGGAACTATGACCAGCATAGGACTCTCAAAGTCCGAAGCGAACGCCCTGGTCAAAAGCCACATCAACACCAAATGGCAAAGACAATGGGACGAAAGCACAACTGGCAGATCCCTGTACAGAGTCGTCCCTGCAGTCAAACGCAAATACCAAAACCACATCCCAGGATGCCAAGGCGACATTGTATTACGCCACATCAGAATGGGTCGGATCAGCGTTAACCAGACACGAAAAAAACTCAACCTGTCAGACACAGACCAATGTGAGGCCTGCAAGGAGACTGAAACTCTAGACCACTTCTTCCTACGGTGCACTGAATATGCAGACATTAGAAAGGAACTCATCAATACGCTGAGAAAGGGACACTTCAATCTTGACCCTATAGAAGACATTATAGCGATGCGTGACCGACAGATCAACCACGAATTAATCAAGTTCGTGCTTGCATCGGACAAACACATCACATAATCAGAACACATTCTGATTAGCCCAAGACACCGACCGAGACAACAACTGAGACAACCCTCGTGAGGTGTCAGGTCCGAAACGCAAATCACTTCCCCTAGGCGCATGAGGTGTCAGGTCCGAGGGGAATCGCATCACACTTTTTCCCCTAGGCGCATGAGGTGTCAGGTCCGAGGGGAAATACGTGTAAGCGAACGATTTTGCTGTGTGCATGACCTATACAGTATGTTATCTCTGATGTCAAAAAAGCAAACACGTGAGACGGCGCAAGAAGCACTCTTCTGCGGCCTCTATGACCCCGGCCTGTCCTGCGGCACTTACTGCCTTCCAATCCCCGGCCTCTACCGCGGCATTTAGTGCCTTCCCACCATCGACCTCTACGGCTATTGCGGCATTTACTGCCACCCCGCCACCGACCCCTATGGTCACTGCAGCATTTACTGCCTCACCACCCTCGTGAGGTGTCAGGTTCGAGGAGAAACGCAAATCACTTCCCCTAGGCGCATGAGGTGTCAGGTCCGAGGGGAATCGCATCACACTTTTTCCCCTAGGCGCATGAGGTGTCAGGTCCGAGGGGAAATATGTGTAAGCGAATGATTTGCTGTGTTGCATGGCCTATAAAGTATGTTATCTGTAATGTCATTCTATGAATGTTACTAAATTCTTGAGAACTTTTTATCTGGCTTGACTATTCCACTTAAGGATCGTGACATTGTCATGAATTGATGACCCAGAGTATGTGAGTACATGCCCCAAAACACCTGTCCACACTGTCTGTTTTCTCCTTCTTTTTCTTTCAGCATTGTTCCCCTCCTTTTCTTTCAGAGCCAGAGCTGGAGCTAGAGCTAAAATGCAGCAACGAAAACAACAATGACAGACGGGCAGAAAGACAGATGGAGGACTGGAATGGACAACAGAACAACAGATGGGCCGGCCTGGCGGCAGACCGCGAGGGATATGGACGTGTGTCCATCTCTTTCGTGGCCCGTAGGCAGGTATGCTTGTCTGTCGAACAGACTGACAAACCAATCAACAAATGGACAGACTGACGGACAACTCTGGGCACAGCAAGCTGCTGGAGTAGGCTTAAGCAATGTACTTGGCCCCACTTGCTCAGTCTTCTCGGATGGGACTTTAAACTGAGGTCCCGTCATACAGTGCCCATCACTGTGTGAACGTGAGCTAGGGTTAGGTAGGCAAGAAATTTCGGCATAGTCAAAGTAAACTGGATGCTGAATGGATCCCTCCTCGGATGGAACCACGCAACATACGGATTACAAAACCAAAACCAAATTGCTAGAATTAGAATCTTTCGGAATTTTCGAGGGGACTATGGAGGGATGTAACCCGGATGACTGATCGAGTTCGTCCTCGGACGGACACAGTCACTATACGGGCTACCTAACCAATCAAAATCAAACAAGTGCGCGCTGGTGCCTGCTCGGATGATGGCCAGAACACCAAATGGGTCCCAGGACCCGAAAGACCCCACACCCCAACCTCCCCACTCCCCCCAAAGGGGCCGGGAGGTCTCTGACCTAAAGCCCCCCCCTTGGGTGCATCAGGTCATAAGACCGTACGCACCTCCCCCGACCCAACACCTACCCCATCCCTTACCCACCCCTGTTAGGTCCAGGTTAGGCCATCCCCATTACACACGCCCAAGCATGAGGAGCAACAAAAAAAGCCATGGAAAAGAACAGCAACATGAGACAAAATCGAAAGACAACGATCAACACACACACACACACACACACAGAGAGAGACACAAGCTAATGCACAAACCGACGTCACAAGAATTCACAAGAATTCAACAGAAACCATAAAGGCCAGGCGTGAGTCTAGACCCTAGCATTGGGAACTAGCATATAAACGCCTCAAATATTACAACACACACACACCCTTTATCGTAGACATAAGCTAGTCCTTTCTCCTGGGATTACCACCTTATCGTAGACATAAGCTAGTCCTTAATCCTGGGATTACCACTATCGTAGACATAAGCTAGCCCTTTCTCCTGGTATTACCACTGTATCGTAGACATAAGCTAGCCCTTTCTCCTGGAATTACCACTATATCGTAGACATAAGATAGCCCTTTTTCCTGGGATTACCACTGTATCATAGACATAACCTAGCCATTTCTCCTGGGATTACCACTGTATCGTAGACATATGCGAGCCCTTTCTCCTGGGATTACCACTGCATCGTAGACATAAGCTAGCCCTTTCTCCTGGGATTACCACTGTATCGTAGACATAAGGTTCGAGACAATGGGAACGCTGATGAATTTAGAGGATTGTTATAGATTATAATTTTAGCCTTTTCTTAACTGAAATCCCAGCATCTTAATTCAAACTGTTGAATGTGTTGAAACTAAGCGACAACAGTAAATACTTTTTAGCCATCTTGAATTTTGTTTGTTTTGACATCACTTATTAGAACTGACCAGCACCTAACCATCATCTGTTATGATTTCCCTTTGACCTTGTAATAGTCAAACCAACCAAAAAATGGCATGCATTCATCTTGGCAAACAGAAGACTATTTTCGAAAAGTTACCACTAGCCCCTGGCTCATTTATTGAGCCAGTCATTCTGGTAATAAATTTTCAAAAATAATCTAGTGAAACGGACATTGACTAAGCAAGAATTTATATGCTCTTAAGAAATCTTGACCATTAACCCTTAATACTCTGATGTCAATATTCTATCTTTTACTGTGTCAGTAGCAAAGAAACTGGTGTACATTTTTCAACAATTTTGGTGGATGATGTTGCTGTCTACGACAGCACCATCTTCCACCAAATTTGTTGAAAAATGAACACCAATTCATTTTTAAATTTAATTTGAAAATAAAAAAATGTTGACATCAGAGTGGTTAGGGTTAAATGGTTAAATATTCACAAGATGTTTGGTTGTACAGTACTGGTCAGAAGTAACTTAACAGGCTTCCAAAATAACATAAAGCATACTGTTGAATAGTTTGGATTTAAAATGATTGGAAGACATTGCTCTGAACAGTATATGAATGTTTTCTCATGACTGGTTCCTTAACATGGCTTGACACTATGACTAGGACCCAGAATAATACAAATCAGGCAATACTGGTCAGCTCAGTGGCTTACAGTACAGCTCGGGAATAACTTAACATGTTTCCAAAAACAAAATAAAATATAGTGTTGAATATTCGAATGCAATGGCTTCCAATCAAATTATGTCTAAACTATTCAACAGAACATTTCTTACATCATAGTCAAAATTGTACTAACAACCATGTTTCTGTTTTTTGTATTTTAGAACCAAGGTAACCTATTTATGTACTGTATTGTAGGTCATTTTGTAGTAACTTATTTATGTACTGTATTGTAGGTCATTTTGTAGTAACTATTTCACATTTTGGTTGCTTTGCCAGGTGAGCAATATAATGTCTTCTATAATGCTTGAATCCACCAAGGTGACTTAAGTAGGACCCACAACACCTGTAGAGACTTAACTAGGACCCACAATACCTGTAGAAAAGTAAGGTGACTTTCTAGGATCCACAACACCTGTAGAAAAGTACACATGTATTTATCTTTGGCTTGTTGCTAGGTTCTGGCACTTGGTAACCAGGTTGGCCGTATCTATGTATGGGATATCGATGTTGACGATCCTAGTCAGGCGAAGTAAGTATATGTATTGCTGAGTGCTGCTGCTTGGTAACTGCATGATCCTAATGGATCCACTTTAAAGGAGAACACTAACGGAGAAGGGCGAAAAAATACCAAATTATCCTTGTTAAGTGGATTTGCTAGTCATGTTAGGTCGAATGGTAACAAAATTCTGCTAAGCCGTGTCTAGCTGAAAATCTCAGTGAACCTTTCTTCGTGCTATCTTAACTAAATAAATACAGCATTGGATTTGTAAACTGATGCTACTTGTAACCATTGAAATTCTATTGTCTCAATTTCAAGATAACTATGCAGGAAAGCTGTTGAATATTTTGAATCCAATTTGACTACCGTATTTCGCTTAGCTGAAGCCTGGGCTTCTATTAGGACAAGAGGTGTTCAATTTCTAACCTAACATCTCTGAGAAAGGGGGTGGGCTTATATTAGAGAGTTTTCCCCAAAAAGTTTTCTAAAACTGATACCACGGAAATTCAACAGATTTTCTCCTGTAAAAATTCCCACTGCCTACGTTTATGTTTAATGTATACCCCAAAACATCACGGGGAAGTGAAATTCTTTTATTTGAGCGCTCAAATATTGCGTATCCTTTAATAAAGGTCATTTATTACATACAAAATTTGATATAAAATGGCGTCGCGAAAAATACAAATCACATGATTCACCTCCAATTGAAGAGTTTATTTTAGAGCGAATACTCAGATATAAATATTCTGGAATCAGGGACTCGGAACGTGGGAATTTCTTTATATTATCATTACGCGATAGGAACTGAGTATCATAATGATCTGAATAACGGGTACTCGTTTGATAAACTCCCATTAGCGTATAATATCTCACCAGAACACGCCGCCTCCCATCGCAAAAGAGCCGCTGGCTCGCCAACTTAAGAAGCTGGCTATATTGTCTATCGTAATAATTCATTTTGGATCATTTAATGTTGATCGGCGTTACAAAATTGAGGCGCAATACTGCTTGTTTGGTACAAAAATTTGGTCTTAAAATATATTTATAAGGAAGGTATTTAATCACACCAAGACTGTTTTATGCGCATTTTGACTACAAAAATGTGGAATAAACTTTATTATATCTTGAACATACGTGGCCTACTATTAGTATCAATCTAATAGGTGGTCGAAATTTACAAATCTGAGGCCTGTATTGACTTCTAGAGGGTCAGGAAATGTATCAGGGCAGAGATCGGTGTGAAGTACATACCCTGTGACACGATTGTTATTATTAGTTCCCTACCGGTAAAAGCGGGGGGAGGGGGGGGACTATAGGTTTGCACTCTGTCTGTCCATCGGTCTGTCTGTCCGTCTCTCGCAGTTGGTTTCCGCACTTTTTTTCTACTTCGAATAATATTTACCAGATGTACTATTATGATAATGTCTATTATCTAGTCTAGCTCAAAATAAACAATTAAAACTCTGCACTCTCCTTGTCCTGCCCATACTGTTTCCGGGAATTAGCGTGTTTGAAGCTATCCATTGCTGGCGTCATGGAAGGGAAAGAAAGTTCATCTCAGGGGCAGGTTAATTTCTCTTGCGACTCAGTTCCTTCCAAGATGGATGCACCTTTAGCCAAGATGGCAGCGCCCATGATTTTTTGTTTGCCTTCGGCTTGGCGTGTCTATGCACTCTGATTGTGCCGATCTTTAGCCTTCACTTCATTGATGAAGGTGTTTGTAGCGATCGGTATGTTTTTCTTGGTTATTTTAATGGTTAGTTAATTACCAAGCTGTGTTTATTATTTTTCACTCTAAAAGGTTTCAAATATTTCCTGCCTTACGTCTTGATTATCATTAATTTAAGAGAAAGTTAATGTTTCTAAGTAATTCTAGATTACAATCAAGTCATTGTGCGTCTTGCTCGTCATGTATGTCATGTGCAGCATTTTAATTCTTGTTTTGTGTTCGCAGAAGGCTAAAGGCCTGGATACTTTGTGCAGAAAATGTAATCGGTTCATGAAGCGCAAGTTTGCTGGTCACCACTGCGTAGCTTACGAGAAGTGCAGGGTTGGGAGTCCTTGCGATGTTTGTGTGAAGTGGTCGTCGGAGTTAGTGGCGGAGTTCGACCATGATCGGCGTGCACGACAAGAGGATCGCAAAGGACAAGGTGGCCAAGGCTAATCAGGTATCCACCAGAGGCTTGGAGGAGCGCCTGAATGAGAGAATGGACTCAGCTTAGGGTGTGTGGGCGGCCCAGTTTAAAGCCATGTTTGAGTCCCTGCAATCCACGATCCCGTCGATCCAGTCTGGTGCAGGACTACCTTTCGGTGGTCCGGCTAGTGCTGCAGAGGGTGTTGCACCTGTCCCTCCTGTTGTGTTGGCTCAAGAGCCGATGGCAGAGGAGGAGCTTTTGCTCATGTAGGATTCCAGTATGCCGGATCTTTCCGCGACGGCTGTACCTGGTACATCCCAAGGTTCTCCTTCGGGTTATTACGGGTTTGCCAGCCAGGTGGTGATGTTGACGTTCCATCAGGCATCTTCCATCCGGATTTTGTTCATCCGTTGCTGCCGTTGGAGTCGTTTTTGACGGCATCCCGGTGCCAGTAGTTACAGGTCCTATCGGATTTCCGTTGGCCACCCTGGTCAATGCGGCTGTGGTCCCGGCTCCCGTGCTGGAGCCGATGGATTTCAGGCATGGATCGTTGGTGTCTTTCTCGTCCAAGGACGAGAAGGAAGATGAGAACGGCAGTCCCTTGTTAGATGAGTCGTCCTTTTCCACCGAGGCTGAATGGGTGCAGGTCCATGAATGGATGTCCGGCCGTCTTGGGTTGGCATCGGATCAAGGATCTCAGCGTGATCCGGCAATGGAGCGGATGTCAGAGCGAGTGGCTAGCGCTCTGTCCAGTGGCTCTTCTGCCATGCCTTCTCTGCCTTTGGATACGTTAACCTCTGACATGATGGAGGTGGCGGCGTATCATATGGTCCAGCTGGGCTTTATGCTTGCAAAGGCCCCAAAAGGGATTAGGAGTAGGGTCCACTTTCCGGAGCAGGCCTACCATCAGTATGCCCGAGTTCCATGGCTTTCCATCAGGGAGAGAGAGGCACTGAATAGGCTGGCAAAGCTAAGGGACATTCTCGTCTGATAGTTTCGCAGTCAAATAAAGATCCATTCAATGAGTTGACCCTTATTGAGGATGCGGCGAGAACTGCCATGACAGCGCTTTCGCTCGGCTGTACCTTCCTGCATGGTATACTGACCTGCGCAGCGGAAGGTGGGGTAGTGCCAGAGGCTGCTCCCGGAGTTGTCCGGGACACCATGCGCCTATCTCAAGATTGCCTGGCCAGGGTGATCACCAGATTGGCTGAGCGACGGAGAACGGTTCTCGATTATGTAGAACCAGGACCTGAAATGAGGGCTGCGCCATTCATAGATCCAGTCTTGTTCGGCGGTTCGGCACGGCAAGCCTTATCCACGGTCGTATCAATGGTTGCAGAACAAGAAGTAGTCGGCAAGTCATGATGAAACTAAAAGCAAAGATGGTCACATACGTGTCACCGATCCCGGACCTGCTAGCCTTGGCAGTAGACGCACTGGCGATAAGTTGGAAGGGAATGTATGCGTATGCGTATCCTCCACCAATTCTCATCCCGAAAGTTCTGGCAAAGATAAGAGAGGGAGTATGCCAAGTACTACTGATCGCCCCTCATTGGCCAGGCTGATCATGGTTTACGGATCTGCTGGACCTTCTGGTCTGCAATCCAATCCCTCTTCCAGACCGAAGGGATCTAATCACTCAGAACAAGGGTCTGTGTCTTCACGATACACCGGAAATGTTCAAATTGACTGCATGGATGTTGTCAAGTAGCGTGCAATTGAGGGTGGCTTTTCTGAGCAAGCAGCGAAGTTTGTTGCTTCAGCCAGAGGAGGGTCAACCACCAAAGCATATAATTATAGAATCAACAAATTGTGGTGTCTGGGAAGGGGTATTAATCCCTTGTCTGCATCTGTTCAACACGTAGCAGATTTTATCTGTCATTTATACCAAGTTGAACAATTTGTACCTTCAACCCTAGCAGCATATAAGTCTGCATTAGCTTCAGTCATTCCCAGTCTGGCCATTGAAGGAGTGGAGAATGACACTTTAAATGAGGTTATTAAAGGAATGAGCAATCTGCGACCTAGACAGCCAGTTCCTATCCCAGCATGGAATCTATCTCTTGTTCGACAGCTCCGAAGGCATGCTCCCTTTGAACCGATTAGATCTATAGATATTAAACTGTTAACTATTAAATCAGTTTTCTTGGTTGCAGCAGCATCGGCGAGAAGAAGCAAAATTCATGCGCTTTCTGCCGAACAAGACCGTTTTGTCGTTACGGGTGAAGGTTTAAAACTACTTCCACATCTTTGTTTCCTGGCAAAGAATCAGTCACTTAAATATCCAGGACAGCCGATCAATTTACCAAGTTTAATTAGACATGACCCAAACTCTTCTGCTTGGTGTCCTGTCAGATGTCTGAAAATGTACAAGAAACATACTGAGGAGTGGAGAGATGACCCGAAATCTCTGTGGTTATGTCTCAAAGCTCCTCATTTGCGCGCCTCGAAAGATACTATTTCTCGTTGGATAGTTGATGCTATTCAGATGACGCACAAAATTGCTACAGGAAAGCGGATTGATCGTGCGAACGCCCATCAGGTCCGAGCATTAGCAGCAGCATCAGCCCTTTTTAAGGGTGTCTCATTAGAGGAGGTGATATCTGTAGCACAATGGCATGCCGAGTCGTCATTTACTGATTTCTACCTTCGCGACATCTCCAGCGCACTTGATCCGGTAGCCGTCGCCAATTTGTTGAACATTAGTTAAGCCACATCTGACCACTATTTCACAAACATCGCAAGTTACTTCCTCCTGCACTGAACAAGAGCCATGCACATGACCAGTGAATGACCGTGGATTGGGCCGAGCTCCTGGGATGATCAAGAAAGAACAAGCACTCGAAATGGTGAGTGTTTACATTAATTAAGTGACTATAAATAATTTACTTACAGTCGAAATACTGCTTAGGTAAATAATCAGACACATTCCAATTTGAAAACCTAATCGATATACTGATATTTTTTTCAAAATCAGAAGTTGTAGTAGCTTCTTTGCACTCTACTGGACTGCCCTAGCTGAGACTTGGGGCTGACACGGGTCTGGTGGGTGTTGCATCCCCTTTTTTCGACAGCCCTCTGGATTTGTGCGGACAAAAGAGGGGGGGGGGAGCGTGGTCTAGACCATGGAAGTTTAGCACTCTATGGATCAGATGGCAGAACCCAAGCGTATGCCAGGGTTCTAGTCTCTTCTCAACCTTCTCTGTTGGATGGTAGATGAGTGCTGGTTCGAGCCTCACCTCCTCCCACCGGTATTTCTTGGCTGCTGAAATCCGGAGTTTATCATAAAAGTACATCTGGTAAGCATTATTCGAGGTAGAATATAAAAAACATCCGCTTTTGTTTCTACGAGAATTCTTAATACTTAGCAGATGTACTATGGCCCTGCCTCAGCCGGTCCGCTGAGGTGAGGCTGAGCTGCTTTCGCTGTTTGGCAAGGCAAATATAAGACGAATCTGACTGTGATTGGGAATTGACTTGGTACCTGCGGCTATGGTAATTCCCGGACTCAGTATGGGCAGGACCAGGAGAGTGTGGGGTTTTAATTGTTTATTTTGAGCTGGACTAGATAGTAGACATTATCATAATAGTACATCTGGTAAGTATTAAGAATTCTTGTAGAAACAAAAGCGGATGCTTTTTTGATTCGCAGTCCTTCAAGATATTCAACTGAGAATTGGTTTATTGCTTTGTTATGAGAAGTTACAGACCAAGTTCGAGTTTCAGGCGTATGCGTCAATTTTTTATGGAGTTATGCCCCCTTTTGACTTAAGAAATACGAAAAATATAAGTTTTCCGCACTATTTTTCGCACTCCTTTAAGATATTTAAGCGAAAATTGGTGCATCACTTTAGTATAAGGAGTTAGTGAGCAAGTTTGAGTTTCAGATATTTTCGTCAATTTTTCATGGAGTTATGCCCCCTTTCGACATTAAATACAAAAAATATTAGTTTCCCACACTTTTCTTCGCAATCTTTCAAGATATTATATTGAGAATTGCTACATTGCTTTGTTATGAAACGTTACAGACCAAGTTCGAGTTTCAGGCGTATGCGTCAATTATTGATGGAGTTATGCCCCCTTTTGACTTAGGAAATGTGAAAAATATCAGCTTTCCGCACCTTTTTTTTTTGCACTCCTTCAAGATATTTAAGCGAAAATCGGTGCATCGCTATAGTATAAGGAGTTACAGAGCACGTTCGCGTTTCAGACATTTTCGTCAATTTTTCATGGAGTTATGCCCCCTTTCGACTTATGCAATACAAAAAGTATTAGTTTTCCGCACTTTTTTCCGCAGTCTTTCAAGATATTGTACTGAGAATTGCTACATTGCTTTGTTATGAGAAGTTAGAGACCAAGTTCGAGTTTTAGGCGTATTTGTAAATTTTTCATTGAATTATGCCCCGTTTCGTCCTATGAAGTACGAAAAATATTAGTGTTCCGCCCTTTTCCTCGCAGTCTTTCAAGATATTCAACTGAGAATTGGTAGCCTACATTACCTTATCATGAGAAATTACAGACCAAGTTCGGGTTTCAGGCGTTTGCATCATTTTTTGATGGAGTTATGTCCCTTTTCGACTTATGACATACAAACATCGGCTTTCAAGACATTTTCCTTCTCCTTCACCATATATAATTGAGACTTGGTTTATTGCTATGTTATGAGAAGTTACAGATCAAGTTCGAGCTTCAGCTGCTTTTGACAATTTTTAATGAAATTTTTGACCGTCAATCTCTAAAGATTTATATCACCAGGTACGGGACATGTATTGCAAAGCAATACTTACAGAATGCTTGTTATACATGCTATTCTTACAAATTTGCTCTTAAAAAAATTTTTCCTGCACAATCTTTCTGAGTTAGGGGATGGGCTTCTAATACAGAGTTTTGTCATTTTGAAATTGCTATGAACTCATTGGCGCTCATATGTCAAAGTTAGGGGTGGGCTTCTATTAGAGCATAGACTTCAATTGAGCGAAATACGGCAGGACCTGTTGCTGCAAATAGTTAATTTCAAAATATTGAGGAGAATATTCCTTACATCATAAAGTATTTCTTGTTTCTATTTAGGGTTACACGGTTATCTGATATCGAAAATCACGATTTCTTTTTCAGCCACGGTTTTTTTACGATGTGCTTTTGAAAAAATTGAAATATCGCCAAAATTTTACAGTCATGCCTATTTGCAGCATACATTACGACAAATTGTTCAATTTATTTCCAAACCAACATCTCTGAGAAAGGCGTAGGCTTATATTAGGAATAGGTCAAGAAAAAGTTGAATTTCATTCTCTAAAATTGTTTTAAATGATCGACAAAAACACGAAATTGAACACAATTTACCGGGACAATTTCTTGCCGGCTTAAAATATGCCTCAAAACCACCATCGCAGGAGTGAAATTATTACCTGGGGTGGTAGAAATGTTGTATATTTTAGTTTTCCCCAAAACGACTTCTTCTCCAGAACCGCTGAAGGGATTGGGCCAAAGTTTGAGAGATATGATTAGAGGCTAAGTGCCGTTAAAGTTTGTTCAAGGGAAGTTGATACATCAAAAAACATGGCTGACATGGACCAATCAAATGTAGCATGTTTGGTGGTCATTTTGGATTTTTTTATTTGATGGATTTTGAAGCCAAGATTGGTTTTACTTGGGTTTTTAGCTCAGCTAGCCTGAAAGGCCAAGTGAGCTTCTGCCGTGGCGACCGTCCGTCAACTTTTCCTTTAAACGACTTCTTCTCAATAACCTTTGGGCCGATTTCAATTATATTTGGCAGGAAGTATCCTTAGGTAACACGGATCCAAATTTGTTCAAACGAAGCCGATCGGCCAATTTTGCCAGTGGCCATCTTAGATTTTGTCCAATTTTTAGAAACATCTTTAAAAATCTTCTCCGAAACCGCTTGAGGGATTGAAGCAAAGATCATGAAATATGATCTAGGGCAAGAGCTGAACGAAGTTTGTTCAAGGGAACGTGATTAGTCAAATGGTTTGGCGGCCATCTTGCTTGACCTAGTTTTAGTGAAAAGGACTTCTCAAGAAGCGCTTAAGGGATCAGGCCAAAATTTGGCAGATATGATTAGGGATGAAGGGCCATTAAAGTTTGTTCAATAGAAGTTAATCCATCAGAAAACATGGCCGCCATGGGCAAATCAAAATATAGCGTGTTTGGCAACCATATTGGATTTTTTTGTTTGATGGATTTTAAGCCTGAAATTGGTTTTATATTGTGTATTCTGATCTCAAATTTGTAATTTTCGAAATGGTCGGATAAACGGTTTGGCGACCATCTTGGGTCATTTTCCCGCCAAAAGCTCCCATACTAAAGCAATGGGAAATTTTTTAATGTTTTCTCGAGAACTACTGGGTCGATTTCAACTATATTTGGCAGTATACATCCTTAGGGCATAGAGATTCAAGTTTGTTCAAACGAAGCCGGTTGACCAATTTCTGCGGTGGCCATCTTGGACTTCGGCCGACGACGATCATGTTTTTTGACGGATCAACTTCTTTTGAACAAAATTTAATGGCCCTTATTGCCATATAATACAAATTTTGGCCTTATCGCTTCAGCGGTTCTGGGGAAGAAGTCGTTTTTGCGAAAACTAGTTCATCCAAGATGGCTGACGAAACATTTGGTCAATCAAGTCCCCTTGAACAAACTCGGTTCAGCTCTTGCCCTAGATCATATTTCATGAGTTCTGAATCGATCCGTCAAATGGTTTCGGAGATTTAAAAAAACATTTCTAAAAATCGGCCATATCCAAGATGGCCACCAACCCAAATGGCCGATCAGCTCCGTTTGAACAAACTTGAATCTCTATGTCAGAAGGATGCCTCCTGCCAAATATAATTGAAATTGTCCCAGTAGTTCTTGAGAAGACATTTTAAATTACCCATTGCTTTAGTATGGGAGCTTTTGGTGGGAAAATGATCCAAGATGGCCGCCATACCGTTTATATGACAGTTTTGAAAATTGCAAATTTGAGATCAGAATACACAAAAACACAAAACAATTTCAGCCTCAAAATCCATCAAATAAAAAAAATCCAATATGGCCACCAAACACACTATATTTTGATTGGCACATGGCGGCCATGTTTTTTGACAGATCAACTTCCCTTGAACAATCTTTAACGGCACTTAGCGTCTAATCATATCTCTCAAACTTTGGCCCGATCCCTTCAGCGGTTCTGGAGGTCGTTTTGGGGAAAACTAGGTCATCCAAGATGACCACCAAACCATTTGGTCAATCAAGTCTTTTTGAACAAATTGGCTTACGTCTTTCCCTAGATGATGTTTCATGAGTTTTGAATCGATTCCCCAAGCGGTTTCAGAGATTTTTAGAGACATTTCTTAAAATTAACCAAAATCCAAGATGGTCATCCGATCAGCTTCATTTGAACAAACTTGGATCTCTATGCGCTAAGGATGCTTCCTGCCAAATATAATTGAAATCGACCCAGTGGTTCTTGCGAATAAGTCATTTAAAGGAAAAGTTGAAGGACCACGGATGGTCGCCACAGCATAAGCTCATGACCTCTCATAAGCATGACCTTTCAGGCCAGGTGA
Source organism: Chaetoderma sp. LZ-2023a (assembly GCA_034401795.1). NCBI lineage: Eukaryota > Metazoa > Mollusca > Caudofoveata > Chaetodermatida > Chaetodermatidae > Chaetoderma > Chaetoderma sp. LZ-2023a. The sequence continues at coordinate 83,454,712 of CM067359.1, forward strand.
GCTAAAAACAATTAATGACCTCCATTGTTTCCATTGAACAAACTTTAATGGCCCTTAGTCCCTAATCATATCTCCCAAATTTCGGCCTGGTCCCTTCAGGGGTTCTGGAGAAGTCGCTTTCACTAAAACTAGGTCATCCAAGATGGCCGCTGAAGCATTTGGCCAGTCAAGTTACCGTGAACAAACTTGGTCCAGCTCTTGTCCTAGATGATATTTCATGAGTTTTGAATCGATCCCACAAGTGCTTTCGGAGAAGATTTTTAAAGACATTTCTAAAAATCAGCCCAAATCCAAGATGGATGCTGGCCAAATTGGCCGATCTGCTTCGTTTGAACAAACTTGGATCCCTATACCATAAGGATGCTTCCTGCCAAATATAATTGAAATCAGCCAAGTAGTTCTCGATAAGAAATCGTTTAAAGGAAAAGTTGACGGACACACGATGGACGGTCGCCACGGCATAAGCTCAACTTGGCCTCACTTGACCTTTCAGGCCAGGTGGGCTAAAAAAAGGACAAATGGGCTCATTTTGGACAGAACTGAAATTAAAAGTTAATAAAATTTCAGCAACATTGATTACAAAATGTACAACAGTTTTTCTTCTGGCCTAACTGTACTTGAACTTTGACATGTATCGTGTGTTTTCAGGTGTAGCATATTGAATCACAATAAATGTACGTCTGCAATTCGGCAAACATGCTTCAGTCATGATGGATCCATTCTGCTCGCCGTCGCGGATGACAGCACAATATGGAGATGGGATCTTGTCAAGTGATTAATTATCTCCTCTGCCACATCATCTTATGGTAGGTCAGAACTCCAGATTTTAAATTCATTATCTCACATTTTCACAAAGTTGAAAAAAGATTTTGGGTGGAAAAATGTCAGTGTCGGCGTTGGCGTCCACTGTGGTTAAGGATTTTTAAAATGACATTGCACCCTTAAGGGTTCATCCGATTAAAAAAAAACCCCTTCACAGATGTGTTCTATACGATGCTTAGGACTAGCTTACATCAAAATTATATCGATTTTTGAAATTTTTCTTTATTTTTTTCAAGTTTTAACTTTGAATAATTTTTGTGTCCAGCTTAATGTTAATCCTATGGTTACGGGTTTTTTTAATGACATTTGCTGCATTGCACCCACAAGGGGTCATCAGATTTTTTAAAAACCTTCACATATGTGTTCTATACCACGCTTAGGACTTGTCCATATGAAAAAGAAATTGATTTTCAAATTAAAAAAAAAAAATTCTTTAATTATTTTAGGCTTGTTTTGTATTCCAAAAATTTCTTGGTTAAGCTTTTTTAAAATGACATTTGCGCCCACAAGGGGTCATCAGATTTGAATAAAACTTCACAGATGTGTTCTATACGATGCTTAAGACTTGTCCAAATAAAAAATGTATTGATTTTCAAATTCTCTCCATATTTTTTCGGCATTTGAACTTTGATAATTGTATGGCTGTTTTGCATCCTCGTTATATGTATTATGCTGTGGTTAAGGATTTTTCAAATGACAATTTAATCAGCAAAGACTTGCTTTTGAAACTTGAAACATTGGGGATGATTATACATATAGGCAAGGATGTGCATGACAGTTGGAATTTTGTTCTGACACCCCCCCCCCCCCACCCCCACCACCTGGGCTGGCTGGGCCCAAGGGTCAAAAGATAAAAATTGGCCAGTAATTATCGATTGTAATGCAACTCCTCCTAGACCATTTCAGATAAAAACTTGAAACTTTGGGGATGATTTCACATATGGCCAGGGCTGTGCATGACACTTTTGGAATTTTGGTATGACCACTGGCCCCTGGGGGTGGGGAATGTGGGTAAAAAATAAAAAAATTTCAAATTTTGTCATGCCGCATATCTTTTTCAAGCCAATGCTAAGTAGTCTACAGTACAAGGAATTATTTTGATCTCGGGTCAAACTGAGGGGAGGGGGTGGGTCAAAAGTGGGCACCAATCGATTGTAATGCAACCCCTACACCATTTCAGATAGAAACTTGAAACTTTCGTTATGATTACACATATGGACGGGAATGTTATGACCACCACCCCTCCCCCCAGGGGGTGGGGACTGTGGGTAAAAAATTAAATTTATCCAAAGTTGGTCATGTCACATCATTTTCAAGCCAATGATGAGTAGACTACAGTACAAGGAATTATTTTGATCTTGGGTCAAACTGAGGGTAGGGGCGGGATCAAAAGTGGGCACTAATCGATTGTAATAAATTCCTCCTTGTGCAATCATCCCCAAAGTTTCAAGTTTCAAGAAAATATTTTTTTTCCAAAATGGGCCTGAAAAAATTTTGCCCAAAAATACCATTAAAAAAAATATCTATTTTTTTTCTTCAAAATTATGACCAGGCACATCTTTTGGGGGGGGGGGGGGGGGGGGGTGGTGGGGGGGGGGGGGGGGGGTGGGTCAAAATACCCGAAATTTTTTTTGCCAGAAATGAACTGAGTGACAAATGGAGAAAAAAAAATTTCACATTTTTTTTTAAATGCCTGCCAAAGTGTCTTGCTCCGATCGACTTGAAATTTGGTGATGTTATGGGTCCTATAGCGACTTGATTTCGTCTCAATTTTGAAGAGGGTTTGAATTGCAACCACACCTGGAATTTTTGCTAGATAAGCACCAGAGTCCTGGGCAGACTGGGTCCTGCGGCAACTTAAAAATGCGAGATATTTGATATCTTCTGATACCTCTTGTTTTTCTTGAGTCCTACACACCGTGGTGCATGGCTCTGGCATCCAGTTTGAGAATTAGGTAAATATTCAAGTTATTGACAAGGCTAAGATGGCTCAATATGCACAAACCCAAGGCTTTAGTTTTGTCTTGTGGTTAAATATCTAGAAGAGCTGTTGAATATATTAAAATGACTTTAACCATTTAATGGTCAAGATGACAAAATTTTAAATTTTCAAATTAAATTAATAGATGAACACTAGACAGCAACATCGTCCACCAAAATTGTTGGAAAAATGTACACCAGTTTCTTTGCTATTGACATGTTAAACGATAGAATATTGACATCAGTGTGGTAAGGGTTAAATACCAAATATTTCGACCTCTAAATTGATTATAGAAGTTACATTTATGTTTTTGGAAAGGTTACATTGTGTTGATTCATTTTGTAGCAAGTACTATAGGGGTGGGGTGGGGGTGGTGGTGTCTGGCAGTCTCCTTTAAGAGGTCAGTAACCAATAGGAGCTTTAGTAATGTTTTTTGAGTTATAGGTGTCTAAGGCTGTGTTCTCATTAAGAGACTTAACCAGCGTAATGCCATACTGAGATATGGTGTTCTCATTAAGAGACTTAACCAGCAGTGTAATGCCATACTGAGATATGGTGTTCTCATTAAGAGACTTAACCAGCGTAATGCCATACTGAGATATGGTGTTCTCATTAAGAGACTTAACCAGCGTAATGCCATACTGAGATATGGTGTTCTCATTAAGAGACTTAACCAGCGTAATGCCATACTGAGATATGGTGTTCTCATTAAGAGACTTAACCAGCGTAATGCCATACTGAGATATGGTGTTCTCATTAAGAGCCTTAACCAGCGTAATGCCATACCGAGGTATGGTGTTCTCATTAAGAGACTTAACCAGCAGCGTAATGCCATACTGAGGTATGGTGTTCTCATTAAGAGACTTAACCAGCAGTGTAATGCCATACTGAGATATGGTGTTCTCATTAAGAGACTTAACCAGCGTAATGCCATACTGAGATATGGTGTTCTCATTAAGAGACTTAACCAGCGTAATGCCATACTGAGATATGGTGTTCTCATTAAGAGACTTAACCAGCGTAATGCCATACTGAGATATGGTGTTCTCATTAAGAGACTTAACCAGCGTAATGCCATACTGAGATATGGTGTTCTCATTAAGAGCCTTAACCAGCGTAATACCATACCGAGGTATGGTGTTCTCATTAAGAGACTTAACCAGCAGTGTAATGCCATATTGAGATATGGTGTTCTCATTAAGAGACTTTACCAGCGTAATGCCATACTGAGATATGGTGTTCTCATTAAGAGACTTAACCAGCAGTGTAATGCCATAATGAGATATGGTGTTCTCATTAAGAGACTTAACCAGCGTAATGCCATACTGAGGTATGGTGTCCTCATTAAGAGACTTAACCAGCATAATGCCATACTGAGATATGGTGTTCTCATTAAGAGACTTAACCAGCAGTGTAATGCCATACTGAGATATGGTGTTCTCATTAAGAGACTTAACCAGCGTAATGCCATACTGAGATATGGTGTTCTCATTAAGAGACTTAACCAGCGTAATGCCATACTGAGATATGGTGTTCTCATTAAGAGACTTAATCAGCGTAATGCCATACTGACGTATGGTGTTCTCATTAAGAGACTTAACCAGCTTAATGCCATACTGAGATATGGTGTTCTCATTAAGAGACTTAGTCAGCGTAATGCCATACTGAGGTATGGTGTTCTCATTAAGAGACTTAACCAGCGTAATGCCATACTGAGGTATGGTGTTCTCATTAAGAGACTTAACCAGCATAATGCCATACTGAGATATGGTGTTCTCATTAAGAGACTTAACCAGCAGTGTAATGCCATACTGAGATATGGTGTTCTCATTAAGAGACTTAACCAGCGTAATGCCACACTGAGATATGGTGTTCTCATTAAGAGACTTAACCAGCGTAATGCCATACTGAGATATGGTGTTCTCATTAAGAGACTTAATCAGCGTAATGCCATACTGAGGTATGGTGTTCTCATTAAGAGACTTAACCAGCGTAATGCCATACTGAGGTATGGTGTTCTCATTAAGAGACTTAACCAGCGTAATGCCATACTGAGATATGGTGTTCTCATTAAGAGACTTAACCAGCAGTGTAATGCCATACTGAGATATGGTGTTCTCATTAAGAGACTTAACCAGCGTAATGCCATACTGAGATATGGTGTTCTCATTAAGAGACTTAACCAGCAGTGTAATGCCATACTGAGATATGGTGTTCTCATTAAGAGACTTAACCAGCGTAATGCCATACTGAGATATGGTGTTCTCATTAAGAGACTTAGTCAGCGTAATGCCATACTGAGATATGGTGTTCTCATTAAGAGACTTAACCAGCGTAATGCCATACTGAGATATGGTGTTCTCATTAAGAGACTTAACCAGCGTAATGCCATACTGAGATATGGTGTTCTCATTAAGAGACTTAACCAGCGTAATGCCATACTGAGATATGGTGTTCTCATTAAGAGCCTTAACCAGCGTAATACCATACCGAGGTATGGTGTTCTCATTAAGAGACTTAACCAGCAGTGTAATGCCATATTGAGATATGGTGTTCTCATTAAGAGACTTTACCAGCGTAATGCCATACTGAGATATGGTGTTCTCATTAAGAGACTTAACCAGCAGTGTAATGCCATAATGAGATATGGTGTTCTCATTAAGAGACTTAACCAGCGTAATGCCATACTGAGGTATGGTGTCCTCATTAAGAGACTTAACCAGCATAATGCCATACTGAGATATGGTGTTCTCATTAAGAGACTTAACCAGCAGTGTAATGCCATACTGAGATATGGTGTTCTCATTAAGAGACTTAACCAGCGTAATGCCATACTGAGATATGGTGTTCTCATTAAGAGACTTAACCAGCGTAATGCCATACTGAGATATGGTGTTCTCATTAAGAGACTTAATCAGCGTAATGCCATACTGAGGTATGGTGTTCTCATTAAGAGACTTAACCAGCTTAATGCCATACTGAGATATGGTGTTCTCATTAAGAGACTTAGTCAGCGTAATGCCATACTGAGGTATGGTGTTCTCATTAAGAGACTTAACCAGCGTAATGCCATACTGAGGTATGGTGTTCTCATTAAGAGACTTAACCAGCATAATGCCATACTGAGATATGGTGTTCTCATTAAGAGACTTAACCAGCAGTGTAATGCCATACTGAGATATGGTGTTCTCATTAAGAGACTTAACCAGCGTAATGCCACACTGAGATATGGTGTTCTCATTAAGAGACTTAACCAGCGTAATGCCATACTGAGATATGGTGTTCTCATTAAGAGACTTAATCAGCGTAATGCCATACTGAGGTATGGTGTTCTCATTAAGAGACTTAACCAGCGTAATGCCATACTGAGGTATGGTGTTCTCATTAAGAGACTTAACCAGCGTAATGCCATACTGAGATATGGTGTTCTCATTAAGAGACTTAACCAGCAGTGTAATGCCATACTGAGATATGGTGTTCTCATTAAGAGACTTAACCAGCGTAATGCCATACTGAGATATGGTGTTCTCATTAAGAGACTTAACCAGCAGTGTAATGCCATACTGAGATATGGTGTTCTCATTAAGAGACTTAACCAGCGTAATGCCATACTGAGATATGGTGTTCTCATTAAGAGACTTAACCAATGTAATGCAATACTGAGGTATGGTGTTCTCATTAAGAGACTTAACCATCAGTGTAATGCCATACTGAGATATGGTGTTCTCATTAAGAGACTTAACCAGCGTAATGCCATACTGAGATATGGCGTTCTCATTAAGAGACTTAACCAGCGTAATGCCATACTGAGATATGGCATTATTCCCGATTAACTCTCCAGTGACAACACGGCCTAAGATGATATAAAATGTATCTTTGTTCTGGTCACAGTCCAATGAATGGCTTTATCCAGCATGGATACTCAAGTACTGATGGCAACAACAACAGAATATTGCTCCTATAGTTTCCAGTCTGTTCAGGCCTGGAATGGTGCATTGAGCATTGCTTCTATTGCCGACGGAAAGACGGGTTAAATGTAGAATTTTTAACAAATCAGGCTTTATGTTTTATAATGAAAATATTAAACTTTGTCTTACGGCAATGTGTTGGTGTTTGTTCTAGAATTGTTTTAATTTAATTCCATAGTTGATGGGTGATCAGTTCATGTCAATAATTTCCATTCCAGAGAGTTTAAGCAGCATTGTTTTCCAAATGTACACCAAACCTTCATCTACAGACTGTAACAATGACCATTGACCTTTGTGTGATATAAGGGGTAAGACATTCCCGATGATTCCTGTACTCACTTCAGTTTTGCTAATAGATATAGCCATTTCTAGCTATGCCCCGTCCATTTCTAGCTATGTCCCGTCCATTTCTAGCTATGCCCCATCCATTTCTAGCTATGCCCCAACAATTTGACTTTGCCTGTAACTTTCCTTTAATAGGGAAACTCAGCTATTTCATGTCATCGATGACCATTAAGAAAGTAGAATGTCAAATCCAACTCTACCTTAAGGAGCAAACATCTCTACATTAAGAAGCAAACATCTCTACCTTAAGGAGCAAACATCTCTACCTTAAGGAGCAAACATCTCTACCTTAAGGAGCAAACATCTCTACCTTAAGGAGCAAACATCTCTACCTTAAGGAGCAACCATCTCTATCTTAATGAGCAAACATCTCTACCATAAGGAGCAAACATCTCTATCTTAAGGAGCAAACATCTCTACCTTAAGGAGCAAACATCTCTATCTTAAGGAGCAAACATCTCTACCTTAAGGAGCAAACATCTCTACCTTAAGGAGCAAACATCTCTACCTTAAGGAGCAAACATCTCTATCTTAAGGAGCAAACATCTCTACAGCAAGGAGCAAACATCGCTACCTTAAGGAGCAAACATCTCTACCTTAAGGAGCAAACATCTCTACAGCAAGGAGCAAACATCTCTACAGCAAGGAGCAAACATCTCTACCTTAAGGAGCAAACATCTCTACCTTAAGGAGCAAACATCTCTACAGTAAGGAGCAAACATCTCTACCTTAAGGAGCAAACATCTCTACAGTAAGGAGCAAACATCTCTACAGCAAGGAGCAAACATCTCTATCTTAAGGAGCAAACATCTCTATGGTAAGGAGCAAACATCTCTACGGTAAGAAGTAAACATCTCTACCGTAAGGAGCAAACATCTCTACAGCAAAGCGCAAACATCTCTATCTTAAGGAGCAAACATCTCTATGGTAAGGAGCAAACATCTTTATCTTAAGGAGCAAACATCTCTATCATAAGGAGAAAACATCTACCTTAAGGAGCAAACATCTCTACCTTAAGGAGCAAACATCTCTACCTTAAGGAGCAAACATCTCTACAGCAAGGAGCAAACATCTCTACAGCAAGGAGCAAACATCTCTACAGCAAGGAGCAAATATCTCTACCTTAAGGAGCAAACATCTCTACATTAAGGAGCAAACATCTCTATCTTAAGGAGCAAACATCTCTATGGTAAGGAGCAAACATCTCAACGGTAAGGAGCAAACATCTCTACAGCAAGGAGCAAACATCTCTATCTTAAGGAGCAAACATCTCTACAGCAAGGAGCAAACATCTCTATCTTAAGGAGCAAACATCTCTACCTTAAGGAGCAAACATCTCTATCTTAAGGAGCAAACATCTCTACCTTAAGGAGCAAACATCTCTATCTTAAGGAGCAAACATCTCTACAGCAAGGAGCAAACATCTCTACCTTAAGCAAACATCTCTACCTTAAGGAGCAAACATCTCTACCTTAAGGAGCAAACATCTCTACCTTAAGGAGCAAACATCTCTATCTTAAGGAGCAAACATCTCTACCTTAAGGAGCAAACATCTCTATCTTAAGGAGCAAACATCTCTACAGCAAGGAACAAACATCTCTACCTTAAGCAAACATCTCTACCTTAAGGACCAAACATCTCTACCTTAAGGAGCAAACATCTCTACAGCAAGGAGCAAACATCTCTACCTTGAGGAGCAAACATCTCTACCTTGAGGAGCAAACATCTCTACAGCAAGGAGCAAACATCTCTACCTTAAGGAGCAAACATCTCTACCTTAAGGAGCAAACATCTCTACCTTAAGGAGCACACATCTCTACAGCAAGGAGCACACATCTCTACAGCAAGGAGCAAACATCTCTACCTTAAGGAGCAAACATCTCTACCTTAAGGAGCAAACATCTCTACAGTAAGGAGCAAACATCTCTACAGCAAGGAGCAAACATCTCTACAGTAAGGAGCAAACATCTCTACAGCAAGGAGCAAACATCTCTACCTTAAGGAGCAAACATCTCTACAGTAAGGAGCAAACATCTCTATCTTAAGGAGCAAACATCTCTATGGTAAGGAGCAAACATCTCTACGGTAAGGAGTAAACATCTCTACCTTAAGGAGCAAACATTTCTACAGCAAGGCGCAAACATCTCTATCTTAAGGAGCAAACATCTCTATGGTAAGGAGCAAACATCTCTATCTTAAGGAGCAAACATCTCTATCTTAAGGACAAAACATCCACCTTAAGGAGCAAACATCTCTACCTTAAGGAGCAAACATCTCTACCTTAAGGAGCAAACATCTCTATCTTAAGGAGCAAACATCTCTCCCTTAAGAAGCAAACATCTCTACAGCAAGGAGCAAACATCGCTACCTTAAGGAGCAAACATCTCTACCTTAAGGAGCAAACATCTCTACAGCAAGGAGCAAGCATCTCTACAGCAAGGAGCAAACATCTCTACCTTAAGGAGCAAACATCTCTACCTTAAGGAGCAAACATCTCTACAGTAAGGAGCAAACATCTCTACCTTAAGGAGCAAACATCTCTACAGTAAGGAGCAAACATCTCTACCTTAAGGAGCAAACATCTCTACAGTAAGGAGCAAACATCTCTACAGCAAGGAGCAAACATCTCTATCTTAAGGAGCAAACATCTCTATGGTAAGGAGCAAACATCTCTACGGTAAGAAGTAAACATCTCTACCTTAAGGAGCAAACATCTCTACAGCAAGGCGCAAACATCTCTATCTTAAGGAGCAAACATCTCTATGGTAAGGAGCAAACATCTTTATCTTAAGGAGCAAACATCTCTACCTTAAGGAGCAAACATCTCTACCTTAAGGAGCAAACATCTCTACCTTAAGGAGCAAACATCTCTACCTTAAGGAGCAAACATCTCTACAGCAAGGAGCAAACATCTCTACAGCAAGGAGCAAACATCTCTACAGCAAGGAGCAAATATCTCTACCTTAAGGAGCAAACATCTCTACATTAAGGAGCAAACATCTCTATCTTAAGGAGCAAACATCTCTATGGTAAGGAGCAAACATCTCAACGGTAAGGAGCAAACATCTCTACAGCAAGGAGCAAACATCTCTATCTTAAGGAGCAAACATCTCTACAGCAAGGAGCAAACATCTCTATCTTAAGGAGCAAACATCTCTACCTTAAGGAGCAAACATCTCTACCTTAAGGAGCAAACATCTCTATCTTAAGGAGCAAACATCTCTACCTTAAGGAGCAAACATCTCTATCTTAAGGAGCAAACATCTCTACCTTAAGGAGCAAACATCTCTACCTTAAGCAAACATCTCTACCTTAAGGAGCAAACATCTCTACCTTAAGGAGCAAACATCTCTACCTTAAGGAGCAAACATCTCTATCTTAAGGAGCAAACATCTCTACCTTGAGGAGCAAACATCTCTACAGTAAGGAGCAAACATCTCTACAGCAAGGAGCAAACATCTCTACCTTAAGGAGCAAACATCTCTACCTTAAGGAGCAAACATCTCTACAGCAAGGAGCACACATCTCTACAGCAAGGAGCAAACATCTCTACCTTAAGGAGCAAACATCTCTACCTTAAGGAGCAAACATCTCTACAGTAAGGAGCAAACATCTCTACAGCAAGGAGCAAACATCTCTACAGTAAGGAGCAAACATCTCTACAGCAAGGAGCAAACATCTCTACCTTAAGGAGCAAACATCTCTACAGTAAGGAGCAAACATCTCTATCTTAAGGAGCAAACATCTCTATGGTAAGGAGCAAACATCTCTACGGTAAGGAGTAAACATCTCTACCTTAAGGAGCAAACATTTCTACAGCAAGGCGCAAACATCTCTATCTTAAGGAGCAAACATCTCTATGGTAAGGAGCAAACATCTCTATCTTAAGGAGCAAACATCTCTATCTTAAGGACAAAACATCCACCTTAAGGAGCAAACATCTCTACCTTAAGGAGCAAACATCTCTACCTTAAGAAGCAAACATCTCTACAGCAAGGAGCAAACATCTCTACAGCAAGGAGCAAACATCTCTACCTTAAGGAGCAAATATCTCTACCTTAAGGAGCAAACATCTCTACATTAAGGAGCAAACATCTCTATCTTAAGGAGCAAACATCTCTATGGTAAGGAGCAAACATCTCAACGGTAAGGAGCAAACATCTCTACAGTAAGGAGCAAACATCTCTCCCTTAAGGAGAAAACATCTCTATCTTAAGGAGCAAACATCTCTACCTTTGGTTTAAATGCCAATGGTCCAGGTGAGTGGTACAGGCCCTTGGGCCTCTTGTTGGAGAAACCTTTGGGTAGTGATGATTAATTCAGAATCGAGTGGAGTGTGGACTTACGAATGGAATGGAGATTTAAGTCTGAGGAGAGCACGGAACCCCACCATTATGTGACCTTAAGGGAGCCAGAACACCTCCACCCCTCCCCATCTTGTGACCCTAGGAGAGCTAGGAGCCATATGATCTTGTGACCATAGGGGAGTCCGAGTCCTACCACTTTGTGACCCTATGGAAAATGGATCATCTTGATCATAGGGAGACAAAATCCCATCATGACACGAGGGAAACACCCATCTTGTGCCCCTAGGTGAGAAGGCCCCCACCATCATGTCACCACAAACTGATGACTGGTTTTCACCTAGTGTGTGTGCGTGCGTGTGCACACACACCAAGTGAAAACCCAAGTCATCGGTTTGTCGTGACACACGCACATGTGTACAGGTCTCTGTATAGTTGTGTGTCACTGTGAATATGTACAAAAGCAACATAAACATCTCTGTTGAATTTTGTTTATTTAATAGCTGAAGCTAGAACCAAGCCACTATAACAAATAAACATGCATAAGTTAATCCATTCAATAGAAAGGGCCTTGTAGAAGTTCTAATAAAATCTCAACTGTTATTTTGATTATCTCTACAACATAACAATCGTTACTGATCATGGTAACTATTGTGACGGAGTTGTGAACCAATCCTCACAGCATGTGCACAGTACAGGCTGCTGTGTCTTACGAGTGGCGAAGTGGATAAATACCTATATCGCTCACCCAGATCCGTAATATCTGAAGAAAGATTGCAATCTTAATCAAAAGCCTACAAACTACAGGTTTATAGCAAAGGATTTGTTAAAATTAGCCAAGTAGACGTTTTTAACCTTTTAATGGTCATAACTGTGGTCTTGAGGAATATCCATCTGAAGGCCAAGAGATTATTAAAATTTTTTTTTAACTGGAATGACTGGCTCGATAACAGCGCCAGTCACTGCAGTGATAAATTTCCAAAAATAGTCTTCTCTTGACCTGCAAATGGACATTCGATAACCAGATATTTCGACTTGACCAAATCTGACCACTAAAGGGTTAAAGAATTTCCAAAAATTAAAAAAAAATTACAAAATCAACACCAAAAAAAAGGGCAATCAATTTATATATAGAAATTCCCATTTCCAGAGCACCCACTCATCATATGACATCATAATGAACTGCATGATGTGTACAATGACATCATAATGAATGACATCGATAAGTACGTCACGAACGCATATTTGAAGATGGTCTATGCGTTGTTGTACAAATTGTTTGCTTTTACTATTTAATAAATATTCTGTTGAATATTTTGAAACTAATTTGACTGGGCGCTGTTGCTGCCATAGGCAGCAACAGCACCCAGTCAAATTAGTTACAAAATATTCAACAGCTTCCCTGTATAGTTTTCTGGAAACAGACAGCTAGGGTACTCGGGGATCGATCAATCCCAACACGGCGAGGTGTGGGTGGAGCTTAGCTAGTGATGGGTGGGGCATAGCTAACATGGTACGGTCCATTGCGAAGCCGACCAGTCTAGGGTCATTCCAGCGAGGTTTGATTAAAACCTGCATAGCACTTAAAAAGTTTAATCTTTTAACTAGTAAAAACATTATAAGCTAAATTCACACCCGACGTTTGTCCTCGAGTGGAAGACCAAAGTCGGATGTCTGTCACTGGGAAAATGCAAGTCATTCCACTGATACATTTTCAAAAATAGTCATCTCTTGGCCTACAAATCTACGACAGCACCATCTTCCACCAAATTTGTTGAAAAATGAGCACCAGTTCATCTTTTAATTTAATTTAAAAATTTTAAATTCTGACATCAGAGTGGTAAGGGTTAACTGACTGCCTGCTGAAGTTATGCAGACTACATTTTCCATCAGGTTTAACTCTGGATATGCTGAATATTTTGAAAACAATTTGACTGAATGTTGTTGGTGGCCTATCTTTCAGTCAACTGGTTTTCAAAATAATCAGCATGTCCAGAGTTCTTGGCTTGACGCAGTCAGCCAGCTAATTAGCTTGTATACAGTGAATTGACTTGTATATTTTCTTTTATCAAGTTCTTCAAATAAAATACTTACAGTAGTCTAATCTCGTCCATCTCGACATGTAGAGAAAAGCTCAACTCTTTAACACTCAAATCGGCCAAAAAAGGCTTCTGCAGTGACCTTGAGAAATGTCCATTTGCAGACCAAGAGATTTCTTTTTTTGAAATTTAGCAATGGAATAACTGGCTCGATAACCGAGCCAGTTATTCCAGTGGTAATTTTCAAAAATACTCTTCTCTTGGTCTGCAAATGGACATTTTAAATGAAAAAAATAGACATTTTCTTGAACAAATTTAAATGTTAAAGGGTAAATAAGTATGGTAATATATAAATGAATTTCCTCTTTGAACCTTCAAAGCTAACCTTTTTTGTTTTCTTTTTTTTTTAAATTTCAAGCTAACCTAACACAGGTAGCTAACACAGGTAAGATGTTGAATATTTTGAAAGTAATCTAACAGGAATCTGAATAGTTATAGATAGAATATTTATAAAATTGTAAATTAGTTTCCAAAGTCAGACTTGGGATGAAAGGGTTAACAATATTGCACCTGTGTATATACGTGTTAACCCACACAGACCCGAAACAACAGGCTCTGTTGAATAATTTGAAACTAATCTTTCTGGTAGCTGTTGCAAGGCTAAGTGTACGAATAAAATATCATTAATAAATCTATAATTTATTTGGATGGGAGTTGGTAGCAGGCATTGGAATGGGTGGCAGACATTGGAATGGGTGGCAGACATTGGAATGGGTGGCAGGGATGGGAATGGGTGGCAGACATTGGAATGGGTGGCAGGGATGGGAATGGGTGGCAGGCATTGGAATGGGTGGCAGGCATCGGAGTGGGTGGCAGGGATGGGAGTGGGTGGCAGGGATGGGAATGGGTGGCAGGGATGGGAGTGGGTGGCAGGGATGGGAGTGTGTGGCAGGGATAGGAGTGGGTGGCAGGGATGGGAGTGGGTGGCAGGGATGGGAGTGGGTGGCAGACATTGGAATGGGTGGCAGGGATGGGAGTGGGTGGCAGGGATGGGAATGGGTGGCAGGGATGCGAGTGGGTGGCAGGGATGGGAGTGTGTGGCAGGGATGGGAGTGGGTGGCAGGGATGGGTGTGTGGCAGGGATGGGAGTGGGTGGCAGGGATGGGAGTGGGTGGCAGACATTGGAATGGGTGGCAGACATTGGAATGGGTGGCAGGGATGGGAATGGGTGGCAGGGATGGGAATGGGTGGCAGGGATGGGAATGGGTGGCAGGGATGGGAATGGGTGGCAGTGGGTGGCAGGGATGGGAGTGGGTGGCAGGGATGGGAATGGGTGGCATGGATGGGAATGGGTGGAAGGGATGGGAGTGGGTGGCAGGGATGGGAGTGGGTGGCAGGGATGGGAGTGGCTTTTATCTGTGACCTTTAAATAAAGTTCCATGACACTATCACAAAAACATTGTGTACAAATTAATAATTCAATAAATTATATAGTGCCATAAATATATATAATTTATATAGAAATAAATCCCTCTAATATTATAATTTATACAAAATGTAATAATATATAGATGAAAAAATTAGCAATATAAACAGACATCGTATAGATATTATTTAAATGGCCAGCCATTCTGTAAGAGTTGGTGTGTAAGTTATTAAATGTGCATAAAGTGGCCTGTTTATGGAACATTTAAACGTGGCCAGTACACATTGAGCAGAGCCATATACATGCTTTCATTATTTAATCACCATGTAATGATCCAGATATTAACCGGTATAACAGTCAGGATTGGAGTACAAAATGAGAATATTTGCTTAGTGGATGCATAATGCAGGACACCAGAGGAACATTCTTCTACATTTACCACTGGAAGGACTGGCTCGGTTATTGAGCCGGGAATTCCAGTGCTAACTTTTCAAACATAGTCTTCTCTTAGCCTGCTAAATGGCCATTCCTCACGATTACCACAGAGGTCAGTTTTGGCCAGCTTGACCATTAACTGGTTCAGATGTTACTAGATCCTGAGGCTTGTTAAGCCACAAATAGAAATGCCATTAACAATTTGATGGTCAAGGTGACCAAAGGGGGACTCCAATCATCTTAAGAAATATCCATTTGCAGAGCAAGAGCCTGAGCCAGTACCTGAGCCAGTCATTTAAGTGATAAATTTTCAAAAAGATATTTCTCTTGGCCTGATTTTCTTGACCAATCTTGACCACGGAAGGAGGAACATGAAAAGAAGTGTAATAATTACTGACTGGTTATGCCATTAAATTGATATTTCACTCAGCGGCATGAATGTAGAAATTTATGCCACTTTTCTTTAAAATTGAGGTAAATGAAAGATGCCGAATACATTGAGCTCATACAGTGCGGCCAGGGTGCCGATGATAACATAACACAGCATCATAATCACGCCAAACCGCCGGTCAAGCTTCCATCCATTCACATGCGTCGCTACAACGAGGAAGACCACAGTAGAGAGAAGCGTGATGGATGAATACGTCAAGCCTATAGAGAAATACAGAAACAGAGGCGAGATATTTAAGAAATTCTTTTAAAATGGATTGAGCATGCAGTCCATGATTCTGTTAGTCACAGAAATGCGTGCCACCAAACAAATCGACAGGTTTCTTTGAACAATCTTATATCTCTATAACCTAAGGATGCTTCCTGAGAAATTTGGTTGAAATCGGCCCAGAAGTTCTTGAGAAGTCGCTTAAAGGAAAAGTTGACAGACAGACAGAGACAGACAGCAAGACAGACAGACAGAAAGGCAATGGAAGGTCGCCATGACCTAACCTTGGCAAACATTATTTCCATTGATGGCATAACTCACTTGGTCTTATATGACGGCTAATAAATCATTATTATATTTTGAACAGTTCTCCAAGAGAGCATAATTGCTAAACATTTCATCATCAAAAAGAATTTAAAATTATTTCTCAGTGAATGTACACTTGCAGGCCAAGAGATACGAAGCCAGTGATTTCAGTGCTAAACTTTCAAAAATTAATTTTTGGTCTGCAAATGGGCATTCCTGAAAACCACTGAAAAGGCAAGTTTTAGCTGGCTTGGCCATCAAATGTTCAGTGTTAACAAGCAATTAATTGCAAGTGATTCGAACTCATACCTAATGTATGAAACATTGTAAAAGTGACTAGACCATGTACCTTGCTTCTTTCCTTTGCTATAATCTAGGACCACCGTCACCTGGTGTGATGACAGCTGTTTACAGGAACCATGTACCTGGTTTCTTACCTTTGCTATAGACTAGGACCACGTCACCTGGTGTGATGACAGCTGTTTGCAGGAACCATGGTATTCCTAGACAAACCAAGATGTCAAAAACATTATTGCCAACTGCATTAGATATAGCCATGTCACCGTGGCCTGAAATAAAACATACAATCTTGAGAAAAGTCAAAGAATAAAATTTTAAATCTCAAACATTTTCATCATTTACTATCAAACTTATTACATGAGAACAGAAAATGTCATGTTGATTAATCTTTAGCAAGTGTTAAATGAAATCTTATTACATGAGTGTGTTATATTTGATATGAAATGATTTTGAAATTCTATTCAGTGCTCATAGATTGTAGATTTTCTGTGATTTTTATCTCGTTTATGATTAAGGATTCTGTATATTTTTCAAACTTTACCACAGAAACACCTGTCACGATAACTAAGCCAGAGATTGCAGTGCTAAATTTTCAACAATACTTCTATTAATATAAATATTCAACAGCTTAGTTAACCCGTACCACTCTAAGTCAGAATTTAAAATTTTCAAATTAAATTAAAAGACAAACTTGTAATCCTTTTTCAACATATTTGGTGGAAAATGTTGCTGTCATAGACAGCAACATATGACAGCAACATCGTCCACCAAAATTGTTGAAAAATGTACACCAGTTTCTTTGCTATTGGCACAGTAAAAGATAGAATATTGACATCAGAGTGGTACGGGTTAATGGGTTTCTGAAAATAAACGAAATCACAGATTTCCTTTTTCACGAGAGTTGATACTTACCTCCCTAACACTCTGATATTCCCAAATATCGACATTCACTCAATAAAGAGTTAGGTGCCCCTACTGGGCAGGTAGTCAGATGGCAGTGCAGCGGATGCCAGCCCCAACCTCGCGCATGCACAGACTAGCACTCCCTCTGACTAATTTATTGGCTGACACAATGCAACTTTTAAGAAAGCCTGAAGACCGAGCCTCTGTGAGGCGGAGGCCGGGTCTGTGTTAGGGAGGTAAGTATCAACTCTCTCGTGAAAAAAGTATTTCGTGATTTCATTTATTTCACTTCAAGAGTATACTTACCTCCCTAACACTCTTTGATATTGCCATAATTCGACAGAGAATTTGGCGGGAGGGAGGCGAGGTAAAAAACCCAGCTCTTCCCTATGCGCTTTCCTGCGTTTAAAGGCACTTAAACTTCTGAAAGTGTGTGAAAACACAACCAAGGAATAGCTTGAACATCGGATAGAACAACCGATGTCTTCGAGAACACCATTTGTCATATGCCCCCCCCCCCCTTTCTCGGGAGGGAGACAGAATGACCTCAATGTCCCATACGCTCTCTATGTACAAGTACCATGTACTATAGGACATAAGACGAAAAGGCTCCATTTTCGTATACTCTCAAGAATGAACCACATAAAACATGTACCATCACCATATTAGAACGAAGGGTTATGTGACAAATACAATCCACAATGAACAACACATGAACATGACTGACCTTGTGAATTTCTTGTTGCTGTCATCATCTCCCCATTAGTGAAGACTGATGCAGTTCTGACAAGTGGTTGTTTCCATTGATAAATTGGGATGTATATAAAAAATGAGAAAACCTCATCAAAAATTGTACACCTAAATTATTTTTTCAAAATCGATAAGGCAAGAGGATTCGAGGTGTCACGGAGGTAATGGTCGGTGAAACTCGACTCACAAAATAAACCAGGCGAGGACTAAAGGCCATGAAGACCACTACAACAATAGATAAACCAGCTACTGACAAAATATTGTCCACAGGGACCCCATTAAACAGGGCGGTGGAAGCCACTACGCCGCGAACATTGTGAGCCTTGGCAAAGTCAACTTGTTTACCTGTGGCGGATTTATGACAAAATTGAATACATTCTACAATCCACCTGGAAATGGTGTCCTTGGAAGCCCTACCATGCGGTTCAATATATGACAACCATACCACTGTTGAGTCCATCCACCATTCCTGGGTACGTTGTTTGTACTTGTTTAATGTGCAGACTGGACACCATGCTTTTGAATTAGGATCATATCTAGTCGAAGCTGGTGAAAATATGGATCATGTCTAGTCAAAGCCGGTAAAAATATGGGTTGACCTGGATATTTCAAAGACTGGTTTTTAGCCATAAAAATTAATCCTAGGTAGAAGCTTAAGGCCTTCCCCTGTAACCACATAATGGTCTGCCTCGGCTGATAAGGCATGAATTTTGATTTTCCACCTAGCCAAGGCCGCAGTAATTAAAAATACAGTTTTAAGTGCCAACATTTTCATAGAAATGGAACTTAGTGGTTCAAATGGCTTATCAGCTAATACCTGTAACACTAGTGATAAACTCCAAGACGGAATCACAGGGGGATCCTTGAAGAATTTTTGGAATCAGGATTGCTGGAGGGAATGCGTATGCATACATTCCCACCCAGCTGATAGCTAACGCATCTGTTGCAATAGCGCTCAGATCTGGAATCGGAGAGACGTACGTCATCATCTTCGCATTTTTCTTCGTTGCGAATAAATCTATGTTGGGTTGCCCCCAGTGGTTGAACAGACGATCCGTCACACATTTAGTTGCCATTCCATAGGTAAAACACTCATCCTTCGGCTCAATGAGTCTGCTAGCAAATTTAACCTTCCCGGAATATGAACTGCTTTCAAGGTGATCCTGTGATCGAGGCAGCAGCAAAGCAGCTTCCATGTCATCATACAGAAACCGGGTGACTTTGTTCTGTCCTTGTGGTTTATGTAAGTCACTACTGTTGAATTGTCTGATTGAACTGGAACAATCTTGCCCTGAACCTTCATTAAGAAATGTTCCTGGCCCAGTACTACTGCTCGTAATTCCAGTAGATTGATGTTCTTGTAACTGATCCAGATTCCAAAGCCCTAATACTGTGACTTCTTCCAGACAAGCTCCCGAGCCCTCCATTGATGCATCTGTATACATCGTCATCTGAGGGTGGGGAGGGGTGAGCATCACCCCCGCCAGGAGATTCTCTGTCTTCATCCACCATTGAAGGTGGTGAAAAAGAGGCTCCAATACTGGCACATTTGAGTCCAGTGATCCTGTATTCTGGGTCCACTGTGTCATGAGAAATAACTGGCTAGGCCGCCTGCGCAAGGCTGCCTGTGGAACGAGTGGTTCCAATGAAACCATCAACCCCAGCATTCTCAAGTAAACTCATGCCAGGGCTGTTGCACACTGACTATTAATGAGATGAGTACTTGTACCCTCTCCTGAGTAGGTTAAACATATCCTATCTCTAGATCGAAGAACATTCCTAGGTAAACAAACTTCTGGGATGGAGTCAGCTCTGATTTCTGAAAGTTGATTATCCAGCCTAAGTCTGTGAGAGTTTTTAGAACTATCTCCAGATTTGCTGATAGACTTTCCTGAGTGTGTGCTTTTAACAGCCAGTCGTCTATGTACATATGGACTGCTATGCTTCTCCTGCGGAGGTATGCTGTTATCGCAAGAACCACCCTGGTGAAGAGCCGAGGAGCTGTCGAAATTCTAAAGGATAAAACCCTGAATTCCCACTGACGGCCCTGGAATGCAAACCTCAAGTACCGGTGAAAACTCCTCGCCAATGGAATGTGGAAATATGCATCTTTCAAATCTAGTGACGCAGTCCACATTCCCTTCTCCAACCCTGCCAACATTGATTTCAGTTTCCATTTTGAAACTCGCCGTGTCTATGAACTTGTTCAGTGGCTTGAGGTTGAGAATTGGTCTCCACCCTCCAGTGCTTTTTGTCACTAGGAACACGGTTGAATAGAAGCCAGGACAATTTTGTGCCGTTTGAATTGCTCCTTTTTGTATGAGGGAATTTATTTCCTCCTCTATACACAACCCTTGAACTGGATCTCTTAGATTTTGAGTCCAGATCTGTACCAGAGACAGCTGCGATGGCGGACCTACTATCCAGTCGGGATGACACCAGACTGAAAGCCATCGTAAGGCTAAGCAGTCCTGAGTCAACCACTCCCACTCTTGCCTGTGGTGGGCCAGACGGCCCCCACCCCACTGGTCCATCTAGGGAGAGAGGTGGGCATGAGCATTGCAAGAGTGGCACTGTCTCTGGACCCAGAAGCACTGGAATGGTCCTTACTGTGGAACCGGCTCATCAGGCATGGGTATCATGACCAGATCATTGCGCACCACAGCCCGCACCTCGGTGCGTGGGCGGCAGCCTGGCTGGCTGGGCTGTAGGAGCTTGCGGTCCCTCGCCACTGACCGGAGAGCACGCGGCCGTGGCCGGTGCTGCACTGCTAGCTGGCCTCTTGACTTGGCCACCGCCACCCCGTGCCTGCTAAGGACGGTATGCATGGGGGTGCTGCGCGAACGCTCTCCATTCCGCAGGACCATTTTAAATTGCTCATGCAAAGCCCTCTGGTTATTCACCAGGGTGACCGTCTCTTGGAGGTACTTACATCCCTCACCCCCAAAGAGACCAGGACCTATCATAGGCGCACGCAGAAGCCTATTGTACAGGTCCTGGGACGGGCACAGATTGTCAAGTGCAAACGTGCGCCACGCCCGGACACTCCTGAGATAGACGCTCTCAAACTCTCCTCCACAATGAGCAACACAGTGTTGCCGAGGGCGCTCGCTCATGCACAGCGCTCCCATGTCAGACCAGGAGCTTGACCGCATATCGTCGCCTAGTGCAGCCCGGTCATCTGCATTAGGCTTAGGCACTACACAGTACCTCTGGTATTCACCGGGTATGATGTGGCATCGCTTTGCCACCTCGCGAGGGGCCTTCGCGAGACGTCCATTCGCCTTAATAGATGTCTCTGCCGCCGAGAACATATCCACGATATGCTCAGCTAGCGGCAGAGATGGCATCGCGATAGCAGCCGGATTATCTGCTAGCCATGGGCGCTGATCCCGCTGGCTAGCCGGCTGTTCCACAGCAAGATCTGGCCTGACGTTGATTAGCCACAGCGACATAGGAAAACCCCGCAAATAATCCTCTTCTTCCTGGCCAGAAAGATTAGACTCCGGGTCAGCGAAGAATGCTAACCCAGACTGGCCAGGAAAGTTACCGCAAGAGGGTACGGTACCTGTAGGGCATGGATACACCTGAAGACCCGATAAGCGGGAACCTGGGTCCAGCGAGCCCTGCCCACGAATGACTGGCGTGGCAAGCCTGCTACCAGTGTTCTCATAGTGAGCTTCTCCCCCTTCAAAAGGGGCCAACTCTGAATCATGGGCGACAACTGATAAATCCCTAAAGAAAACCGATTCAGATGTGGGGATTATTTGCTCCAGAGCAGGAGGATATAACAAAGGATTTGGTCCAGGGAGCATGACGCGAAGCATCTCTGGAACCAAATCCTTTATCGTTTTCTTCATCTCTCCCATCATCTCAAGACGGAAGGCTTCCATATCCATGGAAGTGGACACTTTCCTCTTACCCTTCTTACATACTCTCCTGTTCCTTCTTTGAGTGCTTCTCATCCTCTGATGCCTTATCCTTGGCCTGAAGCGACAAAGTCAAACATTAGATCGCCCGCCCCACTGTTTACATACATCACAGTTTAACAGTGACCCACAAGAACTGCAATTAAAGCATGGGTGAGAGGCAAATCTAGGCTTGGTGAAGCGACCACAGTTGGGACAACCAGGTTTCTGAAGGGCCACAAGACAAAGACAATGAGTATTTTAGTTAATGAATTAGTAACTCAAACCAAAATAAACCAGGAGAAGACTACTGGCCATAAAGACCACTACACCAATAGATAAACCAGCGTTGGACAAATAATGAGTGCAAGGCTGATTATGATGTCATATCTTCAAAATTAAGACGGCAATCCGACTAGAAATAATATCCCGGTATAAGGATGAATTGTATTCAAAATGCAGAGCATAAAACTGGAAAGGATAGTGATACAAGCTATGTAAACATCAGATAAACAGTGATAAAATTGGCAGCAGATTTCAGAAATATTTCTAAATAGTTTGAAGTGACTAATATAATAGCACTAGAATACCTGCTTCTTTAACATAGACATACTACCCGATCTCATGAACTGGATGCTCCACCATTCTCTATGACCTCTTAATTCTCTCCACCATAAGGGGAAGGGAAATGGATCAAGAGGGCAGTGAAAAGATCTTCTTACGAGACCTCCAATTCACTGGGCATAGACTTTGTTCCCTAACATTTTAATGGGAAATGGAACATTGGTGGAGAAAAAAACAAACCCTCTGAAGATGTGTTGTCCTTTTTCAATCATAGATAGATACCTGTGGACACAAACACAAAGAGACATTAGTATTTCATAGCGCCAGATGTAAATAAATCAGTTTAATGGCGACTATCACGTCTAATCACGAATCCCGGAAACACATTACACACAGGATTAAAATGCTAAATTGGAAAAATATGTAATTGAAATCACCTGATAACTTGAACCTGGTCCTTCCTCCGGCGACTTAGCTTGAGAAGACATCGTTCTCAAGTGGAATTGAGTTTGTTTGGACACAACAAGCAGAAAACTTTGCAAGAAAATTAGTTAGCATGTGTATCTCTTTACCAATAAATTAGAAAAGAGGAAGTGTCAGTCTGCACATGCGTGAGGTTGGTGCTGACATCGGCCGGACTGTCATCTGACTACCTGCCCAGTAGGGGCACCTAACCTTTTTAATCTGAGTGTTTATTGAGTGAAAGTCGATATTTGGGAATATCAAAGAGTGTTAGGGAGGTAAGTATACTCTTATTAAAGTGAAATTTAGGCTTCAAATATATAAATTGATCCCAAAACCCGCAAAATGTGGGCAGAGCTTAGCTACAAATTGGCGGGGCATAGCTAGACGTGGATCACACTATTTCTTAGATCATTCTAGAAACTCTCTTGACTATTAAATTTATCATGCATCAATAAATGATACATACAAATTTTGTGCACTTTAACTAATAGTGAGTGTTTGGTAAGACTATTTTCCCCAAGCATTTGGCAGCTCCATATTTCGTTTGCCAGGGCTGGAAATACTCGCATAAAATAATAAGATGAAGTCAGCAGCGTGATTCTGACATGTAAACATGTGCAAGCTTAGTTCAAACTGCAACCAGTGTCAGTAGACTAGTCTGTCTATCAAACTTTGACATGTCTGACAAAGCCGCCGACATTACAAGCGCAGTACATATACGCACTTGCGCAACAGTTTAGGCTTGTGCGATTATTGCATTGAGTGATCGCGGTTGATTATTAAAAAATAATCGTGATTACTCGATTAATCAGCTTGGATACAAATTACCAAGACATAACAACAAAAGAATATCAATGACAAAAATTGCAATGCTGTTTAGAAAGGTTCATATGCAGGGCAAGAGAAGACTATTTTTGAAATTGTATCACTGGAATGTCTGGCTCGATTCTTGAGCCAGGCATTCCAGTAATACATTAAAAAAAATAGTCTTCTCTTGCCCTGCAAATGGACATACATTCACTAAGCAAAATGTAATTTTTCATGACCGATCGCATTAAAAAGTAATTGAAAGTTAGGTTTTGAAATATTTTATGCAATAGAAAATATTCATGAATATTCGATTATTTAATTTTTAATCATACAAATTTACGATTTAAAACATAATCACGATTTTCGATTTAATCACGTAATCGCACAAGCATACTACAGTTAGTGATATTAGTGTCCAGCTCAGAAATAACTCAGAAGAGTTAACATGGTTACAAAACAAAATAAAACATAATGTTGAATATTTTGGAAATCAAAGGCAGCAATGGCTTCCAATCAAATTAAGTCCAAAATATTCAACAGAACATTTCTTACATCGTGTTCAAAATTGTACTAAGTAACATGTTTCTTTTTTTGTTTTGAAAACATGTTCAGTTATTTATGAGCAGTGCTGTAAGCAGTTCATACCTTCTCTGACAACGAGATAGCTCGAGATAGCGTCAGGTAAAGAAACTCCAAATGCAATAAACGTCAGTCCCATAATACTGTCAGGAATACTGAATGTCTGGCCTGAATACAAAGGTAACACTTTCATGTCAAAATCGGCCAAAACCGGCCTCTGCAGTCATCTTGAGGAATGTCTATTTGCAGGTCAAGAAAACTATTTTTGAAAACTTACCACTGGAATGACTGGCTCGGTAAAAATTTTCAATAATAGTCTTGTCTTACATAGAAAATAGATATTTTGATTTTCTTAACCAAACACGCTCAGTAAGACTTCAGTGTTACCATAATCAATACGGTATAGGCAGAAAATGTGGTGCTGTACCATCCTATAGACACCCATGTGTCTAAGCTAAGTCCCAATGCACATTTCAAGTTTATCCATCAATCATATGACGCCATAACCAACTACATGACGTGCAGGATGACGTCATAATCAATGATGCCATGAATGACGTAGATCAGTTCGTCACGAACGCATAATTGATGATGGACTAAGTGTTGTTGTACGAATTGTATCGCTAATACTTAATAAACATGCTGTTGAATATTTTGAAACTAATTTGACTGGGCGCTGTTGCTGCCATAGGCAACAACAGCACCAAGTCAAATTGGTTTCAAACCATTAAACAGCTAACCTGTATAGTTTTTCGGAAATTGAGATTCAGAGAGTGCAAAGATCGATTGATCCAAACACGGCCAAAGCGTGGGTGGAGCTTAGCTAGAGATGGGCATGGCGTAGCTAAAACTGGATTCGTCCATTCCATGAACCAATCTTTATCTGAGACAATATATGAAGAGTTAAAGATGCATTACCTCCGAAATATAAATAAATTTGGAAATTTTCAGTATCTTTGCTGTAATATAATGGTACCGGTGTATTATTAGTACATACTAATTTTTATACATAAATTCCGACCCCGTCACACATATCTGTTATTATTTGTTGTTTTTCTGGAAACTCGCGAGCTAAGTAGCGATATATATAAGAATTGATGTTAAACTGAGAGTATTGACCCACTGGAAACATTTTACGGACATGGTTCCATATATTAAATTTATAGCTCTATCCGGTATAGCCCTTTTAAACCAAAACCTTCTGTTAAGACAGTATTGTGGCCAGGGGTCATGATCGCTCACCCAAGCTTATTCCTTTAGGGTCAACAAATACTGAAGTAGAAGACAAAATAATTAGTTTTTGTACCGCAGTTACAACATTACAATGACCTTTACCTTTAACCTAGTGACCTCATTGTTTGTTGCCTCATCCTGGTATGGGTAACTGTCTGACCAATTCTCTAAAAGAGGTGTGTAGCTAAGCGCAAGGATAACTTAACAACAAAAAGCCAAGTTTTATACCAAAGTCACACTGATTGTGACCTTTGACCCAGTGACCATAATGTCATTGTGCTACTTTCTATTTGTCAAGCTTGCATAAAACAACCACCAATGTAGTCTTTAACCCTTTCACTGACGAATTCCCCATATCTCATTTTCAAGGCAACCATACAGGGAAACTGTTGAATATTTTGAAATCAACTTGACTGGAAGCCATTGCTGCCTAAGCCAGGAACGTCTTACAGTCAAATTAATTTCAAAATATTCAACAGAATAAGTTTCATATTATAAAGAATTTACTTTTTCAGGGATCAGGTAGTCAATAAATGAGCCAGTCATTCCAGCAGTAAATTTTCTAAAATATTCTTCTCTTGGCCTGCAAACAGACATTTCTCATGATAACCGCAGATACCATTTTTGTCTGTTAAGGCGACTTGACCATTAACCCTTTCACTGACAAATCCCTGAAAAAACATATTCTTTACAATATAAAACTTATTCTGTTAAATGTTTTGAAATTAATTTGACTGGAAGTCATTTCTCTCTAAGGCAGCAATGGCATCCAAGTCAAATTAATTTCAAAATATTCAACAGTTTTCCTGTATGGTTGACTTGAATAGATACGGGGAATTTATCGGTGATAAATGCTCATATTTTTTATAGGTAATTACTGACCTATCACCGTGATCATCCGCACAGCCAGGTATGAGAAGACAGACAGCCAAACCAATGACATGACGAATGTGACAGCAAACCACCGACGACATCTCTGGCGGCGACAGTCAGGAATACTTATTGTAAGAATACATGTCACAGGAAGCGAGACGAGCCATAAAACGCGTCTAGGTAAAGACTTTGGGAAGCTGAATATGGAAGTCTCAGATAATTCTACAGTGGTATTTATATCTGGAAATAAACGAAATCACGGATTTCTTTTTTCACGAGAGAGTTGATACTTACCTCCCTAATACTCTTTGATATAGCTAAATATCGGCTTTCACTCAATAAAACTCTCAGATTAAAAAAGTTAGGTGCCCCTACTGGGCAGGGAGTCAGATGACAGTCAGGCGGATGCCAGCCCTACCACCGCGCATGCGCCGACTAGTACTTCCTCTGACTAATTTATTGGCTAACACACATGCAACATAATAAGAGCCTGAAGACCGAGCCTCAGTGGGGCGGAGAGGCCGGGTCCGTATTAGGGAGGTAAGTATCAACTCTCTCGTGAAAAAAGAAATCCGTGATTTCGTTTATTTCACTTCAAGAGTATACTTACCTCCCTAATACTCTTTGATATTGCCAGAATTCGTCAGTGAATTCGGCGGGAGGGAGGCGAGGTCAAAAGACCAGCTCTTCCCTATGCGCTTTTCTGCGATTAAGGCACTTAAACTTCTGAAATTGTGTGGAAACACAATCAGGAATATAAAGGAAACATCGGCTAACACAAACCGATGGCTGAGAGATGACCAAAGGTCATATGCGTTCCCCTACCTCCTCTTGGGAGGAAGACTGAATGACCTCAATGTCCCATACGCTCTCAACGTACAAGTGCCATGTACAAGTGCCATGTACTATAGGACATTAAACGAAAAGGCCTCATTTTCGTATACTCTCAATAATGAACCACATAAAACACGTACCATTACCATATTAATAATGAAGGGTCACGTGACATTACAAAAAACCATGGACAACACACACAAGACTCACCTTGTCGAAGATTGGTGCTGTCATCATCTCCCCATTGGTGAAGACTGATGTAGCCCATAAAGTAGATGTTTCCATTGATTAAATGTGAAATATATAAAAAAAATGAGGATACCTCATCAAAATATGTACACCTAGATTAGCTTTTCAAAATCGATAAGGCGAGAGGATTCGAGGTGTCACGGAGATAATGGTCGGTAAAACTTGACTCACAGTGCCACTGAGCTACTGACATAATGTCATCCACTGGTACCCCATTAAATAGGGCAATGGAAGCCACTACACCTCGGACACTGTGAGCCTTGGCCATGTCAACTTGTTTACCTGTGGCGGATTTATGGCAAAATTGAATGCACTCTACAATCCACCTGGAAATGGTGTCCTTTGACGCCCTGCCATGGGGCTCAATATATGACAACCATAACGCTGTTGGGTCTGTCCGCCAATCTTGAGTACGTTGTTTGTACCGGATTAATGCTCGGACTGGACACCATAGTTTTGAATTAGGATCAAACCCAGTCAAAGCTGGTAAAATTATCGGTTGACCCGGATATTTCAGACTGGTTTTTCGCCATGAAATTTATCCTGGGTAGAAGCCCAAGGCCTTCCCCTGTAACCACAAAACGGTCTGCCTCGGCTGCAGCAATTAAAAATACAGTTTTAAGCGTCAACATTTTCATAGAAATGGAGCTTAGTGGTTCAAACGGCCTATCAGCTAGCACCTGAAGCACTAGTGATAAACTCCAAGACGGAATCACTGGGGGATTCTTTGGTCTTAGATTGCCCATGCCTTTGATTAAAGTATTTAATGTATTTACTTCATCACTTCCCCTATTAGCCAACCAATGGATAACTGTCATTAAAGCTGACTTATAGCCAGCAATAGAGTTAGGCTTGAGGCTATAGGCATCATACAGGTGACAGAGGAAATCGGCTACTACCTGAATAGATGAATCCATTGGATTAATACATCTTTTTAGCACCATTCTGCAAATCTGTTGATTTTATAATTATATGCTCTGGAGGTTGACCCCCTAGCTTTTGTCATGAACATGGCTGCTTGCTCAGTAAAGTCCTCCTTAATTCTAGATTCCTTGACAACATCCACACAGTCAATTGGAACATTGACGGATTGTTGTGAAGGTTCTTGCCCTGGAAGATAATATTGTCCATCAGAGGCAGAGGAACCGGATTGCAGATCAGAAGGTCCAGCAGATCCGTATACCATGATCGGCTTGGCCAATTGGGGCAATCAGAAGCACTTGGCACTCCTCCTGTCTGATTTTCTGAAGAATTTTTGGAATCAGGATTGCTGGAGGGAATGCGTATGCATACATTCCCACCCAGCTGATAGCTAATGCATCTGTTGCGAAAGCGTTTGGATCTGGAATTGGGGAGACATACGTCGTCATCTTCGCATTCTTCTTCGTTGCGAATAAATCTATGATGGGTTTCCCCCAGTGGTCGAACAGACGATCCGCCACACATTGATTTAGTTGCCATTCCGTAGGTAAAACACTCATCCTTCGGCTCAATGAGTCTACTAA
Organism: Chaetoderma sp. LZ-2023a; assembly: GCA_034401795.1. Taxonomy (NCBI): domain Eukaryota; kingdom Metazoa; phylum Mollusca; class Caudofoveata; order Chaetodermatida; family Chaetodermatidae; genus Chaetoderma; species Chaetoderma sp. LZ-2023a. Next base: position 83,483,969 of record CM067359.1, read on the forward strand.
CAGATGTAACCTTCCCGGAATATGAACTGCCTTAAGGTAATCCTGTGATCCAGGCACCAACAAAGCAGTTTCCAAGTCATCATACAGAGACTGGGCAACTTCGTTCCGCCCTGGCGGTTTATGTAAGTCACTACTGTTGAGTTGTCTGAACGAATTAGAACACTCTTGCCCTGAACTTTCTGTAAGAAATGTTCCAGGCCCAGGACTACTGCTCGTAATTCCAGTAGATTGATATGTTCCTTTGACTGTTCCAGATTCCAAAGCCCTGATATCGTGGGTCCTTCCAGGCAAGCTCCCCACCCCTCCATCGATGCATCTGTACACATCATTAACTGAGGGTGAGGAGGGGTTAACATTACCCCCCGCCAGGAGATTTTCTGTCTTCAACCACCATTGAAGGTGATGAATTAGAGGCTCCAACACTGACACGCTCGAGTCCAGTGAACCTGTACTCTGGGTCCATTGTGTCATGAGAAATAACTGTATCGGCCGCCTGCGTAAGGCCGCCTGAGGAATGACTGGTTCCAGAGAGACCATCAATCCCAGCATTCTCAGATAAACCCGTGCCAGGACATGACGACTGTTGCACACTAACTGTATTACTTAGATGAGTATCTGTACCCTCTCCTGAGTAGGATAAACATATCCTATCTCCAGATCGAAGAACATTCCCAGGTAAACAAACTTCTGGGATGGAGTCAGCTCTGATTTTTGAAAATTTATTATCCAGCCTAAATCTGTGAGAGTTCTCAAAACTATCTCCAGATTTGCTGATAAACTTTCCTGGTTGTGTGCTTTTAACAGCCAGTCATCTATGTACGTGTGGACTGCTATGCTTCTCCTGCGGAGGTATGTTGTTATCGCAAGAACCACCCTGGTGAAGACCCGAGGAGCCGTAGAAATTCCGAAGGGTAACACCCTGAATTCCCACTGTCTGCCTTGGAATGTGGAAGCGACGGAAACTCCTCGCTATTGGAATGTGGAAATAAGCATCCTTCAAATCTATTGAAGCTGTCCACATTCCCTTCTCCAACCCTGCCAACACAGATCTCACAGTTTCCATCTTGAAACTGGGTGTGTCTATGAACTTGTTCAATGGCTTGAGGTTGAGAATTGGTCTCCACCCTCTAGTGCTTTTCGTTACCAAGAACACGGTTGAATAGAAGCCCGGGCAATTTTGCGCCGGTTGAATTGCTTCCTTGTGTATGAGAATTTATTTCCTCTATACACAACCGCTGATATGGATCTCTTGGAATTTGAGTCCAGACCGGCACCAGAGACAGTCGTGATGGTGGGCCTGTTATCCAGTCGGGATGATACCCGACTGAAAGCCATCGCAAGACTAAACGGTCCTGAGTCAACTGTTCCCACTCTTGCATGTGGTTGGCCAATCGGCCTCCCACTAGTCAACCTAGGGAGAGAGGTGGACATAAGAAGCCCAAGAGTGGCACTGTCTCCTAGTGCAGAAGCACTGGAGTAGTTCTTACTGTGGTAATCACCCTGTCAGGTAAGATTACCACAACCAGATCCTCGCGCACCACCGCCCGCACCGCGCGCACCACGGTGCGCGGGTGGCTGCCTGGCTGGCTGCGCTGGAGGAGCCTGCGCCACCCTCTCGCTGCTGGCCGAAGCGCACACGGCCGTGGCCGACGCTGCACTGGTGGCTGGCCGCCGACCTGGCCACTGCCACCTCGAGCCTTCAAATTGCTCCCGTAATGCCCTCTGGTTATTGACCAGGGTAACCACCTCCTGGAGATGCTTACATCCCTCACCTCCAAAGAGACCAGGACCTGTCATAGGCGTACGCAGCAGCCTACTATACAAATCCTGGGACGGGCACAAGTTATCAAGAGAAAACGTGCGCCTCGCCCGGACCAGGTTAAACAGTCCAAAGCCAAGTTAATTCCATCTTGGATGGCTCTCTCGACAGTCACCGGACTAGGCTAACGTAATGCGGATGCCGTTACTACCCATTGTAACAACTGTGAGACATGCGAAAGTACTGCAATAGACGCCCTCGAACTCTCTTCCGCATCACGTAATGCGGTGTTAGCCGAACGCAACACATTCGAACACAGTGCTCCCATGTCAGACCGGGAACCTGGCCGCGTATCTTCACCCAGCGCAGCATGGTCATCCGTGCTTGGCTTCGGTACTACACCATATAGCTGATTTTTATCAGCTGTAATACGGCACCGCTTTGCCACTTCGCCGGGGGCCTTCGCTAAACGTCCATGTGCACTAATGGACGTCTCCGCCGCAGTGAACATATCAACAATATGATCAGCTAACGGCAACGATGGCATAGCGGTAACAGTCGGTTTACCTGCCAGCCACGGGTGCTGGTCCCGTTGACTGGCCGACTGAACCACGGCAAGATCTGGTCTAACGTTGATTAGCCACTGACAAGCGTCAGACCAGTCTTCCTTCGTGGCCACCTGTGAATGCTCTACAAGACGAGGGCCTTCGTCATCCTCCTAAGCAATCACAGGTGCGTATGTGGCTGGAGGAACTGATACGCCTGGCAAGCCAGAGAAAGCATGCAGGCCTGAAAGAACATGGCCGTGGCATTGCGTGGGGAAAATTTGGCCACACCACGGCCCTGGCCAGCCCCTGCTACACCATCGGCAAGCCGAGGTATGCAGTAAAACTGGCCATCAGATCCAGCCCGGGCTACCTTCTGCGCCGTGAACACTACTCCTGCGTGAGTAGTACCGTGGACAATGTCGCCCGTGTTCCCCACGAGGGGTGCACGTATGTCAATGTCCATGGCCACGGCGCCAGAAGGAAAACCCAGCAGATAATCCTCTTCTTCCTGGCCAGAAAGATTAGACTCCAGGTTAGCAAAGAATGCTAACCCGGACTGGCCAGGAGAGGTACCATAGGAGGAACTGGTACCTGCAGGGTGCGGATAATCCTGGCCTGATAGGCAGGCAGGTTCCAGCCACACCTGACCACGAACAACCGGCGCGGCAAGCCTGCTGCCAGTGTTTTTACCGTGGATTTCACCCTCTATTAGGGCCACCTCTGAATCATGGTCGAAAACTGATAGGTCCCTAAATAGCACCGATTCAGAGGCGGGGATTATCTGCTCCAGAGCAGATGAAGAGGACAACTAAAGATTTGGACCAGGAAGCATGCCACGAAGCAACTCTTGGACCAAATCTTTAATTGTCCTCTTCATCTCTCCCATCATTTCAATATGGAAGGCCTCCATATCCATAGAGGACGAGGCCTTCCTCTTACCCTTCTTACCAGAAGCCTCTTTCTTACTCTTCCTCTCCTCCTCTGGAGCCTTCTCCCTGGTCTGTAATGAGAGAAATTCAGGCATTAGCTACACACACCTTTTACAGATCTCACATTTAAGCAATGGCCCACATGGGCTGCACTGGGAGCATAAATGGGGGAAGAACTTGTCAAGGATAAATCCTCCACATGAAGGACAACGAGGCCTCTGAAACACAGCAGAGGACGAAGACAATGAGTATTACAGATATTGAATTAGAACACAACACGAAATAAACAAGGAGGAAGGGGCCATAAGACCCAAGCTAATAATGATAATAAATCAGCGTTGGACAAAACCTATAACTGATAGTAAGGCGCAAGGCTGATTATGACGTCATAACTTCAAAAATAAGAAGTTAAATCGATCCGAAACAAAACCTCCAGGTGTAAGGACGAATTGTAATCATATCCAGAACATCCTAACTAGACCGGATAGTTTATACAGACTATACAAACATCAGATAAACAATGATAAATGACAGTAAGATTTTATAAATATTGTCAAATATAATTGAAATGCCTCATATCATAACTAGAGTACCTGAGTCTTTAGCATAGACAAACCATCTGATCTGATGAACCGGATGCTCCACCAACCTTATGACCTCTTAACTCTCTCCACCTTAGGGGGAAGGAAGTGGATCAAGAGGGCAAAGTGAGAAGATCTTCATCGGAGGCCTCCAACTCACTGGGAAAAGATATTTGGTTAGATAACCTAATAATGTTCGTAGGAAATGGAACCTTGGTGGAGAGAAAAACAAACTCTCTGAAGATGTGATGTCCTAACATTCATAGGTAGATACCTCTGGACATAAACACAAAGCGAGATTAGTATTTCATAGCGCCATTTCGAAATAAACTAGTTATTTAAGGCGCTTATCATGATAAACGCAAGTCCCAGAAACACATTACACCGGGAAAAACTCGCTAAATTATAATAGAAGTCACCTGATGGATAGATCCTGGGCCCCCCTCTGACGAAGTAATCCTGTCTGCCATCTTAATCAGGGGTTCTAAACTTCTATTAACACTCAAAAAGACTTGTAAACACTTGAGAAAAGCTCTAGCACAAAAAACATGTGTAGACCCTCTGCCAATAAATTAGCAAAGAGGAAGTACTAGTCGGCGCATGCGCGGTGGTGGGGCTGGCATCCGCCTGACTGTCATCTGACTCCGTGCCCAGTAGGGGCACCTAACTTTTTTAATCTGGGTGTTTTATTGAGTGAAAGCCGATATTTAGCTATATCAAAGAGTATTAGGGAGGTAAGTATACAATTGAAGTGAAAAGAAGCGTAGAAACACAGTGAAAACTGACCACAGTGATCACATGACACATAATGGAGGAATAGTTTTAGCTATGCCCCGCCCATCTTTAGCCAAGCTACAACAACACTTCACCCATGATCAATCCCTGAACTCCCTGACTATCAATTTTCTAGAAAACTATACAGGTAAGCCCTGGTAAGCTGTTGAATATTTTGAAATTAATTTGACTGGGTCCTGTTCTGCCTATGACTGCAACATCGCCCAGTCAAATTAGTTTCAAAACACTTAACAGCATAATAAGGAAAAATTAGTTACCTCTCCGGGATGTAGAAATTGTTTGAGTGTAGCTTTCGTGACCATCTCGGTCACTTCTTCAGCACTAACTGATGGTGGTTTCCAGCGACCATCAGTTAGTGCTGAAGAAGTGACTGACATGGTCAGGAAAGCTACACTCAAACAATTTCTACATCCCGGAGAGGTAACTAATTTTTCCTTATTATGAATCATCCTGGGATCGGGACCAACTTTTTTGGAAATATACTTAACAGCATGTTTATTAAATAGTGAAGACATACAATTTGTACAACACCTAGTCCGTCATCAATTAAGCATTCGTGACAAACTTAGCTATGTCATTTATGACGTAATTGATTATGAAGTCATCATATAGAGTCAAGTTCGACTCCTAACTATAGCTAGCTATAGCTAACTAGAATACCAGCCGAACTTCAAATGGTTAACTAGCTAGTCAACTATAGTCAACCGAGCACCCGACCTCGGTTCAGATGGTTAGTCCGATATTTGCATAAATTTCAAAATGGCGGACACCGATCGCTTGCCACGAATAACTGCATATAAAAGTTTAAATATTTCACTAAATAACCTAGGTTTGGTGAAATTATGCTTTCCCATTGTATATCAATGTTCCCAAGCCCATATTCCTTCCAACTTTATGCCACATGGACGCTTTTTGACGTCTTAGCGGACAAAAATAACCCGTTTTCGTAGGTCATCAAAACAGACGACAGAAAGGGCTAATGGAGACTGGTACCCGAACTATAGTCGACTACGATCAGGTTCGACTGGACATAGCAACTGCGCATGATCAGTACTATAGTTAGTGAGTCGAACTTAACCTAGGTCACCTAGTTGACTGAGAAACTGGAATCTTCATTAAGGACACCTTAACCCTTTAATGGTCCAAAACGTGCTACTTGGGTAATGACCTAAACTCAGGGAGGCTATAAGCGGAAGCCGATACATAACGTGATTTATATTTTTTCTCGACGAAATTTTATGTCCAATTTTGATGAAAGGAACAATGTTTATTAAACTATACGCAAATAGGTGGTCCCAATTAATAATTTCACTCCCGCGATGATGGATATAAGGTATACTTAACCACAGGCGTAGGATAGTAAGAATTTTTTGCATGAAAGTGTGTTCTAATTTCGTGCTATTTTTCTATCATTTATTTCAACTTTTTCTAGAAATTCCAAGTCCCAGTTTTCGTGACTTGTTTATACTTTTGGGAATGTGGACATATGATTTAATTTATATAAAATCGATCGCGATGTTTCAAAGCAAAAATCGAGCAAACCTACCGCAGTGACAGGACTAATAATGTTAATTTTTTGAAATTTAATCAAGAGAAAGCAAGTGATAAATTATCAAAAATAGCCTTATTTTGGCTTACAAATGGACAATAACAAATCTTGATTACCAAAGAGCTAGAGGATCACTATGTTATTTTTGCATCAAACTCCCAAAATTGACCGTAAGTAATCCCTAACCCGTAAATATGTGATATTGCATAAATAGCAGCTGATAGAGATTTTTAACCAGAATATATTGTGAATTCGATATCCGCTAATGGATCTTTTCACTTTTAGCTATGCCCCGCCCATCTCTGTCTAAGCTCCACCCACACCTCGCTCATGTTGGGATCGATCGATCTCTGAACTCCCTAACTATCAATTTCCAGTAAACTATACAGGTAAGCTGTTGAATATTTTGAAACTAATTTGACTGGGTGCTGTTGCTGCCATAGCCCAGTCAAATTAGTTTCAAATATTCAACAGCATGTTTCTTTAATAGCAAAAACATACAATTCAGACGTGTCAAACTATTAAGCATTAAATTCGGGGAAAATAGAATCATTTATGATGTAATGATTATGACATCAGCATACATATCACGTAGTTAATTATGACGTCATATGATGGCGTGAGGAAATGGATTCATGAAGAATTATATAAACGGATGAAGATAACTTCACACAGAACTTACTCTGATTACTGGATAGCATGGCAGTGGTATCATCTACATCATCACTTTCTTGGTCAATGATAACATAGCCAAGGTCATTCATCATATCACCTTCTTCTGGAATATCCTTCAGATTAGCATTGTTAGTTTCCTGTCGATCATTTCTTGGTCTAGACACTAAAGATAGGAGAGAAGAGGAGAATGTGAAACCTACAGTATTGACACAAAGATACTTCACTAGCGTGTAGCCACAGCCCGAAATTTGACCGAAATCGGCAGGAAAAATTCTTAGAATGCCATTTTAACGTAAATATACAGGCAAGCTGTTGAATATTTTGAAACTAATTTGATTGAGTGCTGTTACTGCCTATGGAGTTATGGAATTTTGATTCTGATGTCAGCCTACAGGTCATGTAATGGATGAATCTAGTTTATTGATCAACCATATGATGTCATAATTAACCACGTCACATGTAGGCTGATGTCATAATAAATTACGTTATTGCTGACATAGTTTCAAAAAATTCAACAGCTTACCTGACTGTACAGTTTTATGAAAATTGTGATTCAGGGAGTGCGTGGATCGATCGATCCCAATATGGACAAAGCATGGGCAGAGCTTAGCTAGTGATGGGTGGTGCATAGCTAAAACTGGATTCCTCCTCTGATTATGACATCATATACTTGAGTCACAGTTTGGATCTATTCATCCTTATCCCTGAGGAATTATCAATATAGTCAAATCCGAATATAAGTATCAACACTTTGAACCCGAAAGACCGATTTCAAAAACTCATTTACTATCTAATACATATTTTGTTGAGTATTTTAAAATGATTTTGAGTGAGACATGCAGCCATTTTGTGGAATGTGCTTTTGAGGGCGAGACTATTAAAATTTTTTTATCAGTATAATGGCTGGCTTGGTCATCAAGCCAGTCAGCCCATGGTAAATTAAAAACAATAGCCTTCCTACAAATGACCATTCCTCCTGCAGAGGCCGGTTAGGGCCAGCATGCCCATTAAATGGTTAATAAAATAAAATGTTGATGGACAATGTGTCAAGGGCCATAATGCTCACCTTCACTGGCCTGAAGTGCAATAATATAATTGAACCTATAATATCCATATCATATGCGGTAAAACGCTTAAGATTTAAATTTGCTCAAGAAGATTTCAATTTCTCAAAGAAAATGTCAATTTACCGACCAAGAGAAGTATATTTTTGAAAATTTGCGACTGGAATGACAAGAGAAATTATCGAGCCAGTCATTCCAGCTGTAAATTTTCAAAAATTGTCTTCTCTTAGTCTGCAAACGGACACGTCTCAGGACCACCATACAAGCCGTTTTGGCTGATAATAGTGTTAAATGGCTAAGGCAAGTACAGGACAACATCCATGCTGTCAATCAGTCTTAATATCCAAAGCAACATGTCATAATAATTCAAAACATTACTCATTAACCCTTTAATACTCAAATTTGTTGAAGAAAATCTCAATTTTCTCACAGAAAATGTCCATTTGCAGACCAAGAGAAAACTGTTTTGGAAAATTTATCTCTGGAATGACTGGCTCGGTTATCAAGCCAGTCATTCCAGTGGTATATTTTCAAAAATAGTCTTCTCTTGGTCTGCAAATGGACATTTCTCAAGACCACTGCAGAAGCCGTTTTATGAAGAGTTAAGGGGTTACTATACACGTACACTTATTTTTATTGTCCGTGTGAGTTTCTAATTCCTGTAGTTTAATAGCACCATTTTCTTCTCTGATACCCGTGTAGTTTGCATAGTCATTGCTGCGTCTGGACGACTGATTCATCGTCACACATGTGTGTGTGTGATGGCCCACGCCTCCAACGTAGAATTAAAATACATCAAGAAAATGTAGACGACGTAAAGTAGGACCAAAACCAGCGACTCAATCCTGAAATATGTAAACATATGACTATAAACTACCGCATAGAGCCGCACAGAACCACAATCAGCCAAGAGTCATTAGTGGCATACATAAACACTTCAGTCATTGGTGCCAAACAGAGGCACAGTCATGCACAAGTTATAAGTGCCACATTTCTTGAAAGTAAAATTGTCCTAGAACTAATCAGCTTACTTATCTTAATACTAGGTGGCCATGGTGATGGCTTAACTAAGTTGGGTGAGAATAAATTTAGCCAAGGATAAATATCATTCTTCTGCTTTTTTCTTCCAAGTACTCGCCACCATAAAAGCGTACCGGGTCAAAAACATGCATTTACTCTTTGGTCACTAGCCTTGAAGACATCTAGTGACACGCTGATGACCGTCTCTTCTGTCAGGTCACTCCAGTCGATGGCTGTTCTTGGGAAGGTTGGTTGCCTGTGTATTCTCCGACTGTGTAGGAGCTGGTAGGCCATACAGTGCGTGCATGTGTGCGCACGTGCGTCTGTGTCATGTGGAGGAGTGGTTTCAGAAGAGAGCTGTTTGTGTTGACTGCCTCTATGTTTATGTCAATCTTGGAGAACATTACTAGAAAAGCAGCTTGTAAGTTTTGATGTTCTGTTAGTGCGGTGGTTAATAAACCATGCACCTTACTATGGGACCTATTTGGTCTAAACCAGTGTTTATATGGGTCGCAGGGTGTACATGCATATTTTAAGCTGGGTTGCACTAGCGCTTGGCTTTTGATCCTGTTGGATGATATGCTGATGTTTCTTCCCAAGGAGTCAAGGCTGTCGCTCGCTTTGAGGTTTCTTCCAAAGGAGTCAAGGCTGTCGCTCGTTTTGAGGTTTCTTAAGGAGTCAAGGGTATCGGTCACTATGTTTCATATATGTGGTTTCCAGTTAAGGAATGCCGAGAAAACTACCCCCTGGATATTTTGCCGGTGTTACTAGTTTCAGAATGAGATCATGAAGTTGGTAATGGACCTTTCCATTTTAGCTATGCCCCGCCAATCACTAGCTACACTCCACCCACACCTCGCTGTGTTGGGATTGATCGATCACCAAAAGCCCTAGCTATCAATTTCCTGAAAACTATACAGGGAAGCTGTTGAATATTTTGTAACTAAATTAATTAAACAGTAAAAGCAAAGAATTTGTACAACAACGCATAGACCATCTTCAAATATGCATTCGTGACGTACTTATCGACGTCATTCATGATGTCATTCTACACATCGTGCAGTTCATTATGATGTCATATAATGGGTGGGTACTCTGGAAAGGTGAATGGTGTCAGATGATGTCCTGTTTCAGGAGACGTTACATTATGCTTCCATGCAACTAATTTGTTCAGATCTTTTTTCCATGTTTGACAGTCAGCATTGTCCTCTACTGTCAGGTAGATGATTGTATCATCATCAGCAACGAGGCCTTGGTGAATCTCATTTCTATAATACAAGTCATGGCCTCAAGGCTAATCCCTGCAGTACTCCGGATTAAACCATTAGTGGTGTGGATTTTTAATTGTCAACCACAATGGTCCGGCTTCGGTCTGATAGGCCTTGTTTTGCCTTCAATGCCATAATATACAAGTTTATAGATTAGGAGGATAAGGCAGAGACGTTATCGAAGGCCATTGGGAAGTCCATAATGAGTACATCAGATTGGTTCCCTGTCTCAACTGTTTTACTAGTGTTGTCAAAAAATTTGATAACTGTGTTACTGTCTTAGGCATCAATGTCTTCCAATTAAATTAAGTTCAAATATTCAGCAGTACTGTACATTTTGTTTTGCTTTGGAAGTGTGTTAAGTTATTTCCGAGCTGTACAAGTTTGATTGATCCATGACAGCCATGATTTATCAAGGATCATGTTCTCTTGAACAAACTTTAATCACCATTAGTTATCGAATGAAGAAATTAAATCTAATAAGTTTCAGCCTTATCTTTACAACAGTTCCTAAGATGTCATTTTTGAGAACAAGGTGGCCGCTGGAATGAGAAGACGTCTGAATGGTAGTTCTGGAAACTACCACCATAGGGTAATTCTAGCCAAATTCAGTTAAAACACAGCAAGGGAGATGAATTTTAACATTTTTCATAAAGATTTTCACCCAAAAAACTGACCAATCAAAATTCTCGTTAGAAGTGTTGAAGCGTTCCAGCAAAGAATTAGTCCACCCAAATTTTGATGAAATTAGGCCATTAATATTGGACGAATAGTGTTCTAAAACATTTCCCGAAAGGTTTCGGAACAGGCAAGATGGCCGCCAGAAAAATGACAAATTAAAATTCTGAATAGAAGTTCTGGAGCCTATCACCACAGGATCCTTCCAGCCAAATTTGAGTAAAATCAGTCAAAGTATAAAGGAGATGCGACTTGAGGGATGAAGCCTCTTATTTATACGTTATAGTGTAGTAGATACACCCAATTCTGACCATGTAACCCGATTATCTACAATAACACAGATGAGAGCCACGATACTGATTGCATAGAATACACAGTCACGCATCAGTGGCCACCAATTCAAATGGACCACGTGGAATTAAAAAATAAGACAAAGTCAAACAAGGTCAAACAGACATCCAGCCCAGCAGAAACAGTAGGTAATCAATGACCAGTGGTCTCTGAATCAAAACTGATGCCATGGGAGAGTTATCTCCCTTTAAACTAGTCCTCAGCTATTTCCATTCTCGATATAATAATGCTTAAAATGGTTGTGGCATAATAATGGCAGATGTAGGCTGGACATGCTGGATGCATTAAAAAATGTGTTGTTTTTTTTTAATTTTACCAGTGGTTCAACAGAATAAATAGCTTGCTTGTGAATCTGTCCCTGCTTCATATTCTATTAACTCTAAATCTTAAAATCAACAAATCCTAGAAAGAGTATATTCTTTACGACATAAAAGTTCTGTTGAATATTTTGAAATGAATTTGACTTGAAGCCATTGCCGCCTTAGGCACCAATGGCTTCCAGTCAAATTCTTTTCAAAATATTCTACAGTTTTCCTATATGGAGTTGCCTTGAAAACGAGATCTGGGGAATCCATCGGTAAAAGGATTAACTGAAAAGTGATTTGCAGAGACTACACCCAGGATGATTGCCAGGCAATGGCATAAAAGAAGACTACATATTCTGTGCAGTGTCAAACGCCGTACAATCGTATAGTAAGTTGAATATTATTAGCATGTTGGACTTTCCTTAATTCAAAGGTTCAAGCTTATATCTATGGATTGATTCACCGTTTAATTGGGAGTTTATGACTAAACTTGGACACATGCTTCCATACATGTATATGAATGGGATGAAGCACAATGATATATATATATATATATATATATATATATATATATATATATATATATATATATATATATATATATATATATATAATATTTATATATATATATATATATATATATATATATAGGGTTATATATAATTATATATAGTGCTGCATGCGGTTGATATATGTAACCAACTGTAACCATGTGTCCAAGTTTAGACACAATAGAGTAAACCAATCCGAGGATATATATATATATATATATATATATATATATATATATATATATATATATATATATATATATATGGAAGACTATGTATGTAAGATGAAATGGTGAGCTTTAAAACAAAACAGAAGACTATTCCTGACTACTAATCATTGGACTGATTGGCTCGATAACTGAGTCAGACATTCACATGGTAAATTCTCAAAAATATTCTCTTAGCCTACAAATGGATATTCACTAAATCAAAATTTAAGTTTTCTTGAGAGCCGAGCTAATTTTGAACAGACCATACATAAGCCTTCTAAAAGCTCCGCTAACATGTGTAAGATAAGCAAACCTATATGTACAAAAGATTACATACCTACTAAAGTTATTAAACCGTCTCTTGTTTACTTTGAACGTGATTATCCCCACGTTTTAAAAAACATCAGGGATATTAAAATTGCATCCGTCTGTCTGTTAGTCACTCTCCTCCCAAACCATTTGGTGGAATTGAACCAAAGTTGGTATGTGGGTTACTCATATGATTGTGCTTTGCAAGACAATGTTTTGATTTGGCTCTGCCCACATTGGGGCGGGGCAGGGGTCAATAGGTGAAATTGATTATAACACATTTCCTCCGAAACTGTGGGACAGAACTCGCCAAAATTTGGTATGAGAGTTTCCCATATGATTGTGGAGTGCAAGAGGACATTTACATTTGGCTCTGCCATGAGTTCTATCTAAGTTGAAATATTTTGCAGTGTCCGGTTAGTAGGTCAGGCAGGTCATTTATATTTATCAGAAAAAGTATACATCCCAGGACATTATTATGAAGAACAATAAGAACATGAATTTGATTATAAAACTTTATTTAGTCAACATATTTATCATGCATATATGTATTTACAAGGCAAATAATGTGAATAAGGCCTCTCCACAGAGCTGAATGATTGCGCTCCTTCATCCCGACTCGCCTAAGATTACTTTTAGACAAGTGTCTCATTTCATCCCTACATTACATAGTTGCTATCCACAATCATATGCATATATCACCTAAACACTTGGTTGAATTCTGCCATCTTTACCGATTTTCAAAATGTGTGGGGATGTCTACATGTGAAAGTTTTGAGTCTTGAAGCCAGAAACAGCTTTCAATCAAAACAGTTTTAATTTATTCAACATGATGCAGTTACTTTGAAATTGAGATATGTGACTTTTAAAATGTTAGTGACTTTTATTGAGAATTCTGAAAAAAAATTCTTTCAAATGAGCTAATTAGTAAAGCTGTTTAATATTTTGAAAACTGTTTGACGAAGGCTGTGCGCCTACATGTATCTTGGTAAATAGCGTTTGAGTTACAGTTAAACCAATTGTAATATAATCAACATGAGCTTTACATGCAACATACCCGTAAACTATATAAGTCAGAAATAAGTGGGTTAATCAAAGTGATAATGCAATCTTTTAAGTTCCATATATGTAAGTCAGAACTATAGTTACAATGTAAGTAAAGATTTATTTCTTCATCTGGCCAGGAGTGTGCGCATCCAATTCTCAGCCAGCATGGTGGACATGGCGACTCAAACAGATACATGTAGTGATAAGTTAACACCAACAGAACTAGATACTACCGGTACTTTAGATACTACATTGCCGAAGGTGAATGAAGGTGGCGATACCAATGATGTTGACTGGACACCAAATTTAGATGACAGTGTGTCCAGCAACAGTGAGCCTGAAAGTGATAGTGGTGAAACATGTAATAAAGAAAGGCTATTTATTGTATATGAATCCTGTCTTGACAAATTGTTTGGAAAATGTTCTTTATATGGATTTCATGTTTGTATCATTAAGAGGATTGTGAGTACATGCTTGATGTGTACATCAACTTGTCATGCATGTGGTGAAACTGAACACTGGTGTAGTCAGCAAATGTCTGGAACAATGCCCATGCGTAAACTTCTGTTACGTGCAGGGATTATGTTTACTGGTGCAAGTCCTGTAAAGATTTTAAGTTTTGGATTTTATTGGAGTTCAGCATATGAGCGTAGGCACATATCTATCTCTTCAGTCTTCATATTTGACTCCATCAATAATTTCAGTGTGGGAATGGAGCCAGAGCATCATGTTCGAAGGGATTTGTCAGGAGGGTAGGATTGTGAAAGTTGGTGGTGATGGTAGATGTTGTTCGCCTGGTCATACTGCCAAGTTTGGATCATACTCCATGATGGATCTCGAGACAGGAAACATCTTGGACATCAAGCTTGTTCAGGTGAAGCATAGAGGGCTTAAATACATGAATGGGACAGACACAATGCACATTTATCATAAAGACATGGCTGCATACAGCTTGAAACAAGAGGGTATTGGAAGCCTGATAACAATTGCTGTTCACATGTATGTATTTTGACGGCTTGATTTTTCGGGGTGGCAATCTTGGATTTTCCGAATAATGGGAATTCGTATAAAATGCTACTCCTCATTAAGCGCTTGGGCAATTTCAAGCAAATTTGGTTAGATGGATCCTATTGTAGTAGCCTCTAGAAATTCTAATCAAAATTTTGATACAATGTAGGTCAATGTTTTGGTAGCCATCGTTGATTTTCTGAAAATTTTCCGAAACGATTCAAACGCCACTCCGGAACCAATGGCCAGTTTCAACAAAACTTGGGTGGACTGATCCTATGATGGTAGGCTTCAACATAGTAAACAAGAATCTGGATTTGTCGGATTTTATGGTGGCCATCTTGGATTTTCTGAAAATCATCTATCATCTATATTTAAATGCAAATGGTTCAAATGTCAATGGTCCAGGTGAGTGCCATAGACCCTTGGGCCTCTTGTTTAGCATGCCTGGAAGTCATAGCATGATTAAGTTTTCACAAATAATGTTCTCTTGACATGCAAATGGCTGTTATTTGAAATCGTTACATTGGCCATCTTGACCAGTTTATCGCTATATAATGGTAAGATGAAGCCTGCTAACATATTATGTAGTTGTGTGGTAAGAAAGCATGAAATTTATATTGAAAATTTTATAAGGGCCATTTAATTTTGAAAAACAAGATGTATAAAAGTAAAATGCAGTACTTATTAGTTATAACTATTTGACTATAATTTCAGAGTAATGAAGTTGCAAATTCTAATGGCATGGAACTGGAGGGTCTGAAACGATCACTGGAATTCTTGACAACTGCTGCTGAACTCCAAATTACAGACTTTGTTACAGATCGCCACAGCTCTGTACGAAGATTCATGCGGCTTCATCACCCAGAAATCAGACACTGGTTTGATGTATGGCATGTAGCGAAAGGTATTAACTCCATCCTATGCTAGAGGCAACACAGTTTGTTAAATAGTGTAATATATGTCACCATCACTAACGATACTTCACCTGGGTTTATATAGTAAAACCTGCTATAAAACACCTTCATATATTTTATTAGGCGTGAAATGAAGAAATTAATTTATCTCCCCACCATATAAAGGACATGCGACACCTGTGTAAAATAGAAGTTTGTCATTCTATAATGGTCTACATAGTGTTCTATATGGACACTGGGGGAGGACAGGGTGAAGAGAAATGGCCCTACAAGAACACTTTGCCCTCCCCCCTCCCACCCCCATGAGAAAAATGCATGAGTATATTTTATAAACCTATTTTAATGATATGTTTAGTAGTGTCACTGGTCAATACAGCCATGACAGCAGCAGCATTGGCTATATACTTTTAGTGTATTACGAATCATAATAAGGATGTTGTTTATTATCTGGGTTCGTACTCATCATGGAATTTGGAAATTTAAATTCCATGCCTGGAAAGTCATAGAAAATCTGTGGTTTTTTTTTATCATAAGTCATGGAAAATGGTAATATGGAAAATAAAAAGAAATGTTGGCATAAATCACCTCGATGCAATAAAAATTATGACAACATCTTATCAAAACAAAGCTGCAACTTGGTTGTTGCATGAGGCAATATTCCAACATTTTGCAGAATAACTCAGATCTTATTTTTGGAGCTACGTTTTTAAACACAAATCTCCAAAAAATTTCCATGACCTCTTGGAGATTTGTGTTTAAAAACGTAGCTCCAAAAATAAGATCTGAGTTATTCTGCAAAATGTTGGAATATTGCCTCTTGCAACAACCAAGCTGCAGCTTTGTTTTGATAAGATGTTGTCATAATTTTTATTGCATTGCCAATATTTAGTACAGTTCTGGTATAACAATGAAACAATGATTTTCAGTCAAAATGTTCCCAAAAAAGTCTGCAAGTGATTTCAATACACTGCCAAAAAATTTCCATGACCTCCAAGAATTAATATCTTGGCAGTGTATAGAAATCACTTGCAGACTTTTTTGGGAACATTTTGACTGAAAATCATTGTTTCATTGTTATACCAGAACTGTACTAAATATTGGCAATATGCATATTTAGATTCATGTCCAAGTATCCATATAAAATCATGTGTTTTCTGTACTCAAGGAGTTTACAAGAAGCTGGAGAGCGCAGGCAGAAAGAAGGGCTGTGAAAAGGTGAAGGCTTGGGCTAGGTCGGTGAGCAATCACTTGTATTGGTGTGCTGCTAGCAGCAATGAGGATGGCGAGCTTGTTAAACAGAAGTGGCTTTCAATCTTAAATCATGTCACTGATGTTCATGACGGACATGGTGACAGATTTGAAAGATGTGAACATTAGCAACCTGATGATCGTGACTGGATGAAGACAAGTATGCTAAATAACACACTGCCCATCACTAAATAGGCCTGGCACTTACGTGATAAATTAAGATCACTAACATGACTTATACCTCAATAAAAATGCCAAAAAATAAGTCTGTATTAAATAGTAAGAATTTGACAAATTAGTCATGGGTTTTGACACGCTATAAAATTCAAGGTATGAAAAAACGTGTTATGATTTTGGTCTCAAAGGTGACGGTGACTAAATTAAAATTGGCGCACTAGTTTTTGAAACAACTTTAACCTGTGATAATAATCTAATTGTCTAATAACCTTTGTAGATGATGCATTTTTCTCCGAGTTAAAATGTTTAACAATGTTTGTGTATCATTTCACAGGTTTCAAACCTTAATCAGAACTGGAGGCGGTTGTGAAAGGTAGAATGCTAGGGAAAGACAAAGCAATTGTCTCCTGCTGAACAAACCGATGCACTAGAGTCATTTCACAAGTTGATTTGCATCAAAGTTTGTTCACTACTTCCATGCTCAAATGGAGGCATGGTACATTTTTTCCAACAAACCAAGCAAGGATGCTGCTGAATATCTTGTGAATCATTTGAGTAAGATTTAATGCCATAATATTTTAGACAAAATTACAACAATGGAAGGGCAGGAACAGTTTTCCAAATTGCTCTACTGATAAACAGATATTAGAAATAGTCTCTTGCATAGTCATTCAGCAATAAACATTAATTAAAAATAAGCTCAGTCTGCCTACTAAATTGAGTTACAAAAACATCAAAATTACATTGATAGTCAATGGTATGTTATACAAATACGTGTAGACAAACATGTACAATTCAAAGCCATATACCATTTATGTGACATGGTTATCCAAAATATGTAAATAAAAGAATTCGGAAAATCTGAATACTTTCAGGGCTTTGGATTTACCTCATTTGGGCACACCACCTACATGTATCTGATCCGGGATTCATCAATGCTCATAGAAACTAGAGAATTTGGAAATCTGAGAGATTGATTCTGAGCCATTTTAGTTTTAATAGAATTATAAGACCTCCGAATGGCCATAAAATGTCACAGTATCCATCTCTGAGTATTTAATTGACTAAATCAGTTAATTAGTGTTCATAGCAGCCAGTAGGATTTTAATTTGGGCTCACTAACATGGGCGGATTTCATTTGGGCATGACTTGTAAAGTCATAGCTAAGGGGTAATCTAAAGCCCTGACCTTTTAGTGACAAAACTGGGATGGTGAGGCTCTGCAAACTCTGGTTGCCAACAATGTGTATTGTCAACATCTTGTTTGCACTTACAAGCTATCTCATATTTCAGGTTATATTTGGCTGCTCTCCGTTTCAATGAGAATACCCGCAGATCTCAGGCTGTTACAAAAGAAGGAAAGCCAAAATATACGATTTCATTTCCAAAGGGCTTGAAAGGAGAAGGAGTAGGACAGACGTTCAGTAAGGATAGCTAAATCTATTTATAAGAAATTTTACTCTAAGTAGTTATTGTCTTTAACATGGATGATTCTGAATGTACCTACCCAAAAATAATTGTCATCTAGTAATGTTAAATTATTATTTATGTGGCAATATAAATCATGCTCATTTTGGTTCATGTGTACATTTAAGTGATATTATGTACATGTAAGTGATAATTTATTGTGTACCATGAAAATTAGTCAGTTGGTGTGAGGCTAAGCAGACCATATCATATCCTGTTAACCTGATTTTCTGCTACATGTATCATGACATTTATATACATGTGTATATCAGTGAGTTCAACACTTTAATTATTTGTAATGTAATACATGTAAGACATGGTCTCTTGCCTGGCACAAAAATCCAGAAAACTGGAAATCTGCTCATTTCATAGACCAAACAGCGCATAATTTCATGGAATTGTCAAATACTCAATTTTCATGAATTATAAAGCCTGTAAGAATGTCTCCATCAGACAGAAGGAAAGCAAACCTATAGATGGGACAACCCTTTAACCATCAAATTCCTGAATGAGTAAATTCCTTACTATGTATAGCTTATTCTAGTGAATATTTTGAAATTAATGACTGTAAACCATTCAGCAACGGCTTCCAGTCAAATTATTTTCAAAACATTGAAGTTTTCAAGGATGGTTGCCTTGAAAATGAGATATGGGGAATTTATCGATGAAAGGGTTAAGACTGAATATAGACGTAGCTTAATTTGTGTGCCTTTATTCCCAGACTATGTAGACAAACTGATCAGTGAGGTACTCGAACTGAGGGACATCAACAAAAGCTACTCAAAGGCTAATGCATCACAGGCATTAGAACCTATACGACCAGTTCCGCTTGCACAAAGTACACCAATAAAACCTCATTTGAGTAAAGATGATATTGTAAAATCTCATATTGCTAGATTTAATCGTTAATCACAATCTGGCCATGCCACACATTTTGCTTAGTGAATGTCCATACGCAGGCCAAGAAGACACTCTTTAAAGAATTGCTAATTGAATGACTGGTCATTTGCCGAGTCAGTCATTCAGGTGGTAAATTAAAAAAAATGTCTTCTCTTGGTTGGCAAATAGAGATTGACTAGCCAACATTTCGTATCAGTTTTTACTTACAGTCAAGGAAGTACTAGTTCGCCATCTATTGGTCACGATTTGGGATGAAAATCTGAAATTCGATTCGTGAATGTCCATTTGCATGCCAAGGAGACAATTTTTGAAAATTTACTACTTGAATGACTGGCTCATTTACAGAGTCAGTCATTCAGGTGGTAAATTTTCAAAAATTATGGCTTGTCGGCGAATAGAGATTCACTAACCACGAAGTGGTATTACAGTTTTTACAGTCAAGGAAGTACTAGTGAGCATATTTTGTACATAAAAATGAGTATGAATTATTAATATTATGTATATGACATCAGAGTTCACCCTCTATCAGCCACGATTTGTGATGAAAATCTGAATCGAGTCAGTCAGTCAGGTGGTAAATTTTCAAAATTTGTCTTCAATTTTTTTTAATTTACTACTTGAATGACTGGCTCATTTGTCAGTTACCAAGTCAGTCATTCAGGTGGAAAATTTTCAAAAATTATCTCTTGTCGGCAAATAGAGATTCACTAACCACGAAGTGGTATTACAGTTTTTACTTACAGTCAAGGAAGTACTAGTGAGCATATTTTGTACATAAAAATGAGTATGAATTATTAATATTATGTATATGACATCAGAGTTCGCCATCTATTGGTCACGATTTGGGATGAAAATCTGAATCATGACTGTCCATTTGCATGCCAAGGAGACAATTTTTTTTAATTTACTACTTGAATGACTGGCTCATTTACCGAGTCAGTCATTGAGGTGGTAATTTTCTAAAATTATCGCTTGTCGGCAAATAGAGAATCACTAACTACTAAGTGGTATTACAGTTTTTACTTAGTCAAGGAAGTACTAGTGAGCATATTTTGTACATAAAAATGAGTATGAATTATTGATATTCTGTATACGACATCACAGTTCGCCATCTATTGGCCACGATTTGGGATGAAAATCTGAAATTTGATTCGTGAATGTCCATTTGCATGCCAAGGAGACAATTTTTTTAAATTTACTACTTGAATAACTGGTTCATTTACCGAGTCAGTCATTCAGGTGGTAAATTTTCAAAGATTTTCTCTTGTCGGCAAATAGAGATTCACTAACCACGATTTGGTATCAGAGTTTTACTTACATTCAAGGAAGTACTAGTGAGCATATTTTGTACATAAAAATGAGTATGAATTATTGAGATTATGTATATGACGTCAGAGTTGTCCCTGTCATGGTCAGATTTTTTTCATGAAAATCATAAATTTTGCAGACCCTAGCGCCCAGACACAACCACACAGACAGAAGTGTACTGACCCTAGGGCTGGGCGGTTTGGCCTAAAAGAAAACCGGTGACGGTATCACTAATTAAACCGGTATTAACGAAATACCGGTTTAAGGTGTTAAAATGATCGAAAATAATTTGAAATATGAAAATATGCCGTTTTTCATTAGCTTCAGTACATGTATTTTGCGATTTGACAAGTGACGCAAATTGCCACGAAATTAGAACGGTAACTACGTACGACTGCTCACTTCGACGCTATCTATCTCAAAATAGTAGTTAAAATAAATCAAATAAATAAAGTCTGGTTCATGTGATGTCGTGAAAATAACACTAACTACTAAAATGTTGATTTTCAACACTGTTATTAGGTAACTATTTTCGAAAGCGTAGTAAAATCTAATGCGTGTAAGTAGGAACCCGGATATGAGAGCGAGTTTAGGCTCCTAGTAGAGTACCGCACATATGGTTAGGGTTCGTATAACCACCTACAGTATGATCTAGTCTAGTAAGTCATGTGTTTGTATTTCGAGTACTCAGTATTTAGTAATACTCCTCAATAAACTGTCGTTCAAGCGGGTGAATGTCATTCAGCACGTAACTAAAGAGTAGTCATTTCCCGGAAATCGCGCCTCAAGAATTCTTACAAAAAATGTGTTTGACTATTTTTCGAGGTTCATATGTCATATAATAAAGAGATTATGATAATTTGACAACATAAACGCAATGATGCGTGAATCTAACTTAAATCTACTTAAATCAACACTTCGTACTTGAAGATATACGAAGACGAAAAAGGCTGGGCGGTAAAACAAAACGATGTGATTCTAACGCCTATTGAGCAGAAGTCACGTGATAAAAAATACTACGAATTTCATTCATAAAATCGGTAGTAGTGAATACCCCGGCGGAAGAATTTGTTAACAACCAGTCACATTACGCCTGCTCGTATTTGAGAGGCTAAGAGGTGTATTTTACTTGTAACTACATTGTACTCTGCCAACGTAAGAAGCGACTTAACCGTTTTCATTTCGTAGTCCGTGATGGATCATTTTATGTTTGTCGAAATCTAAGGGAAATCATGATTTGTTTGGATTGGGAGTTCATTGTATAGCGACGTTGTTTTCGCAACGCGTTTCTTGATTTTTTTTTTGTCATGTCACATTTGAAATCCTAATTAAACATAGTACAAACTTGAATTGAAAAAAGGATTATTTGTTGCAAAGAAGAACTTTTGATTTTCAAATTATTCAATCTTACATTGAACCCGCAGATCTTACGTCATGTAAAATTCATTGCTGGCAAATAAAATCATATTTGCCGAGGATCGTCCTCGGCCAATTTGTTGGGATTTCACCAACACCCTTGCTTTCCCACGGCTAATAGTTATAGATGACTATATTTTATGTCTCTAGTAGCAAATGGTTACACTAGATGATAATATTAAACTGCAAGTCAAGAACAAACTAGTTTCGGACAGTCACCAGATTTTGCGCAATGGCAATCTTATGGACGGTTTTTCGTTTTTTTTATTTTCGTAATGGTTTTTAAACCGTCGCCATAAAAAAACGTGAGACGGTGTGAAACCGGTATATCGCCCAGCCCTAACTGGCACAAGCACTCAGACACAAGTGCCCAGACCCACTCATGCAGAAACAAGCGCACATGCCTTTGTCTCTGAGCGCTTGTGTCAATGCACTTGATTCTGTGCACTCAGAAACAAGTGCATAAACAAAAGCACACAGACACAAGCAGACAGACCCTACCACACAGACCCAAGTGCCCAGAACCACTCGTACAGAAACAAGCATGCAGACAAGCTCCCAGACATAAACTGCCCAGAACCACTCGTGCACCCACACCCAAGGACACAGACCCATGTGCCCAGACAAGAACACAGACACAAGTGTACTGGCCCAAGCACCCAGACACAAGTGCCAGGACCCACTCATTCAGAAACAAGCATGCACCTACACCCAAGCATTCAGAACCTAGTGCCCAGACCCAAGCACCCAGACATAAATGCACAGACCCAAGTGCCCAGTGACAAGTCCGCTGACACAAGTGTACTGGCCCAAGCACCCAGACCCACTCATGCAGACCCATGCCCGCAGAACAGCCAGAGCCATGCGCCAGACACAAGCGCACCGAGCCAAACATTCAAACACGTGTACTGGCCCAAGCGCCCAGACATAAGCGTGCAGACCCTGACACCGCTCTGGAGTGCTTGCGATTATGCAGTTGCGTCTGCGCTTGTGTCTGTGCACACACACAAGTATGCAGACCCCAATGTGCAGACCGTAGCACCCAAGCATGTGTACTGGCACACAAGCACGGGTACGCAGACACAAGTACACAGATCCAAACATACACACACAAGCACCCACACCCAAGGACACGGACCTATGTGACCAGACAAGTGCATAGTCAAGAACATAGACACAAGTGCACCGGCCTAAGAACCCAGACCGATCCGCGCATAAACAAGCATGCAGACACAAGTGTACTGGCCCAAGTGCCCAGACCCACTCGTGCAGACACAAGCATGCAGGCAGAAAGGCACAGACCCAAACATGCAGACCCTAGCGCCCAGGCCCAAGCACAGAGACCAAAGCATGCAGACACAATCGCAGACCCAAGCCCACAAATGTACATACACAAGCTCCCAGGGTTTTGTCTCTGTACAGACCCTAGCATCCAGAGCCAAGTACCCAGACCCAAGCGCAGAGACAAGCGTGCAGAGACAAGCGAGTAGAATGTAGTGCAGAGACACAGGCACACAAACACAAACCCACAGACCAAAATGCACAGGCAAGTCCGCAGACACAAAACACAGACAAGTGTACTGCCCCAAGCACTCAGACTCAAGTGTCCAGACGCACTCATACCCAAGCACCAGACACAAGCATACAGAGACAAATGCCCAGGCTTTTGTCTTCGCATGCCCAGACACAAGCACAAGGACACAAGAACAATGCAAGTGCACTGACCCAAGCAACCAGACACAAGAGCACATGCACAAGCATGCAAACGCCAGACCCAAGCATACAGAGACAAGCACAGACCAAACGATCAAACATAAATGCACAGACACAAGTGCGCAGACACAAGCACAAGTGTACTGGCCCAAGCACCCAGACACACGTGCACAGAGACAAGCATGCAGACGCAAACGCGCAGACCCCAGCACCCAGACACAAGGGCAGACCAAACATAAATGCACAGACACAAGCACACAGGCACAAGTGTACTGCCCAAGCACCCAGACCCACTCATGCAGAAACAAGCATAGACACAAGCACATAGAACCTAGCGTGTAGACACAAGCGCCAAGACACAGTGACATCCACACAAAATTGCAATATGTTCTAAAGCGTGTCAGATTGTTCACGTCTTCCTCTAAAAGATAATGTTAGTCTATACTATTTTATCAAAATATTAGAAATCATGGGTTTAATTATCTATGTAATGGTCATGAAGGTTGGTGTGCAGTCAGAATAGCAGTAAAATTGTATTTGACCAATGATCACGTGACCATTGTGAACGCTTGCATGAAGTTTATATAGCCTGCAGTACCGAAGTTGTCAAAATCATGTATGTAAAAATAAACCTGGTTGTTTAAGACAGGTGGTTGCCTCATCAAGGTGGTCATGTGGCCAATTGAGATTATTTTGAAACTATTCATCAGAATAGTTATTAAATTGTTAAAAGTTTAAGAGAAACGTGATTCATTGCGCTGAACGATTTCTGCCGCGTGTCAATTTAATAGGTCATACGAGAACGGTGTTAGCTCAGTTTATGGTAATAAGGTATCGTGTACACTGCTGGGAGTTATTAGTCCCCTACCGGTAAAACCGGGTGGACTATAGGTTTGCACTCCATCTGTCTGTCTGTCGCAGTTGGTTTTCCGCACTTTTTTCGCAGTCCTTCAAGGTATTCAACTGAGAATTGGTATATTGCTTTGTTATGAGAAGTTACAGACCAAGTTCGAGTTTCAGGCGTATGCGTCAATTTTTTATGGAGTTATGCCCCTTTCGACTTAAGAAATACGAAAAATATTCGCTTTCCGCACTTTCTTTCGCACTCCTTCAAGATATTTAAGGGAAGATCGGTGCATCACTTTAGTATAAGGAGCTACAGAGCAAGTTCGAGTTTCAGACATTTTCGTCAATTTTTCATGGAGTTATGCCGCCTTTCGACCTATGAATTTTTCTTGCAGTCTTTCAAGATGTTCAACTGAGAATTGGTACATTACTTTATTATGAGAAATTACAGACCAAGTTCGAGTTTCAGGCGTTTGCGTCATTTTTTGATGGAGTTATGTCCCCTTTCGACACAAACATATCAGCTTTCAAGACTTTTTCCTTCTCCTTCACCATATATAACTGAGACTTGGTTTATTGCTATGTTATGAGAAGTTTCATTTGACTGTCAATCTCTAAAGATTTATATCACCAGGTAGGGGACATGTATTGCAAAGCAATACTTACAGAATGCTTGTTTCTCTGTTAATGTAACATTGGTGTAAGGGTTTGATGATTTAAATGTGTGTTGCTGTATAACAGGGTAACACCTTTTGGAATCAGCAACAGCTTTCTGATATGGTAATAGCTGATGTGGGTAATATTTCATATAGGACAGTCTACTTTGGCGATGTTTTGATTGTTAAGGGTTGACGCCTATGGCAGCAACTATTTCCAATCAAATCATTTTTTAGGGTGAAAATTTATAATTGACTTTTTTATAGTGTATATCCATTATGGGTGTTTGTTTGATTAATGACTTGGTGGTTATGAGCTGAAGCCTATGGCAGCAACCATTTTCCAGCCAAATCATTCTTCAAAGTGAACATTTGTTTTCGGATATGAGATATTTTTCATAAGAGTGTTGGCATGTTGTTGAGTTGTTTATCTGGTATTGTTGTCATGGCAACCGAGGTTTCCAGTTATGTTGTTTTGTGAGTTTATTTGTAATTTGGTATGGGTTAACATGTTCCCATAGATGGGTTGACTGTGTCCCATGTTGACATTGATAGTAGGCAACCTTAAGCGGTCCTCTATTTCAATCATAGGGTTGATGTGAGTACACAGACTGTGTTATGAAACAGATGGTGACTCCATCAATTTAATGATGTCTTGTTTTGTTGTGTCTCTAGCAGATGTAGAAGCCTGGGTTGTGCTCGTGTGGTGTTCTCCACATGAGAGGTAAAATGGTGAGGTATTGGTTTTGTGCTTAGTGTTTTCAGTAAAAGGGTTTTCAAAATTTTCTTTCAGTCAAAAATGCATAAGGAGGTTTATGTAGGTAGATTGTGTTATCAATCCAATTATATATTGTCTTTGGGTGGTAGACTTTGATGATTTTGAGACAAAAATTTTGGGACCATTACTGAATGTATACGGTAAATTAGTGGATACTGGTGGATATTTAGCCTCACCCACAACACCTAAGATCTAAAGGAGGGGGGGGGAGGATGCGAAACCTGACCCTGAGATCACGTCAACAACAACCACCCATCAGGATAGGAAGACAAGGGGAGAAGGCATTGTGGCCGCCCTGTCCCCCACCCCTCAAATTAGTACCTTAATAAACTTGGAGGAATAAATATTAAGTTAGTCCATAATGTCAAATTATAAGGACAAATGAGAAAATCATGGAGTTTCTTATCAGAAATAATAGTTGTTTATTTGGTTCAAATTATATGAGCAGGTCTGAAAGCATTTGCGCATGATATAGAAAGGTAGAACAGTGGAGTGAAAATAAATTATGTACTGCTGAAAGATTTAAAACCCAATGTATTAAGAAACAAGACCGACCTTCGACTGAAAGTCGAAACCTTAGTATATAATGGAACTGCCTCATAAGGCAAAGGGATTATTTTGAAATGGTATTAGCTGGAAGAGCAGAATGGACAGAAATGACACAGGACATGGGAAAAATGTAATTCAGAAGGAAACTATAAGCATGATCTTATGGAAATGAATCATGTCTAGAAAATCCTTGAAAGACTTGAAATCTTTCTTATCACAACAAAAATTTGCGACATCACCATGTTTAATTGCCATGCGACATACTCTTTCAAGATGCACACTGATCCAAAATTAGTATATGACAAGACTGGTAATATATGAAAATAGCATATGACGTAGTGACAGACCAATGACTGTAGCAGTATGCAGAACTGGAAGAGGTGGGCCGAACGCGATTAGGGACTATAAAAATGGCTCCTGTCGTGAAAATGGGATCATCTTGGCTATTGTTCAGAGAAGTTTGGATAATTGAAAGTGTGACAGACTGACGATTTAATAGTAGACACCAAGATCTGCTTTGCTCTTCCTGCGCCAATCTTGATAGGTATTCAGCATTACTGTATATTCATCGTATCTGCCTGTACAAGTTCTTCATCTATCACTTATTAAAGAATCATTGCTTAGAATCAAGCTACAAGTTGTCAATCTAGAATCAGAGAGGAAAGACATCAACTTCTTTCCACGAACCTTGAATCAGCGACCGGGTCAGAACACAGGCCCAGCAAAGAATAATAGAAATAGTTGACTAATTTCCATCTTGTACAGTCAGCGGCAAGACATGTCTTCAAAATATTGACTAGAGGTTGGTTGCATTAGACAGGTGCAAATCTTCAATGTGTGTTCTATTTCAATGTGGGGGATAGTTTGTTTGTATATCGAAGTGAACTTTAGTATTCAAAGACATGTATTTATCAGGAGTGTGTGTGTAAGTCATAAACACACTTGAGTGGATCCCAATCCCCTCATATATAGTAGTAACCAGTAATAACCAGGTTTTATATTCATTGGTATGGATGTTCTAGGAATAATTGTCTTTGATTGTCATGTATTTATATTACTTTTTTTAATCTATTTATGTTGATCTGGAATTATATTTGCTACATTAGTATGGCGCCGTATTTTATAGTGACAAATTTTTCACAGAATTATTCTTTGAATTATTTGTTATGGTGTTTCGAGGCACCATGTTGGTTCATTGTGATATTTTATTCAGAATATTTTTGGAAATTTATTCAACTTTCCGGGTTGGGTCATAAATTGGAACTTCATTTATTGTTTTACATCATTTGAGTTTCCCTGCCATTAAGGTCATGGCTGAACTGAAATCATGATTTTAAAATTATTGCATGAATTAGGCCAATGTCAAGGTCATTTAACCATTACCACTCTGACGTCAATATTCTATCTTTTACCATGTCAATAGCAAAGTAACTGGTGTACATTTTTTCAATAATTTTGATTGACGATGTTGCTGTCTTCGACAGCACCATCTTCCACCAAATTTGTTGAAATCTGTACACCATTTCATCTTTTAATTTAATTTGAAAATTGAAAAATCTGAATTCAGTTTGGTACAGGTTAAGTAAATGAGCATCAGCAGGCCAAGACAATCCTGACCAGGATATGGAGGAATCCAGCTTTCCCTTTGCCACACCCATCTCTAGCTACGCTTCGTCCATCTTGGGATCCATCGCTCCCGGCACTCTGAATCTCAATTTCAAGGAAGGACTTTGAAAAATTGTAAAACAAATGCCACATATCTGACCATCACTCAACCATGATTACATTGTCAATGGAGATAACATTGAAATTTTGCAGTGTCCATGGTCGACCATGATACATCATAGTCAAGGAGGGACCTTGAAGATTGTTAACACATCGTGTCAGATCTGACCATAAAGACCTGACCTTGAACTGACCATGATTTCGTTGTCAATAGGATAACACTGCAAAACCATGTACGACAAAGATAACATGCTCATCTGACCATGTTTATGTGGTCACTGGGACCACAGTCAGTTGAGTTGAAAAATCATGGTCCAACCATGAACTACCATGGACGACCATGATACCATGGTCGAGAGGAAATCAGGGTACTCTGTGTCCATTCTGCCTCAAAGATGTGTACATACTCGGTGTCCATTCTGCCTCAAAAACATGTACATACTCAGTGTCCATTCTGCCTCAAAGACGTGTACATACTCAGTGACGAGGTCATAAATAAAGTCAAATAAACGCTTGTGAGAGTCCTGAGTAAAGGAATCCAGTCTATCGGCAAAGTACATCTATATGATGTCATAATCAATTATGTCATGGGTAGGCTGACATCACAATCAAATACATCATGAATGATGCATCTAAGTTCATCATAAATGCTTAATAGTCCAACACGTTGTGCGAATTGTATGTTTTTACAATTTAATAACATGCTGTTGAATATTTTAAAACTAAATCGACTAGTCAAATTAGTTTCAAATTATTTAACAGCTTGCCTGTATAGTTTTCTGGAAATTGATAGTCATGCAGTTCAGGGATCTATTGCGGTGTGGGTGGAGCTTAGCTAGAGATGGGCGGGGCATAGTTAATGTCTTTGAAATGTCAATTAATTTGAGATAGTTTTTATAAGTGTTCTGAGACATATATTTTGTTTATTTAAATAGGTTATGAATATAGACACTGCTTTGATTTGTTTTGCTTATCTGTGCATGTAAAATGAAATGTATATCTGCATATATAGTTTGTTTTGTACTTATTTACATTGCTTGATTAGTGCTTTATACAGTACATCTCTCAGAAATTGCTTTGAATGTTCCCAAAACAAAATAAACTATTGAATATTTTGGACTTAATTTGATTGGAATACATTGGCTTTCATTCAAATCAAGTCCAACATATTCAGCAAAGCATCGTGATCAAAATTGTACTTAATTCTTTAACACCCGAATTTGTTCAAGAAAGTTTCAATTTTCTCATAGAAAATGTCCTTTTGAGACGAAGAGAAGACTATTTTTGAAAATTTACCACTGGAATGACTGACTTGGTAACTGAGCCAGTCATTCCAGTGGTAAATTTTCAAAAATAGTCTTCTCTTTGTCTGCAAATGGACCTTTCTCAAGACCACTGCAGAAGCTGTTTTTGGCTGATATGAGTGTTAAAGTGTTAACTAATATGTTTTTGATTTGGAAGTGTGTTAGCTTATTTATGAGCTGTACTGTACATTCAAATTCATATCTTATCTCGGGAATTGAAGAAAGGGGTTCCTTGAGGCAGCGAGTAATTTAAGATCGGTGGTCTTTATAGGCACAGATTTTACTAATTGAAAGACCTCATATCTGTTGTGGTAAAATGATGGTGGTTTATTTGCTAACCTGAAAGGCCTGTTAAACAACTTCTAGCTGAATATGTAGACTGAAAGGTGTTACAAGAACAATTTCCATGCAAATTTGTATCAAATCTGTAGCAAGCAGTAATCACATTATATACTAATTATGTTGACAATACTTTGTCTTAATGCTGTTGCTGTCATTTATAGCAATAACCTTTACACAAATTATTCTCAAAGTAGGTGAAAGTGTTCTCATATTTTATCCTGGAAATTGACACACATGCGCTGAACAGTATTGAAATACAGGCTGTCAAATATACTGCCGAGAAGGCGTCCTGCATTTATGCTTCTACGAGAAAAATTGTCCTGCCTCTAGTTAGCCGCTAAGTAGCAGGTGGTTAACATTTTACCATGCAAATTAGTTAGCCGCTAAGTAGCGACAACTCAAAATCTGATTGGTTAAGAAGGATTCAGTCTGCTGCTAAGCAGCTGCTAACCAGCCACTCAGATTGAAGGGGAAAAACGGTTACCATTCATGCCCTTACTTCCTGTTAAACTAGGTCAGTATAAATGCATGTATATTCATTCTAAAGCACGTAAATAACTGTCATAACTTACTAGTGAGTCAACACTTTATACTTTATCTTCCTTATGCTACAACCATATGTAGTATATATAGCATTGACTGACAACAGGTTTCTAAATGCTTCAATTAAATTATGCATGTCCAATATGACAGATGTATTGCTAGTATACATGTACATGATAAAATAATCAACTTTACTGTCAGAAACTTGTTCAAGAAAGATCTGCTTGCATTGCAGCACAGCAACTTGCTTCATGTATTTATCCGCTTAGAAATTTAAATAATGCACAATTTGCTGAGAAGTTTGAAGCCATTACAGTATTCATCCTTTCATCATGTTAATTGTCAAGATTGAGCAGGAAAATACAAAACGTTTTCTCAGTGAGTGTCTATTTGCAGGCCAAGAGAAGACTATTTGTGAAAACTTACCACTGGAATGGCTGGCTCATTAACGAGCCAGCCATTCCAGTGGTAAATTTTCAAAAATAGTCTTCTTGGCCAGCATATGGACTTTTCTCATGACCATTGCAAAGCCATTTTGAGCGGCATGGCCATTAATTGGTTACAGAGAACAAGAGTTATGGAAAATTCTGAAGAATACCAATTGATAAGGATTTGGCTCGAAAAATTTCTAT
The DNA here is from genome assembly GCA_034401795.1 of Chaetoderma sp. LZ-2023a. Taxonomy (NCBI): domain Eukaryota; kingdom Metazoa; phylum Mollusca; class Caudofoveata; order Chaetodermatida; family Chaetodermatidae; genus Chaetoderma; species Chaetoderma sp. LZ-2023a. The sequence continues at coordinate 83,515,135 of CM067359.1, forward strand.
CCATAGATGGAAAGAATGTTGAAATTATCGCCTTGAAGTTCCAGCATTATTTTTTTTCTAGATATGAAAAATTATGTTTTGTAAAACAAGGATTGTAAAATAAATAAATAGATTTATTATTCTCCGTGACATTCCTGTGATATACCATTGTTTATATTTTTATAATGTTAATTGAATTTTGGAACATGCTTTATACCATATATTTCTTATCATAACAAAAGTCCAACTATTAACTGAATTATACTCAGATTGTGTCCATTTATAGTAAACCAAGAGAAGAGTTTTTCAAACTTTGCCACTGGAATGACTGGCTCAGCCAGTGTAACCGAGCCAGTCATTCCAGTGGTACATTTTCAAAGTTTTCTTTTGGTTACTGTACTACTGTATTAGCAGTGTTTGTTTTATAGCATTTGCGCTTTTATCTCCATCTCGTGTAATATTGTACCTTTCCTGTTTATCCATCATTCATATGACATCATAATCAACTATGTGATGTCACTGACATGTAGGCTGACGTCATAATCAATGATGTAATTAAGTTCATCACGAATGCATAATTGATGACGGGCTAAAGTGTTGTTTTACGAATTATATGTTTTTACTATTTAATAAACATGCTGTTGATTATTTTGAAACTAATTTGACTGAGCGCTGTTGCTGCACCCAGTCAAATTGGTTTCAAAATACTCAACAGTTTACCTGTATAGTTTTCTGGTAATTAATAGTCAGAGAGTTCGATCACAACACGGGTGAAGTGTGGGTGGAGCTTAGCTAGAAATGGGTGGGCATAGCTAAAAGTGGAAAGGTCCATTAGGAGGTAATCATACCCGGCAATATGTACAATGACTGCACCGGTGTGGAAATAGATCTTCCAAATATATATATATATATATATATATTTTTTTTTTTTTTTAAAAAGCCTCTTAACATTGCTCAAGATAACTGGTGGTTTTTGCTGCCTTCACCATTAATCGGTTATGTTGAGACAGGAGGAGTTGGAGTTAAGATGACTTTCTTTTTAATCCTCTATATCTCAGACATGACATGGAATGTAACTCATGACTGTTAAATTATGCCAATTTTTACTTTTTTATTGGCAAAGCAGGATCGAGACATAGGTATCACTTTTCCGGAGGCGGCGGCAGCGGCATAAACTTTTAAGTTAAGTTTATATCTCAGCAATGCCTGATCCAACTGGAACCAAACTTGGGTGCATGGTAATATACATCGAAAGGAAGCAGCCCACCAGTAAAAAGGCCATGAGGTCAAGGTTACAGGGGTCAAAGGTTACAGTATAATCTTTGTTAGTATTTTACGTTAAGTTTTTGCGTTAAACAAAAGTTATTGCCTTATATCTCAGCAATGCCTGATCCAACTGGAACCAAACTTGGGTACATGGTGATATACATCAAAAGGAAGCAGTACGCTGATGCAGGCATCATGTGTTCAAGGTTATGGGGTCAAAGGTCATGGTATAATCTTTGTTAATATTTTACGTTAAGTTTTTGCGTTAAACAAAAGTTATTGTCTTATGTCTCAACAATGCCTGATCCAATTGGAACCAAACTTGGGTACATGGTGATATACATCAAAAGGAAGCAGCATGCTGATGCAGACATGATGCGGTCAAGGCTATGCGGTCAAAGGTCACGGTATAATCTTTGTTAATATTTTACGTTAAGTTTTTGCATTAAACAAAAGTTATTGCCTTATATCTCAGCAATGCCTAATCCAATTGGAACCAAACTTGGGTACATGGTGATATACATTGAATGGAAGCAGCCCACCGATAAAGCGGTCATGACGTCAAGGTTATGGGGTCAAAGGTCACAGTATAATCTTTGTTAATATTTTACGTTAAGTTTTTGCGTTAAACAAAAGTTATTGTCTTATATCTCAGCAATGCGTGATCCAATTGGAACCAAACTTGGATACATGGAGACATACATCGAAAGGAAGCAGTACGCTGATGCAGGCATCATGTGTTCAAGGTTATGGGGTCAAAGGTCATGGTATAATCTTTGTTAATATTTTACGTTAAGTTTTTGCGTTAAACAAAAGTTATTGTCTTATGTCTCAACAATGCCTGATCCAATTGGAACCAAACTTGGGTACATGGTGATATACATCAAAAGGAAGCAGCATGCTGATGCAGACATGATGCGGTCAAGGCTATGCGGTCAAAGGTCACGGTATAATCTTTGTTAATATTTTACGTTAAGTTTTTGCATTAAACAAAAGTTATTGCCTTATATCTCAGCAATGCCTAATCCAATTGGAACCAAACTTGGGTAGATGGTGATATACATTGAATGGAAGCAGCCCACCGATAAAGCGGTCATGACGTCAAGGTTATGGGGTCAAAGGTCACAGTATAATCTTTGTTAATATTTTACGTTAAGTTTTTGCGTTAAACAAAAGTTATTGTCTTATATCTCAGCAATGCGTGATCCAATTGGAACCAAACTTGGATACATGGAGACATACATCGAAAGGAAGCAGTACGCTGATGCAGGCATCATGTGTTCAAGGTTATGGGGTCAAAGGTCATGGTATAATCTTTGTTAATATTTTACGTTAAGTTTTTGCGTTAAACAAAAGTTATTGTCTTATGTCTCAACAATGCCTGATCCAATTGGAACCAAACTTGGGTACATGGTGATATACATCAAAAGGAAGCAGCATGCTGATGCAGACATGATGCGGTCAAGGCTATGCGGTCAAAGGTCACGGTATAATCTTTGTTAATATTTTACGTTAAGTTTTTGCATTAAACAAAAGTTATTGCCTTATATCTCAGCAATGCCTAATCCAATTGGAACCAAACTTGGGTACATGGTGATATACATTGAATGGAAGCAGCCCACCGATAAAGCGGTCATGACGTCAAGGTTATGGGGTCAAAGGTCACAGTATAATCTTTGTTAATATTTTACGTTAAGTTTTTGCGTTAAACAAAAGTTATTGTCTTATATCTCAGCAATGCGTGATCCAATTGGAACCAAACTTGGATACATGGAGACATACATCGAAAGGAAGCAGTACGCTGATGCAGGCATCATGTGTTCAAGGTTATGGGGTCAAAGGTCACGGTATAATCTTTGTTAATATTTTACGTTAAGTTTTTGCGTTAAACAAAAGTTATTGTCTTATATCTCAACAATGCCTGATCCAATTGGAACCAAACTTGGTTACCTGGTTACCTATAATGATAGGAAGCAGCATGATGATGTTGGGTTCACAAGGTCAAAGGTCACTGACCTTGATACAGAACTGTTATTTCAACATTGTTTTTGCGTTTAGCAAAACTTTTCAGCTTATATTTCAGGATTGGTTAAGCCTATTGCAACTAAACTTGGATACATGGTTACTTATAATGATAGGAAGCAACATGATAATGATGTTGTTTTCACAACGTCAAAGGTCAACGTCACTGTGACCTTGATACAGAACTCTGTTATTTCAACATTAAGGTTTTGCGTTTAGCAAAACTTCACGGTTTATATTTCAGGATTGGTTAAGTCTATTGTAACTGAACTTAGATACATGGTTACCTATAATGTTAGGAAGCAGCATGATGATGTTGGTGTCACATGGGCAAAGGTCAAGGTCACTGTGACCTTGATATAGAACTCTGCTATTTCAACATTAAGTTTTTGCGTCTAGCAAAACTTCTCAGCTTATATTTCTGGATTGGTTAAGCCTATTGCAACTGAACTTGGGTACATGGTTACCTATAATGTTAGGAAGCAGCATGATGATGTTGGGGGAACAAGGCCAAAGCTCAAGGTCACTTTGAACTTGATACAGAACTCTGCTTTTTCAACATTAAGTTTTTGCGTTTGGCAAAACTTTTCAGCTTATATTTCAGGATTGGTTAAGCCTATTGCAACTAAACTTAGATACATGGTTAACTATAATGTTAGGAAGCAGCATGATGACATTGAGGGCAGAATGTTAAAGGTAAAGGTAACTGTGACAAACAGGAGACAGGCGAGACATTTAATTCCGCAGAATTCTTGTATATAATATTACAATTTGTGATCAGATTTGAATGTTATATTTTTGTTATATACAATGATCCTGTGATTCAAAAAGTTGAATTTTTTATTAAAAAATAGTTTAGACAAATTCCAATTGATATTTTATTATTGTTTGTACCATAATACAGCACAGCTCAGGAATAACTTGACATCTTTCCTAAACAAAAACAGAAACGTGTCAATAAAAATGTCCTGCTGAATGTTTTGCACATAATTCACCTTTCCAGAATATCCATCCATCATCTGACCTCGTATGACATCATAATTAGCTCAGTGCATGTATGATTACGCCACAAATGGTTCCATATAGAGTCATCAAATCTCAAATGGTCCAACACGTTGTATGAATTGTATGTCTTCGTAATTCTTGGCTATTTACTAAACATGCTGTTGAATATTTTGAAACTAGTTTGACTTGGCGCCCAGTCAAATTAGTTTCAAAATATTCAACAGGTTACCTGTATAATTTTCAGGAAATTGATAGTTAGGGCATTAGGGGATCGATCAATCCCAACACGGCGAGGTGTGGGTGGAGCTTAGCTAGAGATGGGCGGGGAATAGCTAAAACTGGAAAGGTCCATAATAACTACCAGTACATAGTGCCTTTAAAAAATTTATTTTATGCTAAAACCTTTTCAGCTTACCAGGCCTGAAAGGCTAAGTGAGCTTATGCCATGGCGGCCGGCGGGGATCGGGCCGAAATTTGGGCGACATGATTAGAGACTAAGGGCCATTAAGGTTTGTTAAAGGGAATTTGATCCGTCAAAAAACATGGCCGCCGTGGGCCAATCAAATTGTAGCGTGTTTAGCGGCCATATTGGATTTTTTTATTTTGATGGATTTTGAGCCCGAAATCGGTTTTATATGTTTTTTGGTATTCTGAGCTAAAATTTGCCATTTTTGAAACTCGGATATATGGTTTGGCGGCCATCTTAGATAATTTTCCCGCCAAAGGCTCCCTTACTAAAGCAATGGGAAATTTAAACTGTCTTCTCGAGAAGTACTAGGCCGATTTCAATTATAGTTGGCAGGAAGCATCCTTAGGGCATAGGGATACAAGTTTGTTAAAATGAAGCCGATCCGTGGCCATCTTGGATTTTGGCCAGTTTTAGGAAACGTCTTTAAAAATCTCCAAAACTGCTTGGGAATCAATTCAAAATGCACGAAATATCATCTAGGCCAAGAACTGCACCAAGTTTGTTCAAGGGAACTTGATTGGCCAAATAGTTTGGCAGCCATCTTGGATAACCTATTTTTTGCCAAAAAAGACATAGACACCATAGACAGATGCTTAAAATAAATAACCTGCTATATGAGGTCTCCTTTGGAGCCAGAAGATGGGGTTCTTTAATACAGGTGGTCTAGGTGGTCAAGAGACCACTGTCTTAAAGAACCACCATGTTATGGGTCCAAAGGGAAAGTGGTTGCTCAAGCAGGTTTGACAGTATTTGCTTTCCAAGATTATGTATTATAAGTGATATTGTTGCCCTGCATTTTCCTTTATCTAGCCTGATTGTATATAGCACTGAATAGTATGTCATTAATTAATTTACCATTGTTGACGCCCAAGTCCTTAAAGGAATGATTAACCATTTCAGTTCCAACCTCCTGAAAACATATTCATTGAGAATCAATTGACTGAATATTTTAAGGATAGCCTGATTGAAATATTGGCCTGTCTAGTGTGATTCAACATTCCTTGAGATTGTATTTAAAATATACAGTAGAATTTGAAATACTATAAAAAATAAAGTGTAGCCTGTGACTATTGTCCTGAATGGGTTAAAGGTGAGACATGTGTATATATATATATATATATATATATATATATATATATATATATATATATATATATATATATATATATATATATATATATATATATATATATACACCTGTGCAAAAGTTAAGCACCACCCTATTTTTACGCACATGCGAGGGTATATTCATGTGCTATGAAGAAAGCAATAGCATAAACATTTATGTACCCATCCATCTTAGTGCAAGAGGTAATAATGCAACTAGAGGAATGCTGATTATGATGGTGGGGAAACACTGTATGTTTTTGTTTGAACTTGAAAACGAGGCCTGAATATGGTTACGTTGACACAACTGACAACTATTGCCCTACAGTTGACACACGTGGCTAGATTGTCATTAATGGTGTCTGAAAACGAAGTTTAACATCTGTGCACGAGTTTGAGACTGTCATTATTAATACCGGGTATATCCACCTTGTGCCTGGATGACGGCCTGGACACGACGGCTCATGCTGGTCACCAACCGACTGATACGCCATTGTGGTATTCGTTGCCATTCAAGATGGAGTGCGTCTGTTAATTCCTGTAGGTTCTGCACAGGAGGATCCCTCCTTCTCACCATGTTTCCCAGAATGTCCCAGATATGCTCAATAGGGTTCATGTCAGGGCTCCTTGCTGGCAATGGTAGGGTTTCGATGGCATTCTGGCGGAGGTATTCATGCACAGCTCTAGCACGATGTGGTCGGGCGTTGTCATCCATGAATATAGGGTGGGTTCCAGGTGCATGATTTACAAAATGAAGGACCACAACTCTATCCAGTATGGAATCTTGATATCTTTGTCCATTTAGTGTTCCAGGTACAGTCAACAGATCCAGCTTACAATCAAATGAGATGCACCCCCATATCATAACGGAACCTCCACCAAATGGAACTTCTTCCATGATGTTACGTTGGTCGTACGCCGTGCGTCTGGACCTCCATACACGAGTTCGACCATCTGTGGCATGAAGCAGGAACCGACTTTCATCGGACCAGTGTACCCGTCTCCAGGATCTCATGTTCCAGTGTCTTCTTTCGTTGCACCACCTCAGATGCTCCTCTTTGTGGTGTGCAGTGAGGAGAGGACGTCTGACAGGTCTCCTAGCTTTCATGCCAGCAGCATACAGTCTCCTTTTGACGGTAGACATTGACACTCTATTGCGCGTTTCCCATTGCTGGCTGAGCACTCTGCTGTTGGTGAATGGAGATCTCCTAACAAGGCGTACTAGGGCTCGATCATCACGGGCAGTAGTCTTCTTCGGTCTTCCAGATCTAGGCATGTCCTTCACCTCGTTAGTTTGCCCATGTTTTGCAATCAAACGACTGATTACAGTATGGTTAATGTTCAGCTGTCTGCCAATCTCTCTGCATGACATACCAGTGGTATGCATGCCTATGATTTGCCATTTCACACGATCACTTAACCTTCGTCTTGCCATAGCGGTTCACAATCAAGAGCTAATTCTCACTGTACAAATAAACCACGGTCATGAACACAAAATTCCTAATCTTGTCGCCTAAATCTGTATGTAATGTTCTACACCTCAAACTGGACTTTTACATAACTGAACACGTGTGCTGTTTACCGCCACGCACGGACATCAAGCGGCGTGAAGTCATGCATGCATGTGCATTTCATACTTGGAATTATGTCAGCTAACGCGGGGACAAAAAGTATGGCAGCCTAGTTGTACCATCATGTTTCTACATTCTATTGTTTTTGCTGGTGCTTAACTTTTGCACAGGTGTATAAATATTTGTTTATGAACTATATGCCCATACTTTGACAGAGATGATAACCATTTTCACGCTACATAACATATCTTTGTGAATTAATTTTGTGTATTCATTGAGACATTGTATAGTAATTAGATATGTACAATTTAAATAGACCAATTATATTATCTAAATTTGAAAAAATGGGGATTTGGTATGTGGGTTACGCATAGGAATGCGCTTTGCAAGACAACATTTAGATTAGGCTCCGCCCCCAAGGGGGCGTGGCAGGTGTCAAAAGGTCAAATCAGTTGTAATGCAACTCCTCTGAAATCGTTAGATGGAACTCAACTAAATTTGATATCTGAGTTACCCATATGATTGCGGCGTGCAAGAGGCCATTTAGATTTGGCTCCGCCCCCAGGGGTTGGGGGAGGGGTCAAAAGGTCAAATTTTAACCTGCAGAAATTGATTGTAACGCATCTCCTCCGAAACTGTTGGACAGAATTCAACCAAATTTGGTCTGTAGATTACCCATATCAATGTGGAGTACATGAGCACATTTACATTTGGCCCCGCCCCCAGTGAGAGGTGGGGTCAAAGGGTAAAAAAATTGATTGTAATGCCACTCCTCTGACACTGTTGGACGGAATTCAACCAAATTTAGTATGTCAGTTACCCATATCAATGTGGAGCGGATTTACATTTGGCCCCAGCCCCAGGGGGTGGGGGCATGTGGTCAAAATGTCATGAAATTGATTGTAATGCAATACCTCTGAAATAGTTAGACAGAACTCAACCAAATTTGATATCTGAGTTACTCCTATGATTGCGGAGTGTAAGAGGCCATTTAGATTTGGCTCCGCCCCCAGGAGGCGGGAGAGCGGTCAAAAGATAAAATATTAGCCCAAACTAGTTTAGTTACCATAAGAATTACACAACAGAAAATCCTGGTGCCAGTTTCGGAGAAATAATGTTTTTTAACTGGAAACATGATTTCTCCACAACTGTTTCAGAATTTTCTTGTTTAATTCAGATATGTACAAATTGAATACTTATATGGATGTTAGACATTAGCCACTAGTATACAACTAAGACAGATTTATTTCAATAAAGGTACATATGATGTAAGGTCTAACACTTGCACCACTGAATATACGATCTACCTTATGCAAACCTTTGACTATTCAAGCGTGTGTCATTTCGTGAATGGTGTGCCTGAAAGTTATTTCTACCCTGAAAGTTATTCTACCCAAAATAGCTGCATCTTTCAGGGGCAACATTGCCAAAATAAACCAGTAACTTTTAGACTGGCATTTAGTAGATTAATTTTCAAATGGAGCAGTATAAGTGTTCATCCGTCAGTCCAGCTGTCCATGCACACATTGATATGACCATGGTAGTCGTCTGCTTATCAGTCCACCCATTCAAATGTATGTCCATCCATCTATCGGTTATTTCATCTATCCGTATGACTAGCTAATCACCGATTCAGCCATGTGTCGATCCATCCGTCTGTATAACTAGCTAATAACCGATCCATCCACCTACATGGCTGGATAATAATCAGCCATCCATCTGTCTATCTATCCATCCATAAGAATGGGACTCCAAACGATCGCCCCGTGACAGTATTTCCAAACATAGAGCCTGTGAGACAAAGCCATTGCATGCTGAAATTTATCTTCATATATTCCAGTCTTTTGAACCCCTTGTCCAATTTTAACATCTATTATACCATATTACTCCCGAAGTCGGCACCTAGATCTTGGAATCACTGGCATTGCTTCAGCAGGTCTGTTGCTATTATCATTTACGTATACTTCCTTAAAGTATGTACCTGCATCTATAGGCCTTGTGCCTCCATTAATCCCTAGTGGTGGCGCGTGGCTGTTCAAGATGACCTGATTGGTCGATTTGCTTGGCTTGCCATCTTGGATGACCAATTTTCCCAAAAAGATCTCCCGAACCTCTGAATTGTCTGGCAATTTGGTAAATATGACTACCAACTGAGGGTCATTCAAGTTTGTTCAAGGGAAGTTGGTATGTTAGGAACATGGCTGCCATCGACAAATCAGAATTCATCGTATTGGCGACCAAATTGGAAGTTATTATTTGATGGACTTTGAAGCCAAGGTTGAATTTATATAGGTTCATGGGTATGGCGATATAAAATTGTGCCGTTTCCTTCTGTAAGATAAATGGGTCAGCGGCCATCTTGGATTCTTTTGCCACCAAAACCTGATCCTATAGAATAAGAATGGGTTGGATCTTACGAGCTCCGAAAACTATGTAGGAAATGAATGTGAACAGATTTAAAAGCCTTCTTCCCACGAACCACTTGGTCGATTTTAATCATAATTGGTATGGAATCGAGATCCAAATTTGTTCAAACGAAGCTGATTGTTCAATTTGGACGGCAGTCATCTGAGATTTTGCACTATTTTTAGAAACACGTTAAAAGATATCTGAAACCGCTTGTTAAGAGTATAGGTCTAAAGTTAATCCTGTTAGAACTAATAATAAACTATTTAGCTAATGCATTTTGTATTAGTATTATTATTAGCTCACCTGGCTGAAAGGCCAAGTGAGCTTATGTCGTGACGACCATCCATCCATCAACTTTTCCTTTAAACGACTTCTCAAGAGGCGCTGGGCCGATTTCAATTATATTTGGCAGGAAGCATCCTTAGGGCATAGGGATCCAAGTTTGTTCAAACAAAGCCGATCGGTAATTTGACCAGCTAGGACTGATGATAGTCCTATATTCATAGCCGTCGTCATTGTGATTATTCCCCCCCCCCTTATGGAGGATTACCGCGAAAAGCGGTGGGGTTATGTTTTCGCTTCCATCCGTGCATCCATCACACACAAGTTTTCTTTCGAGTTTCGATAACTTTACTTTTGCTTAGAATATTGTGACAAAGCTTCATGGGAAGGTTGGCTATGGTAGTAGGCAAATACACCTTAGTTTGAGGGTCAGTCCCGCCATCCGTCCTTCCCTTTGTCTCTGAATTTGTGTCCATCCGTCCGTGCAAATTTTGGGTTTTCATTCAATAACTATCTTTGCTTGGAGTATTGTGAGGAAACTTCATGGGAACATTGGCTACGGTACTAGGGAAATGTACATTATTTTGTGGGTCAGTCAGCCCATCCCTCCATCCATCCATCCCTTTGTCTCTGAATTTGTGTCCGTCCATCCATGCACATTTTTCATTCAATAACTATCTTTGCTTGGAGTATTGTTAGGAAACCTCATGGGAACGTTGGCTATGGTACTAGGTAAATGTACATTATTTTGTGGGTCAGTCAGCTCATCCCTCTGTCCGTCCATCCATTTGTCTCTGAATTTGTGTCTGTCTGTCCGTGCAAATTTTGGGTCTTCATTCAATAACTTTATCTTTGCTTGAAGTATTGTGACGAAACTTCATGGGAATGTTGGCTATGGTACTATGGAAATGTACATTATTTTGTGGGTCAGTCAGCCTGTCCGTCTATACATTTGTCTCTGAATTACTGTCCATCCGTGTAAGTTTTGGATTTTTCGTTCAATAACCTTATTTTTCCTTCCAGTATCATGACAGAATTTGGATTTTCGTTCAATAACTTTACCTCCACTACTTCTACTTGAATGTGTTATTGAATAGGTTAATAATCTCATGTGGCTAATTTATAATTATTAGCTCCCATTTATCTGTGTATCCATTCATATGTCTATCCAAATCAGTGGGATTATGTCATCCCATGCACATGGCTGCTGTTGTGGGGGGGGGGGGGCGGATTATTTGATTTATATCATCTAGTTTATATACTTTCAACCGTGACTTCCCAGAAGTGAGCTGTTGAATAGTTTACAACTAACTACAGTTAAATTTTTATTAATTTTATTAAATAGTAAAGACATACAATTCGCACAGCTTAAGGACTTTTCAATGTTCCTGATGGTCATAGCTATGCCATTCATTATGTATTTTGACTGTGACGTCAGCCTACCTGTGACAATTGATTATGACATCAACACTTGAGTGACAGGTTGGAAAACTTATACCCTCTTTCCATAAGAGAATCAGTGCATTGCGATTGGGTCTACATGCGTCCGGCAGGGCAAAGCTAACTATCTGAATGCTCTTACTAAAATATGTGGTCACTTATTACAAGTAGTCCGTGTTGGGTGGATCACACATTGCTAAGCGGTATTGGCCGTTTAATGGTCCAATTTGTTCATGACAATTTCAAAGGTGGGATCCATTTCTGGCTTAGCTCTGTCCGGTCTTTCGGCGCGTTGGAATCAATTTATATACTTTGATTCATGACTTCTCAGAATCCCAATTTCATGGTAACTATACAAGTAAGGAGTTGAATATCGTGAAACTAATTCGACTGGGTGCTTTTGTTACCTATGGCGTAACAATGCCCGGTCAAATTAATTTCAAAATATTCAACAGAATGTTGATTAAAAAGTAAAAACATAAAATTTGTAGACTTGATGGACTATTCAATATTCATGATTGAGCTAGAGATGTTATTAGTCCCCTACCGGTGAAACCAGGGGTACTAGGTTTGCAGTCCATCTGTCTGTCCGTCCATCCGTCTGTCACAGTTAACTTTCAACTTAAGAAATACGAAAAATCTCAGCTTTCCGCACTTTTTTCCGCACTCCTTCAAGATATTTAAGCGAAAATTGGTGCATCGCTTTATTATAAGGAGTTACAGAGCAAGTTCGAGTTTCAGACATCTTCGTCAATTTTTCATGGAGCCAGTGCCCCATTTCGACATGAAATACGAAAAATATGAGTTTTCCGCACTTTCTTTCGCAGTCTTTGAAGATATTATACTGAGAATTAATACATTGCTTTGGTATGAGAAGTTACAGACCAAGTTCGAGTTTCATGTGTATGCATCAATTTTTGATGAAGTTATGTTGCCTTTCGACTTAAGAAATACAAAAAATATCAGCCTTCCGCACTTTTTTCGCACTCCTTCAAGATATTTAAGCGAAAATTGGTGCATCGCTTTAGTATAAGGAGTTACAGAGCAAGTGCGAGTTTCAGACATTTTCGTAAATTTGTCATAGTTTTCCGCACTTCTTTTCGCAGCCTTTCAAGATATTATACTGAGAACTGCTACATTGCTTTGTTATGAGAAGTTACAGACCAAGTACGAGTTTCGGGGGTATGCATCAATTCTTGATGGAGTTATGTCCACTTTCGACGAAAAATCTCAGCTTTCCACACTTTTTTCCGCAATCCTTCAAGATATTTACGGGAAAATTGGTACATCGCTTTAGTATAAGGAGTTACAGAGTAAGTTCGAGTTTCAGACATTTTCTTCAGTTTTTCATGGAATTATGCCCCCTTTTGACTTATGAAATGCGAAAAATATTAGTTTTCCTCCCTTTATCTCGCAGATTTTCAAGATATTCAACTGAGAATTGGTACATTACTTATTATGAGAAATTACAGACCAAGTTCGAGTTTCAGGCCTTTGCCTAATTTTTGGATGGAGTTGTGTCCCATTTCGACATGAAATACAAACATATCAGCTTTCAAGACATTTTCCTTCTCCGTCACCATATATAACTGAAACTTGTTATATTGCTTTGTTGTGAGAAGTTACAGATCAAGTTCGAGTTTCAGCTGCTTCTGTCAATTTTTAATGGAGTTTTTGACTGTCAATCTTAAAGATTTATATCACCAGGTAGGGGACATGTATTGCAAAGCAATACTTACAGAATGCTTGTTCACTAAGCATTTTGATGATGACGCCTGTCAAGTTTTTATAGAACGCAATTGATAATGGTAAAGACATACAACGTCCAGGCAAATTAGTTTCAAATATTCAACAGAATGTTGATTAAATAGTAAGGCCATCATACAATTCATACAATGCCCTGTCAAATTAGTATCAAAATATTCAACAGAATGTTGAATATTGTCTGTATGCCCACATGTTGGATTTTAGTCAATAACGATTGCTTGAATAGCCCATCAAGTAGTTAGGCTTAGTTTTTTAATGCACTGGCAAAGCGATGACTTCAATTTCTGTGCTAACCCCGCCTACAGAGTGCACATATTAGTTTACTTTGTTGATCATCATTTCATCGGTCAGGAATCGAACCGTTATCCTGCAATTCTGCATAGCATCAGCAACCCAGATGTATTTCCACTGGACCACCGCACCGCGACAAGAATCTTGGTTTAGCGAACCTGCTTTCACATATAGGATATACTGATACACTGGGGAATTCATGATACTATTTTTGGATGCACACTGTATGGTGTGTATGCTGTGCCCTGACCCAGTCTCCATCGCGACACTGGCAGTAGTTGATTGATTGAATCCCGGGGACTAAACCGTAGACATAAAATTCGTTCACTTGATGGGCTATTCAGTGTTTCTGATGAAGCTATTTACATCATTCATTACGTATTTTGATTGTGACGTCATCCTACAAATGACGTCAATGATTATGGCGTCATATGCTTGGGCGACAGATCAGATCCATCCATTATCAGAGAATATCCTATGCCCATTTGCAGCCCAAGAGACCGTTTGTTTTGGCACTACCATTGGAATGATAGTCGCAGTTATCGAGACTCATTCCAGTTGTCAATTTTCAAAAATATCTACATGTTAGATGTAAATGGTAGTTTCTCAAGATTGTTATAGAAGCCATTTTGACCAGTTTGATCGAGACAAGTGTTGAAGTGGAGATTAAGATATGTACGTGGGTACAGTGGGACAGATCACAATACCATTTTATTTCTGATGCAAATATATAAATTTGCGTCTTCAATTTCTCTTCCAACTGCCAAAAAGAAGAATTTACTCACATTTGGAGGCTATATATACATCTGATTGTCTGCATCGGTCAGTCAGGTCAGTCAGCAATTAGCGCAGGCCACCAGCGGTAGGTATAACTAGCCCCAATATTGAGGGTATACGTTTACTGTGCACGAGTGATCTAGACAATATATCCTAAGTCTACGATTCCAATCTAAAAATAGAGGCCAGCTACCTCGCTCCCGCTAAAAAAAAATTTATTTACTTTTCATCCGTAAATAAATATATTAACTCCTACATATGGCATAATAATAAAGACAAATATGATACTTATGGATATACTAGATATGGCATTTTATACCACTACTCGGTTTCACTTTTCCAAAATAAATGCGAACACCGTGTGTACAAACATATAACAGTACAGTAATATATTATAGCTAGACCCCGGAACCTCCGGAATTAAGGGTTGGCTGGCGGGGAAGTACATGCAATTAAACAAATGAACCGGGATTGAGTGGGAAACTTTCCCTTGTGACGAACTCGGCGTGCGCTGGCTGCTATACAGCCAGCCGTGAACAAGGCCCGCTCTCAGATGATCGGCGACAGCCATACGCCTGGAGTTAATTGCATTTATTTACTCTTCATCCATAAATACATATATCAACTACATATGGCATAATAATAAAGACATAGATATGATACTTGATACAAAGCACTGCGGATAGATTATTCTGTAAGTCTAAGTATTTTCAAACAGATAGCAAATTATCACGGGCTGATCGAGAATAATGATCGATCATAGAGTCTGATTTCCAGCGATCATGTCTCTTAATTAAATGGGGGACCACTCTGTTATTTTCTGCAGAAGTTGTACCACCGTGTCGCAATGAATGGAGAGTAAAACCATGATTGCCAAGTCCAACTGCACCTAACACGCGAAGAAATTCTCTGAATAATGAGTAGTGCATAGATCTATTTTTTTTGCATAATCTATCTAGGGTAATGTTCCTAAACACATATTCATTATCCGAAACACGTGCATAGTGAAGATATGATTCTAAATGTTTTACTGGGCAAAATTCGGAGTCTGAGCGATATTGACCTCAGATCCGCGTCTGTATTTGTCCGTTTTTTACTCTGATGTTAATTGTCAAATTCCCCTCGTGGAAAAGGAGGTTATTTCTTCTTAGATTGAGGATCTCTGCCGGTCTATCCGAGGAGCATCATGGTACAGACACGACTATCTCTGAGACTCCCGCGATGGTGTTTAGTGAGGACTAGTTTTAGGACTGAGGATGACATAGCTACCTTTCTTTTCGGGGCCTTCGCTGATTTCTGCCTAGCACCTTCAATAATAATACCGATAATTTTGGAGTCACATAGATTTGGGATTATAGGATTCTTATCGAAATATGGTTTAGAATGCATAATTAATGGCTGATATGCTGTTAAAAGATGCTGCTGCGAAAAACAGTGCTATTAATTTATGGTCGACAAAACAGAGGTGTTTACTTAAGGCCCATTGTTTGTAATGGATATGCCTTTGAGGTAGATGCAGCATGCAAACTATTTACATTTACAACGTAATATATGTAATGTATCTTCCGGAAGGTGTGCGTCATTAGCCATCTGTGTCAACTCGCACCAGTAACTCGAGTCCAGAGGAACACCTGCAAATGAAAACTATAGGCAGTTATGTTCAGTCAGCAGACTGTTTATTTATGTTAGGTCAATGTAGCACATTCATTCTCATACCCACCATGGCGCTCACTGCGAACATTAAGTAATATGGGACGCCCCGTGTAGGCGAACAATGCGCTCATAATACATCATTGTGACAACACAGTGCCTCCTGGAGGCCAATCATGTACTCAGAGTACATCATAGTGACAACACATTGCCTCCTAGAGGCCAGCTATATATTTATAATACGGTGTGGTAACTAAATCCTATGACACTTACATTAAGTCTTTCTTGCCTATTACTATAAGCGGCTAAATCCACCTCCTGAAGGTGCAATGATGCCTAGTGATTAGACATTCAATATTTGTACAAACTCGCAGTACATGCACCTGCATATACACAATAATGATATAATCCGCAACACATAGAATCTCTTCCTAAGATTCGCTTGATTCATTTTCAATGATAGACTGTAAACACAAGCTGACCCCTGTCGAATATTATCGTTCTTTACAATGCAATATGTACCGCCAGAACAGCGTATGGGCATGTATTTAAATGTTCAAAGGTTGCAGATTGTTGAGAACCCTGCATATAAACCTTGCGAGAAGTTCAATCGATGCTCAATCCTGAAAAGCAACGGCCCCCATGACTGTGATGGCCACTCAGGGATTATTAGTATGCCCGATGCGTTGCATTCTGTGATATGACGTATGCATCATGGTATCAAATACATAGGTGGTACCAACCAATTTAGTTAGCCATACCAATTTTGGCAAAATGCATCGATACCAGAAGTTCCAGGAAAAGTATCGTGAATTGAATAAATCAACCTTTGTGTTAATGTCAGATGCAAATCGGTCATAATTTATAGGCCCATATTTATGGTCCAATAGATTAAACACACCATGTACGGTCCCGTCATCCCAATCCTCAAGCTCTTTAAAATAAAAATCAGCTGTTTTATTAAATTCTCTTGGAATCCATTCAAATGATATTAATAATTTATTAATTAGACAAAATCTGAAAATGCTAGTTGCAATTTCTTGAAAATCCGGTTTACCGCTACCCTTTCGCATGATCGCCACACAATTCAGGTTGTCTGTATATACAATTGCCTGCTTGTTTCAGATCTCCAACAAATGATCATAGGGTGAATTCAATGGTGCTTAATTCTCGGTTGGGTACTACTGGCGCTTGATTCGAAATTGTTAAATAACTTGTGACAGATCAAGTGGGTATTCCCATCGATGAATCCCCGCACCTGCTCTTTCACTGGCATCCGTGAAAATAAATTTCGTTGGTTGACGAAAGGATTTTGTTAATTTGCAAGTGCCGTTGAACAGGATAAAATTGTTAGACCAGAATGCTAATTGAGATAAACAGTGCTCTTGTGAGGATATGTCAAAAGATTTATTCCAGCCTCCAGATTGTTTGATCACTTCCATGAGCTGATACATTGCACGCGTCATGAGGAGAGCTACTTCGTCTATCGCAGGCCTATACGAGGCAAGGCCAGTTATCTTAGCTAGATCACGATCGCTTGCCTTTTTTACTTTAACGTTTTATTTACTTCTGAAAGTGCTCTGGACAACTGACCTGTGTTTGTTTTTAGATCCCATATGAGACCTGGAAAGGTTATGGCCTGTACTGGTTCCCACTGACATTTCTCGTCATTACAATAAAACCCAGAATCACGCAAACTTTGGGAAATAAGCAAGCTTTGAAATGTGTACTGCTTTCTGTCCAGAGCAAACCCACACCCATCGTCTAGATACATAATCATCTGTATTCCATGGTTATGCCAAAACTTTACAAGAACACGCATTATTTTTGTAAAAATGTAAGGCGCTGTGGAAAGGCCAAATGGTAGGCCATTAAACACGAAAAATGTGTTGATGCCATTAAGACACCAAGAAAAAATAATTTTCTGTGATCCTCACATATCTTTATGTGATGATATGCGGATGATATGTCAAATTTAAACATCCAACCATCACATTCCATAATTTCTGCAAATGTTCTCCAATCATCCATTTTAAACTTTACGTCTTTAAGAAACTGGTTTAAATGACATAAGTCTAAAATGAGGCGCTTTTTACCATTCTTTTGAATGATTACATTCAGGCGGGAAACAATTGACGGTCGGCTTATATACTCAGATATTAATCCAGCATTTAGCATGCTATTAATTTCCGATTCAACAAATGTGCATTCTCTGAGAGCTTCTAGAGAATTTTTCATAAAATCATTACATGGCCGCGATGTCAGGGGCAAAGGATAGCCTCTAGAAATTATATTCAATATATATTCTGATGGCCCAATCTGCTGCCAATAATCAATACAATTTTCTAAATTACCAACAATTGACTTACGTTTAGTTGCTGTTGCGAGTGTGGTACTCCGCTGATTCGTCTTCAGTTTCCCTGTGCGTGAAGGAGGTACTGGACCTATTGTAGGGCTGGAAAAGTATGCCCCTGTTTGTGAACGTGGCACAGTTTCTTTTTGTGTGGCCGATGTTGCCGCTTCCGAAACATCTGATGTTGGCTCTGCTGTTTACGTCATTGCCGTTTGATTGAAAGAGCTGGAGTTGGTGAGTCAACGGGCCAGACGGAGAGTAGGAAAATGGTGGCTTCTTCTCCATGGACTTCTTTTGATTAGCCGGAAGTATTTTTGTCCGCTTAGCCAATGTTTCCAACATTTCACATTCTTTTGGATCGTTGCTAGCTGGCTCCATTGCGATGGCAGCATACACAGCTTCCCAGCCATGAGTGTTTGCTAGTTTAAGTTCACACTTTCTCCTAAATAATGCATCCTTCATGTCCTCTGATGATCTAATTACTTTTGTGTATCGCCGTTTTGCGAAAGGACGATAATCTTCTCCATCATAGAAATCAGTGCTTCTATTAGATCGAACTGCACCTTCAATGACCTATTCTTCCACTCGATCTTCTCCGTCCGATTCTTGATGGCTTCACGAGCCTGGCAATCTCTCGTTCTTATATTGTATTTTTCTCTGTTGATTCTGCCAGAGAATCCAGCAGCTTTCTCATCATTTGGAATTAATGTCTCACATCCTCTTGGTGTTGCTGCCTCTCATCATGTACTCGTTCGCCTTCATTGTCATTGTCGAGTTCATTGCCTACTGTGGCTGGCTACATCGCAATTGATTGATGGCAATTTTCAACAAGAACGCTTAACACTAATTGATAGTCAATAAATGAACGGCTATTTACACTATTCTTATTTTCTATCTACTGTGTGCACAGAAAACTACGATATCTAAGAAAACTGACTTATTATTCAATTATCGTCGTCTGTATTATCACCACAGATTATTAATTATATAATCCAATTAAACAAATGAACCGGGATTGAGTGAGCAACTTTCCCTTGTGACGAACTCGACATGTGCTGGCTGCTATACAGCCAGCCGCGAACAAGGCCCACCCCCAGCCTGGTTGGGCAGAGCTTCGTGCTCTCTGACGATCGGCGACAGCCATAAGCCTGGAGTTAATTGTATATATCTCTCTCGTTAGCGGTAGGAGATCTGACAAGAAGGTGAATGACCACAATCCCTTGCGCAAAATGGCAACGTCTATAGGCAATGGAACTTTCCAGTTTTAGCTATGTATCGCCCTCCTCTAGCTAAGCTCCACCTACACTTCGCAGTGTTGGGCGATGTTGCTGCCTATGGTGTCATCGCCCGGTCAAATTAGTTTCAAAATATTCAACGGAAGATGTATTAAATAGTACACATACAATTCTTACAACAACGCATAGTCAGTCTTCAATGGACCGTACCAAGTTTCATAACCAACTAAGTGACGTGCATGCTAACATCATAATCATTACGTCATAAATGGTTCTATTTGGCCCGTTTTTAACTCTTAATAGTCTGCTATTTAATAAACATGCTGTTTAATATTTTGAAACTAATTTGACAGGGCACAGTCAAATTAGTTTCAAAATATTTAACAGCTTGACTATAGTTTTCTGGAAATTGAGTCAGGGATTTCAGGGATCAACCGGTCCCAACACGAGCGAGGTGGTGCCCAGCTAGAGGTGGGCGGGCCCTCGCTGAAACTGGAAAGTTCCATTATGCGTTCCTGAAGTACTTGTCTACATCATTAATGATGCCATAATGACGTCATTGATTATGATGTTATTCTACAAGTCACGTAGTTGGTAATGACGGCATGTGGTGGATGGATAATATGGAAAGGTCCATCCTAGACACAACCAAGTGAATGCGTAGCGCCGAGCGGCCACAGAAAGAGATGATAGCCCTACATGCACATCCGTCGCAGTCGTCGTGATTTATATACTTTGAATCATGGCTTCCCAGAATCCCCTTTTTCACGGTAACTACAGAGGTGAGCTGTTGAATATTTTGGAACTAATTTGACTGGGTGGCGCTGCTGCTTATTAAATAGTAAGGCTCTTAAATTCGTACAGCTGAAGGATTTTTCAATGTTTCTGTTGGACATAGCCGCGCCAGTCATTACGTATTTTGACTGTGACCTAAGCCTACCGGGGACATAATTGATTATAACGGCATGGCTCTACAATATCTGATCGCTCTCGCTAAAATATGTGCTCACTTAATGCAAGTGATTCGGCTGTTTAGGCTACGTTATACGGTAACATACAGTTGCTAGATTTTAAGCTGTGGCGAAGATTTGTGACCTTTTGAGCTCTGCCGACCTCATTATAAAACTGGTTTGCATGTAAACCATATGCAATCATAGACGATACTATAAGTAACATTTTGAGTGATTGATCACTAATCTACAATGATTCTATCAAAAGATATGTTAGTTTTTAATACCCCTACCCCTTAATATGGTCTACTTCACTGTGGGTATTAACGCTAATATAACCCATCAAAAACCATATTGAGTCCCAGTTTATCACATGTTAACATACATAATCTTAAAGACCACATCGAAAGCTGTTAGAAAAATATAGTTTCGTCAACTATTGGGGTTGGGGGTGGGGTGGGGTGGGGAGTATCCAGGTGGGCCCCTCCAACCCATGGATTAATTGACGTGCATGTTTCGGTCAGTGTACTCAGTATACACCGTGCAAAATGATCCACAATATATCACAGTAAACAGATCATATACCGTGGCATTAGATTCAAATTATGTTGGGGTTAATTTCTTCGTCCAGTTTGTGGGCAATATATTTTCAAATTACATTTAATTCGATATAAGGCTTATACGATTTTAATATGATTTCGTTTTATTCTACGATGTATACATGCGGGTGGCGTTATCGTCAAACCTTTTTTTAGCAGCTCAATAAATCAGCCAGCCAGCCAGCCAGCCAGCCAGCCAGCCAGCCAGCCATCTAACCAACCACCCAGGCAGCCATCCAACCAGCCAGCCTGCCTGCCAGCTTGATGGACAGACAGACAGACAGACAGACGGACGGACGGACGGACCTTTCGGTAATGTCACGTTATACTATGAATGGCCATTAGAATATGTTTATAAAGAGGACTTTACATGGGCCTTATATAATAACGAATGTATGTATCTAAAAGCTAATCATTTGTACAAGAAATGTAAAGGTGCATGGTTTGATAGCCTCCTGAGCGAGGTTTATAAAATGGTCTCTCTTACTTAGCTTCTCTTAATTGTCTGCTTTACTCGCCCAAATCAGAAAATACCTGGATCTGAATCGTTGTGATGTTATTAATGTCACCGAGTTAGGACACACGCACGCATGCATGCACGCACGCGCACACACACAATAACAACAGCAACAACACCAGCATCCGAAACAGTAACAGCAACAGCATCAGCAACAGCGATGCCATCTACTAACGCATCAGCAACGGTTGCAGACCCTGTAGTTTGATATAAGCCCTATGGGTACATAATAACGCTGATCTCCCTTGTCTTGCCTTGGGGAATTGAGTGTATATACTTTATATAGTTTGAAAGCCTGTATTACTGTAATGCCCTTTCAAAAGTAGCTACCGAAAGTTGATGACTAGCATGAAACTAATAGGTCGTTGAGACCTATGAGACCTATGGCCATAAACAATACTCATTAATTTAATAATTATACAGACTGCCCTCGACCCCTATCAAGGGTGCACATCCCACTCCCCTATGCTATGGATGCAAACACAACCCTCCCATCCAATCCTACTCCCATCTAAATCCTCCTTGGGAGATTTGGGGTGAGATAAAAAGATTTTGAAAAAATTACAATCCTGGAGAGAACATTTGGAATAAAATGGAAGGAGGGCTTGGTTCATGGGTTAATACTCTGTTTGGTTCCAACACCCTCGTTTGCAGGGACCGGGTGTTTTTTTGCAGGGTGGGGGTGGGGGTGGAATTGATTTCCCCCTGATTTGATGAGGAGGCAAACTGCATCTCTTACCTCTACTGTGGAAGCCCCTGAGTCCCCCATCCTACCCCCAAGTGAAATAAAGTAGTCCTACAACCAACGCTCTTACACTATATCCAACACTTACACCCACCAACAACAGTTCATTAGGCAACAATAGACAATGCATACACCCATAGCTACATCTTAATTTTTTATTATTTCAGTTATTTACTTATTTACGCAACCCTTCGGGGAAGCACCTGCAATAATGCCATGGCTCGAATACATCTAGGTGTAGTGGCCAATAAAAACAAACCAACAACAACAACAAGATTCAAGATTTAAAATTCAAGATTATTTATTCAATACTAAAAAATATATAAGTCATGGATTCAACTAGGTTGACCGCCGAAGGCAATGCCTATTGTATTGGTAGACACCTTACACATATATACATGTATCTATATAAATAAATTAACAGGACAGTTGCCTAACACACTACAGTTCAGACGTTACATTTACACATTCTAAGTCAAGCACATGTTTTATTATTTTAATTAATTCCAATTATGTATGTTATATATTAACTACAAGGGAATCGGACAGCTAAGTAACATACAATCACAAATTAAATAAACAATTAATACATAAGTAGTAGTAGTAGTAGTAGTAGTAGTAGTAGTAGTAGTAGTAGTAGTAGTAGTAGTAGTAGTAGTAGTAGTAGTAGTAGTAGTAGTAGTAGTAGTAGTAGTAGTGATGTTACAATACAACAAATACACATTTATATTTTTGGTTGACTTTGATTATTCAGTACATCTCAGAAATAACCAGCACATCTCCAGAGTAAAATAAAAACGTTCTGTTGAATGCGTTGAACACAATTGAATTGAATGCCACTGTTGCATAGGCAGCGATCTCATCCAATCCACCTACATTCAATATACACATGAGAACATTTCTCACATCGAGTTAAAAATTATTCTAACAACAAGTTACTGTTTTTGTTTGGAAGTATGTCAAGTCATACCCGAATTATACTGCAATTGTGTAATTGATACGATGTTTACAGGAGGCTTCCAAGTGAGGAGCATCCTTGGTCAAGGGTGGGGAGGGAGGGAGGGGAGGGGCACGGTTCTCATTCTTCTGCTCATCCAGTAGCGTGGTTCTATGGTGACTGAAACAATTAATAGTTGTTAGCAGTTGGAAACATCCAGCCATAGTGGGTGGATTGGAGTGGGTAGGTAGTAGTAGTAGTAGTAGTAGCAGCAGCAGCAGCAGCAGCAGCAGCGGCGGCGGCGGCGGCGGCAGCAGCAGCGGTGGCACGGGCAATAGTAGTTGTAGTAGTACATGGGTTGAAATAAGGCCTTTTTATATGCCAAGTGCATGAAAAATTTTTTGTTGTAAGTAGATGTGTAGTTATGGGTGAAGATAGTGCATATATATTGTTAGCTAATATGGAATGTCAATTTATGTGTAGATAAGAGCCCACTGTAGATAACGTTTCTTATCTCTACCTCAGTAGTAGTAGTAGTAGTAGTAGTAGTAGTAGTAGTAGTAGTAGTAGTAGTAGTAGTAGCAGTAGCAGTAGTAGTAGTAGTAGTAGTAGTAGCACTAATATGTGTTAATATGTGTTAATTAAGTAATCCTTTATTGTTTTCTTGAATGCTTTTGTTGCCCGCATTTTGTCCCGGGTTTCCTGTTTAGTGTTATTCCATAACTGAGTGGCTGTAATTATTCTGTGTTTTCCCATGTCTGTGCATGTGTATTTTTCATGTAGTTTGT
This sequence comes from Chaetoderma sp. LZ-2023a, assembly GCA_034401795.1. Taxonomy (NCBI): domain Eukaryota; kingdom Metazoa; phylum Mollusca; class Caudofoveata; order Chaetodermatida; family Chaetodermatidae; genus Chaetoderma; species Chaetoderma sp. LZ-2023a. The sequence goes on from CM067359.1 coordinate 83,539,294, forward strand.
GTCTGCTTCTAGTGTCATGTTGGTGGATGTTAATGTTGTTTACAAAGAAGGGGGCTATGGATTTGGGTAGGGTGTATCGAGAAGAATTGAATTTAACGAGCGAATAAATAAATAAATAAATAAATAACTAAATAAAAGACAATACAGCTCAGACATTAGGTTAAAAGGATATTAAATGATGAAACATTGATGATGACCAAATATATGTAAATATCTCAGAATATAATTGTTGAACTCTAGAATGCAGACATACAACCATACATTCGTCGGAGGTGTTGATGCCATTTTGCCATTTGTCCATCCAGTTTGCCTATAGATGTTTAGGCTCTCTCTTAACGATATCCTCCTCCTCATTATTATTATTATTATTATTATTATTATTATTATTATTATTATTATTATTATTATTATTATTATTATTATTGAATTCATTCGAGATGCTCCTAGAATGAGGGCATACAAGCCCCGAAAGAAGCCAAATTTGAAAATTTACAGAGCAAATGATTGGACCTCTTAATAAGGTAGTCATTCCCTTGGTAACTTTTCAAAATAGGGTTCTCAAGACCTGTAGAAGTCTACTTTGAGTGATGGGTGACTCGGCTAAAGCGTTAAGAGCAGCAACAGCACACATTCAGAGAGATGATGTAGGCTCTAAAGCCGTCAATGAATCTTCATTAGGGGTAATGTCAAGGTTATTAGCGGCATTATTTAAAAGAAATAAAATAGATTATAAAAATAATTTTAATGATAGCCTCTTAGCAATACGAAATAGCTTCGGGGATATTTGCATCGATAATGTGGTTTATGACGACGATTATGATGACGATTATGAGGACGATTATGATGATTATGACTCGGTTGATAATGAATCGATGAGATGCATGAGTTGTGGGAAAATTAATTATCTATCTAGAATTTCTTGATGTAAATCATTATGGAGTGCCCAAGTTTAGTGAAGTATTTATCATAAATCATCCATTTCTTGTAGGTAAATGTGAATCGTTTCTCGGTATCCCTGCTCAATAGTTTGTGATCTTTTGACATAATGATGGTATTAGGATACCTGGAGATCTTTTCTAGATTAGGGGGCTTGACTGCCTCTAGCAAAGTGTCGTAACCTATGCTATTATTTCTACAGTTTAGCATTAACCCCTTAACCTTGCATACGCTCTTGATATCACCCATTCATCTGTCCATCTGCTTACACGCATAACATTTAAGGCCCATGCTAATGAACTACCTATACATACGTCATTAGTAAAATAACCGACTCTGTCATGCAATACAGGAAATAGCCGGGGTCTATCTCCCATTGAATAAACACTATTGAATTCATGTCGTGGTAAATGCAGGATGTCCCGACCTTTACAAGACTCTCAAGTAAGTGTTCCCTCATCACGAAAGCAGAGATAACCACGCTCATCTGATTATCTCCAGGTACGAATGAGTTCAACTCGCGATAACACTTTAAGAGAGTGCTATCCTTGCATACCCCGATATCTTTAACTTTCAATGTTCTATTCTAAAGCAGTTCCAACATTATCTCGCGGGTATACACGTAATCGTGATTAGGATATGGGTTCAGTGGGAAATAATCCCATAGCGAATTTAGAACCTGTTTCACTAGGGTCATGAGACCCTTATTCTTACGTAAAAGGGCCTTATTCTATTTAACCCTCCCACTCTAAATACTCACGAATATACATGCTTTTCTGCCCTACTGAGAGCGCATCTTACGGTTATTAATGTAACCCTTAAAAAGGGTACCATAACAGTGAGGGTAATTCCGAATTTCGATAAACTCCAAGGCCCGATACTCTGCCGTACAGCCTCCCCAGCTCCACAGTAGTCCACTCACCTTGAAGAGTGTGCTCGCATACATTCAGAGCCTTAGAAATCATGAGCGCACTTACTACATAAGGGAAAGAACAAGCCAGCACTACACATGTACAGTAGCACTGGACAAACTAAATCTTTCGGATGCAGACATATACATTTTACGAGTCCAAAGTAAGAGTCGAGTTCATCTACTAGTTTGAATTATTTAACAATATCTTCTGCCACTTCTAAAGGGTACTCACGTTTTCATATATGTAAGGATAAAGCGACATGATATCTATGTGCGTTATGTACTCATTCGCGGGTGGGTCGGGTGGGGTGTGTGTTTATTATATAAACAGATGGCATTAGTATGTCCTCTATAAAGTGCATCATGATGCATAGTATAAGGAGCTCGTGGTAGGTCCTTGTATTCTGAAAAGCCTTAATGCCAGGGTCTTTAAGTCTCATAGACTTCAACTCGCAACTTTAGTTTTCGATCATTTTAATGCCCACATGGCTAAAATTATGCACTTTAGAAAGAGGTCTGATAAGCTGCTTTTAAAGTTAAATGTGGTTAAAAAATTATCACACAGTAGCTTTGTTACGTGGTAGACAATTATGACGTGCGTGTATGTAACAAACCTGTAGTACTCGAAATACTCGTCAGTGTCAGGGCAGTAACCATCGAGCGATCTACCCAACACCTCAGGCTCGTCAGCAATTAGAGCATGCTGAATAACCATGTTCACCTTAGAATGAACTACGTCAAGGCTATACTGAGTAACGCATTTTGGTACATGGATTAGCATGCCATTGAACAGGTTGCGCTACTAGCTTATGCCCATCTAAGTAATTCACTGAAATGAGAGAAATGGTAGAAATGCTAAATGGTCCTTAAACTGAATACCACCAATGTCTAGGAACACAACCTTGCTACCGTTCAAATGTATGCTGTCAGGCTTAATCTCAGTGCTTCTAAATAACTATTCCATCATTCCATCTCTAGATGTAAGTCAAATCCTCATCTGTTATGTGCAATAGCTATATAATTGCGAAAGCGAAAAAGATCGGCTTTTTACAAGTAGAGCAATTACACGAGTTTACGGGTAAGAGCCACTTCATAAAATCTGCTAGAGCCTCATTAAACTCATCGCTCTCGCATCAAATCCCGTGCTTGCATGCCTTTGATGTCTGCGCTAAATTCACGAAACTTCATAAATTAGATCTGTTAACTACTGCCCAATAAAATTGCCCAGTTATTATCATCCTACTAATATACGCCCAATCACATCGCTTGACATTCATGTCTCGCGAGCTCTCCATCGATATTGACACGAAGCCATGCCTCTATTTTCAGATTGATAGCTAGATTGAAGTAGGCAGAAATCATATTGGCTGCCTCTAACCCACCAGCGTAATGTTACTTCACATAGCAAGAGATCAATGGTTTGTAAGTAAGGCCTCAAACGGCGAAGCTATGTGAGTGTGCGTATGTTAGTACGATGCATTAAACTCGAGGATAACCGCTCTGCGACTAGTATCGCAAGCATCACAAATGTTGCAATGTTCTGATAGTAGTTTAGTCATGCATAGAGAGCACGCTAGCTGCACTACGACGTAAATAGCCTCGTGACATTTCATAGCCCGATTAATTTCAAAATTGCAGAAAATTAAATGTTGAGCTATCAGAGTACTGCCACAATTCTTATTCATGCATAGCTTACACTTTTCAGGTAAGCTCATATAATCTTGATTATGCCATTCCATATGGCATACATGGGCATTTAAATCGATGTAAGACTTACAGCTCAGACATTTTCTGGACACACAAACATGCCTATCGCGTGAATCTGAGAGCTTAAGCAGCTTTTAACAATCGGTGCAGGCTTTAAGTTCGTCACAAATCTTTGACTCGATGTGATTGTTATAACATAGATTGCTTTTAAACCATCTATGCCAATTCTCGCCGAGTCTAGCTTACATAAACAACAGCGTTGCATGCAAGTGTGTCTGTCTCGGTGGTCATAACCTATGTCGCACTGATTGCAGTAATAACCTCGACCCAGCAAACCCTTAACGCTGCGTATGTATGTGTAATAATCGTCATATTGATAACAAGTTAGAATCTCTGCGCACCCATCGGCCCCTCAATATATATTATTTGTCTTACCTGCGAAGCAGAAAGTGAGACATATGTGTCATTTTTCCGACGCCAATGATAACGACGACGATGACGGTGTCAACAATGTTAAGTTTTTGCGTTTAGCAAAACTTCTCAGCTTTTATTTCAGGATCAGTTAATCCTATTGTAACTAAACTTGGATATGTCGTTGCCTATATTGTTAGGAAGAAGCATGGTGATACTGAGATACTGAGGTCAAAGGTCAAGGTCACTGTGACCTTGATACAAAACTGTTTTTTCAATGTTAAACTTTTGCGCTTAGCAAAACTTCTCGGTTTATCTTTCAGGATTGATTAATCCTATTGGAACTAAACTTGGACACATTGTTACCTATAATGTTAGGAAGCGGCATACTGACACAGAAGTCACAAAATCGAAGGTCAATGTCATTCTGACCTCTACAAAACTGTGTTTTTTTCAATGTTTAGTTTTTATTCTTAGCAAATCTTATCATGTTCTATTTCGTGATCGTTTATCATGATGGAACACAAATTGGGTACATGTTTGCTTATTCCAGGAGGATACATGATAGTAACATGGAGATCACTAGATTAAAGATCAAGGTCATTCTGACCTTGCTATTTTACCTCTGCTTTTTCAACTTTAAGTTTTTCCGTTTAGCAAATTATATACATTTATTTTTCAGAATTACTTAATCTTAGCAGAACTAATCTTGGACACACGGTAAAATAAGGTAGCTGCGTGCTGATAGTGACATGACCAGATCCAAGATCAAGGTCATCATAACTTTGATACTTCACCTCTGTCATGTCTATATTTGCATTCAGCAAATCATTTATATTTCAGGATTGGCTAAATCTATTGGAACTAAACTTGAATACATGGTTATCTGTAATATAGACCCCGAGTGAGATTCAAGGTTTCAAAATGTCCTGAAAAGCATCCAAAGCATCTAATTAAAAAGGTTTATGGCTTGGTACGCCTGCACTAGCATGACGCTTAAGAGCCTTACAATGATTTATAGGACGTTCTCCCCTAATTTAGTGTGTAGCACGGATCAACCGGTCATGTAATAACCATCCCAGTTCATCTGGGTACGGGACGGCCGGACCTGGCGCGTTCCGAACACGCCCCTGTGTAGGATGATAAGCGTAGATAAGCCATATAAGAGAGGCTAAGAATAGCAGAGTCTGTGAGATCGCCTAGCACGCATGCACGGGTGCAAGAGATTGGCTACCAACACGCATTAGCGTGTTGAGATAATGGCATCTCATTAATATTCCGGCTCTGTAATCGTATTTCCTTAAAAACCGACCCTCCTCGTCACTCTTGATATGAATCATTACCATAATTTAACGAGGATTCTAAAAGTCTTTACAGAATTAAAATCGGACGAGAAATGGCCGGACTATCCAAGTTGCTTCCGGTGAAAATAATGTCACCATAGCGTGCGCATGCATGGTAGGGTGAATGCCAGCAAGTCACGTGGTCAATAAACATACCTAGTCATGACGCGTGCGCTGATTGGTTAAGACGCCCTATCATGACGTCACCATTTAGTATAGAAGGAGCATTGAAATTTCAAAGTCCTCAGATGTTTGTGGTGTGTCTGCCAGAGCAGGATATAAGACGTGATAGTACTGTAGCACAGGTCGACCAGGTGGGTACTGGCCATTCCAGCCAAGCTGGGTACAAGCCGCCAGTCCTGGATTTGTTCCCAAAAGCGCACCCCCTGGGTAGAGCAGTAAGCGTGTATAAGCCTATACGAGATCTATTTCGTCGTGAAAACGACTAAGTTCGCTAGAACGCGTGATGCGCATACGTGCACTCAGACGCTTCTTCTACGACACGTGTGTCGAGATTGGGAGCGAGTGTGTACATATAGTGTACAGAGATGGTACGCGTAAATGATTATACTTCATTCATTCTCGTCGTTCTTGATATCGATCAAGACCAGAACTTGACGAGCTTTTCAAAACTGAAAACCATTTTAAAATCGGTCCAGAAATGTACGAGCTATCATCGAAACTCCCGGTTAAAATATACGTTAAAATATTGCTATAACGTCGTAATCGCGTATATATATAGCGCTAAATACACAGTGATTTGTGTACACGTGACTTGCTACGTCACTGCACATATCTATACATATCTAAATATATAGTTAGTTGTGTATACGTCCCTGTATTCTAGTACGCTGATTGGCTGGTACATCGGTTGATGGTTGGTTCAGGCAGGCAATTCTGACATCCCAGCAAGTATAAAAGGCCGTGAAATTCGAAGATCGGGAGCATCGTCGGCATGGAGGCCGAGAGTCGAGAGCTGACTGGAGGTGTGGACTAGACGAGTGTATCGGAATACCTGCAGATAAGAATGATATAGAACATCCCCCGTGGTTCCTTGCGGCTTTGAGATCACCCACACGTAAAAGCAGTTCTCGGCTAACCCGCATATATTCAATTTTGGATAATAATCTAAAGTATGGTTCCCATTTCCGAACACCTATAAGCGGAACTTTTTGCGGGAGGGTCCTTGTGACCCGTTATGTAAATTCTACATAATGTAGAGCAGCGTTGTTTCTTGGTTGATGACTCACCGGATATGCCCACCACGCGGAAGTGGACTTCAACCACTGCACTGCATGTCGTGTGGCCACCTTTATAACTTTTTGACCGCAGTCGAGTAGACTTTGCCCGGTGTGCTGCAAGAGCTATGTGACACACCCTGCACCATGTGCCTCAATATGTATATGCATTAATTACATTTTTCTAAGTAACCCTCTCTGTTAATGGGTTATGATTAACTTTTATACTTCCATCACCGGGCGGAGAACTTTCTTCACACAGTTTAAATCCTGATTTAGTTATAGAGATGATATAGTAGACATTAGCTCATTGCTCTGTGCCACTGTCCTGAGTTTGTACCGTATCATCGTGGAGTCAGCATGCGGAAACCCATCTACGGAAACCAGCTGCGGCGATCTGCATGTGGAAACATTCCATCTTCAGAAAACATGTCGACTCACGCTATGTGTATGTAGCGCCTCAATTTCAGTAACATAGTAGCCTGTTCCATCCAAGTAACTACTAGGTACTCAAGTAACTATACCTATTATATTTTATCGTCATAATTCTCTTCTGTATAAGGTACTGATGACTAACAGATACAGTACCGGACTGCAATTTATGATTTCTTTATTACTGTGTATATTATCCTTGTTTACTGTGGGCGCTTTAACTAAACGCACCGTTTAGGTTATTGACCTAGTCTTCATTCATTACCTCATTTAATTATTATATAAAAACTGTGATATCGTTTCATCACATTGGTTAGTTATGTATATGGCAGTTGCCATCCAGTTATTATGTTTTGTTTATTTATAAAAACTCTGGACCACAGTACGCTAGGAAATAATAAGCAGCAACAATATATGCATCACTTGTCCCCGCCACCAACAATTTTACACTGAGGTCGCTGATCGTGCTCCAAATATTTGAGCCCGGCATGCTACTGACTAACCTTACTATTCAGCTCGATAGGATAGGTTAATAGTGGTTAGGGAGAATTTCTTCATCAGGAGACAAATAGTGTACGCCTCTTTTCCATCTGTTGCAGTAATCTAGCCCCGCACTCCGGCATGGTTGTGTAAAATTGGCCAAATACCTATAGGGCCTCACATTTATCAAGTTATTGTCTCTTCCCACGATCCACAAAGCCGTCAGGCTTTTTAATTGTTTGGTTAGGCCCACCCGCACGTTGGACTGATCCGACTCTGGGAAACTATCGGAGGTTTTCGAGCAGTGACAGGCAAAATGTGGGTTCACATACATCTCCCCCGTATCCTCGGATACTTGATAGATAGATACTTTGCCAAAGAAAGAAAGCACTGCGAAACACGTGGTTCTTACGGTAGGATGATACTTTATTCCCGGCCCGCAGTGCATATTGGGAATATTGGAAATAAACCTAACGACAGGTCAACGTTTGGGTCCATAGGACTGGTGACAGACAAGACGTGTCTGGATGGGATCTTGGTATCCATCATGCCCTCACGGGAAGGAAATTCATGGTGGCTATTCGTCTCTCTGCCCCCACCATAGCGACATGTCAGTCATTAAATTTGCTTGTGTAAAATGTAGCCATCGTCCAGTGATGTTTTATGTGGTTACGGAGCAGGGTATCCAGATTCTCACCCAGTTCAGATATGTTGCGAAGTAACATGTACGCTTGCTATCCATGGAGGTAGATGCTTGCTAAAGCAACCTACTGGGAGCGGGCATCTGCGCCCGTGGATGGCCATATCTAATGATAGGTAGGATATCTGCCACTTGCGGCCAAAACTAGTTCTCGTTTCTAACACCTGAATGGTAGGTTAGGAATAGCAGAAGGCCCGCATAAATAAAAGTGGCACTTACCAATACAGTATCTTAGAATAACATAAGACAGGGACTTGTGAATCCTCTGGGAGTAGCTGACCCCGTCTTCATGCAAACCAGTATGCATCACGTTAATTATATTTTCACTAGGATGGTCTTTTTCCCTAGCATTTTTGTTGAACAAAAGAGTGGCCCTTTTTGCCAGCTCTTTTCCTCCGCTTCGGCGTCGAAGGCATTTTTCTGTGACGGAGGCCCATGTGAGGCACTTGCCTCTCGCATAGGCGAGATATCCTGAATGGAGGCCCACACAAGGCTACTACCCTCGCACCATTAGGAAGTCATCTAGGTGATGGGGGCCCGCGTGAGGTACTACCCTCACACAACATCAGGAATCTCTCTAATTGTATAATGAAGGTATAATAGCTTATATTAAGCTAAACAGTGGCCTCGTTGTGCGGATGCTTCCCTTGCGGAGATACCTCTGTGCATTTACGAATTCATGTGGTACTTCCGGCGACCCCACGTGCAAAGTGTCGCATGGGCCCACTGGAACGATTGAGTTCCACAGGCCTTAGGAGCCGGTCTATGTACTTCGCGGAGCAACATCACATGGGATCCGGAACCCCGAGACTCAGAGCTAGCCAGCCCACTCGTTTGTTGTGCATGTGTGGCGCGACGGCCAAGTAATTCATGCCTGAACGACCCGATGGAAACCCGCGAGCTACAGTACTGCTTACTGTTAGCACCAGTGGTCCATAACCCCCAACAGTGCCACTTGGTTTCGAGTTCTCTGGAGCACATCCACCACACCACATTTTAAAGTTTTTGTACACTCCCGGACGATAGTAACTGGGAGCAAAATCTAAATCTAAAAAAGGTTTCCCCCACATCAACACCTTTCAGTGGGACCTTTTGGCCATACTGTAACATCACAAAACAGTAAATAGGGCGGTGGTGTTTGTGATAACCCGGCAGATCTGCCATGCCACGCTGAAACAGCGGTAGAACAAAATCCGCACATGTGCCAATGACTAATAGGCACCATAAGGTTGTGTGACCTCATATTTAGACCGTACTCTATAAGTTAGTAATATGGCAGTAGCCATCCAAGTTATATCATTTTGTTTAGTTGTATAAAATATTTGGACCACAGATCACTTAGGCTACACTATACAGCACCAACAAACACACCACCTTGTTCACCCATGGCATCAATTTTTCACTAAGGTAGCTGTTCATGCTCTCATTGGGCAAGCACAACATGCGGCCACCTAAACCTAACTATTTTAGTTCAGTAGGATAGGTTTCTAAGTAACTAGGGACAACTACTCTTTAGGAGATATTTTTGTAAAGTCTCTTTTCCGGGAGCTGCGGATTTACAGAACACCGCACACTGGCAAGATTGTATAAATTAGCCATCTATCATAGCGCTGCCTAAATTCTATGAATAAATGAGTAGTTGTCTTTTCCTACGCTCCTCTGGCTTCAGTGCCTAATAATTATTTGGATTCTCTCAGCCACATTGGTTATAACTGAATTTAGAAGCTATTGGGGTTTCTGAGCGGGTATAATCAAAGTGTCGATGACCACATACACCACCCTCCACCCGCCCGCCCCCACCTGCATCTTCGGATACTTGATAGATTAGTAACCATGCCAAAGTAGGAATCACTGCGAAAACATACATGTTATAAACTGACCAGCAGTGCATTCTTTGGACAATTTTCCTTAATCCTAAAGCAGATAAATGTTAGCTCGAGGGAACGGATCCCACATGATCCGCTCTCAACATGCTAGGCGAAGGATAAGACACAGATCGCCATCTAACTCTACGGTGACAGGGTGTGGCCTTAGAGCCATCCATGCCTTCACAGGAAGGTCACCATAGTTGGATATCTGCCTCTTTCTCCCCACCGTAAATAGATATGTGCTTTCTAGAGATACTTAAGGAATGTCCCCGTGTTGTTATCTGTGGTCAAGATGCCGTATGTGATAGGATCGTTATCAGGGGCGTAGCCAGATGTCTGAATGGGGTGGTTCTTTTTTTATTTTAAATGGAACACGTTGCCAGCCACCCCACCCTCCACCACCGCGTTCCACTTTATATAAATAGGAAAGCAACAGTTACCATGGAGCCAAATTTGTTTCAAAATAATTCATTAGTTTACATGTATGTTTGCTTCAAAATTGAGATACTGTTGTTTAAACGATTAACACAATTTAATTTTAGTTTTTAATCTTTAATTAATTTTAGTGACAATAAAAATGAAAATATCTGTGTTTGTACATTTTAGTGATTTGAGTAGCAACTGACGCCACGACCCACACACCGCACCAATCCCCATACACACTATGCGACCTAGCATGTAAATGTCCATACATGTATACATGAATGTAACCACAAGCCCACAAATATAGAAGCATGAAGCGAGTGCTTCTGTAAGATTTACTAATCAAATGATAGAGTATTTCTATTGCTTGATTAGTGAATCTAACTCTAAACGCCTGCTAACATATTTACGAAGCTCAAGGGCCGTGCCCTGTCCCCCCCCCCCCCCTTACCCCAACCCCACCACTAGAGCCGCCACTAAGTAAATTAAAACAGAAAACTCAGAGTAAATCATGACAAGAGAAGTGCATGTGAGTTTTTTTGTGTGTGGACTCTTAACACTAGAATGGACGCACGCTACCATATTGATGATGGTGATGGCAATAAAATGATTGACGGTGATGGTAACTATATTGCTGCTGCTGCTGCTGCTGCTGCTGCTACTGTACTGCTACTACTACTACTACTACTACTACTACTACTACTACTACTACTACTACTACTACTACTACTACTACTACTACTACTACTACTACTACTACTACTACTACTACTACTTACTACTACTGTTACTACTACTACTACTACTACTACTACTACTACTACTACTACTACTACTACTACTACTACTACTACTACTACTACTACTACTACTACTACTACTACTACTACTTACTACTACTGTTACTACGCGAAAGCAAAATGTAGATTAACCTTTTCACTCAGAAAAGCCATGTATTGTAATTTAAAACCAATCTCGGCATACAAGTAAGCTGTTGAATATCTTGAAAATAAACTAATTTAAACCGGAAAGGGTTAAATTATATCGCAATTTAAATTTTGTACTCAAACAAAGACGGAACTCGAGTGGAGTGGTGGGTGGGGGTTCATTCGACCCCCACCCCACCCCACCCCAAACACCCCTGGCTACGAACCTGGTTATATGATTCTGAAATTACCACCAGTTGGCTTGTTTGCATGTTGTTGGTCTGAGGGGCATGCTCCATGAGGTGGGCATGCGGACACCCACATTCTTGCCAGGCAGACCTATATGTTAAAAACAAGGAAAGTATATAGCCACTTGCGGCCTAAACTTGGTGTTTGTAGATCTAAAAAACTAACTGATAAGGTATGATCTAGCATGAAGGACCGCATAAATAAAGCGGCATCTACTAATGCAGCATCTTTGACATGCATAAGGTGACGGTGTTGAATTCCACGGAAATCATCTATCCCACCTTCACATAAACCAGCATTCATCCCAAAAACATATAATTACCCTAGGATAAATCATTTTCTCACTTTTAGCATTGTTTGAATAGGAGAGCGGCCCTTTTACCACATCTCCTCATCCGCTTCGGCGTTGTAGGCAGTTTCCAGTGACTTTCCTCTCGCAAACAAATAATATTTGCGCCTGGGGTAATACTCGTTTATTTTAAACCTGGCGAGGATCAGTTTAAACAAACACCATCTCAATCTTACATACTAACCCTCATTAATTAGCAGCAAACGAGTATGATTGTTTGTCTCTAAATAGGATATTTTTATAATGTCTCAATTCTAAATTAAGTAATGGACCGACATACCAGTGATACCAACAGCTGGGATGATACGGTGTGGTTTAACTTCCACTGCAATGGTCGATGTTCCACCAACTCTAGAGGTCAGTCTATGTACAATCCGGAGAGACGCGGGTCCCCATCCGTAACCCCAAGGTCAGCTAGCCAGCGTCCTCGATCCGACGCACATGTGGTGCCATGGAGCACGAAGGATTTTCGGAGCAGCGCATACCCCGGATGCTACAAGTGCTTACAAATTCGGGTAACCTTTCGCCAAGTGACACGGTAGGATAAAGAAAACTCAATCCGACGTTGATAGAGTGGGCCATGCATAAGTTATCATGGTGATTATGTACGGATATATAGCTTCGTTTAAACAGCTTTGAGTTTAACGTCATCAATATATAATTTGGCGAGATTGGTGTTCCACCCAATGGCATTTGAAAATGAAAGATGTCCATAATAAACTTAGAGTCCAGGCAAATGTCTCTCTGGGACTGACTAACTTCGGAGGCCATTAGCTCTGTTACTTGCCCAACATCCACATGGATCAGAGCGCTTAAGGCTAGGTGGTTAATACTCACACATACAAAGTCTCGAGGTCTAGCGTTCATGTTAAGGTAAAACTACTAATATTTAGAATATGGCATGAACGCTATCAGAAACTTCTACTAGGTTTTCAGAAAGCATAGCGTCTTTGGTAAAGCTGACGCTGTACTGTTGCTCAGTAATTTAAATTTTTTTAGATTGAACTGATTGACCAGCAGTTATGGAGAACATTTTATCAATGACATCTGCGTTAATGCATCGAGTAATGACGTATTTCCATGTGCCCATAATCCATCATCTGACATGCGTAATCCGTAATGCGTTTAAATCAAATTATATAATGGTACATAGGACTGTATCCATGTATCCATAATGCATTATGCATAATCCGCCATACGTAATCCATTAATGGACTGATAAATCCAAAAGTGATAGAAACGTATTGCGGCTGCCATACGGACGGGAATTCACTGAAAACATGATTTCACAGCATGTATTTTCCAACCCGTTATTGCACTTAATTGAGATTGGTTGCCGACAGACAGACAGACAGACAGACATGCAAAACGATTAGTGGAACCAATTGTTATATAGCGGAAAATTTCAATTTACGCCAATAATTATATGCTATAAATATAATACATGGAATAGGGAACAGTAAATTTAATAAGAATTTAATGTACCGTGAACATATGTGTACTGGCCTAAGTGCAGCAGACAAATGTGATCTATCTACGTACGACAATAATTTAAATAAATGGATACCTGGAATCAGATAAGCGGATTGCGGGTTACGTAAGGTAAACGCATTACGGATAATGGATAATGCATTACGGACACATGGAAACATAGCCTTACTCGGCTATAGACATCATCATTGGCATTATTATGTATGCTGGCAGAGCTGTCCAAACGCTGTATGGGATATAACTTGCGCATTGTTACCCCAATCTTCATTAACCAGATCCCCCATTAACCCCGCCCCCTAACTGATGAAATTTATTCTTACAATTGCCATAATTATGCTTGCGGTAGTTTAATAACCCGGGTGATTTGTAAACTCATGGTAATGTGGATGAGGATGATGATGATAAAGTAGATGAGGTTGATGACGAAAATGTAACTGATGATGGTGATGATGATGATGATGATGATGATAATGATGGTGATGCAGCTGACATTATATATGTGTAACGCATATATATCCTGGTTTTTAAGAAAAAATCTCACCTGGAAGCTTGTCTCAGACCTTTTTAACATAGGATTATTGGTTATTAGAGGGTGGGTGGGGTATAACGTGTATGAGATGGTTTAAACTCTGGGGAATAGATTAGACATTCGACTGAATTGAATGTTTTTACTATTTATAGAGGGTTGTTCCACGGATCTTTGAAAACTTCTTGACTGAATGAGTGGCTCGTCATATCTTCAGGAGTGCTGCAACAAGAACCACCATGAAGATTTCACCAGATATTAATTGGCATACCAAGATAGCAATTCGTAGTAAAGAAAACATAGTATTTTATAAAGTTATGAATAGAAAGTTATTAATGGAAAGCATTTTCATTCATAAACCCTGACTCATTATGCCTGACAGGCATCAAAACCAGGGCGATGATATATATGTCGATCTGATTGGTTGAGAAGGTGGTGACGTCATCTCATTGGCATATTAAGTTGCACACTCAAGGCCGTAGGCCTGCCTCTTTCACAGGCCATTAGGGCTGAAAAACCTATCTGAGATTATCAATAGATCTGACCTATGCCTTGTCGACGATAAAAATGTCCTTACCAGAGAGACGACATAAACATCCCCAGACCTTAGGCCATGCCTCTTTCATAGGCCATTAGCCCTGACAACGAGCCAGTTGGCATCAATAGAGCTGATGTAAACTAGCGCGACGATATAAACGTCCTTACCAGTGAGATGATATAAACACAACTAGACTACGCACCAAGGCCTAAATCCACACGCCCTATCATGGGTTATTAGGCCTGGTAACAAGAGGCGGCCTAACACAGGACGATGATATAGATGGCCTAACCAGTGCGACGACACATACGTCGATCTGATTGGCCTAGAGTTGTCACATGATCTTATGCGATAGAGACGCCGATCTGATTCGCTTAGAGCTGTCACATGAACGTGTACCCGGTCAACGATAGAGGCGTCGATCTGATTGGCCTAGAGGTGTCACGTGATCTTGTACGGGGGTAACAATATAGGCATCGATCCGATTGACCTAGAGGAGTCAAGTGATCTAGGCTACGCCCACTACTAACACCTGTCAATCATCGGCACGTTCAAGCCCATATACATCACTGAAAACGTTGAATATATAGACGTCGATCTGATTGGTCGAAAGCTTGATAGCGTCATCAATGTTTGAATTAGGCCATGCTCCCTTTCTTCCCGCCAGAAAAGTCAGCAGGCTTGTATAATGGCCCTTAATCGGATCATCTGTATGTAATGATTACTATTTGGTACAAGTTTGGTGAATGTTATAGACATGCTGGACTGTACTGGTCGTATCATTGATAGATATGATTTGCAGTGACGTAAGTGTGTATGCATGCGTGTGTGCATGGGTACTGACAGGCTGGCGTGCATGACTGCGTCTGAGTGTGCGTGCGTGTGTGCAAGTAACCATACATGCGTGCATACATTCGATTGCTCATTCGTTCATTTGTTTATTCATTCATTCATTTATTCGGTCATTCGTTCATGCGTGCGTGGGTGCGTGCATGTACATACATGCATACTTTAGCATGTATAGAATCTACGAACACTCTATTTAGTGCAGACTACGCATGTAATTTCTCTCATTTCTTCATAAGGTGGACAGGGCAGCAAGCCACATTTACCCTTTACTCTATATAAGAGACGGCCAGCTTCATTGGCGACTTCAGATAGATTGGCGTCAGGATCGGGATCAATACAGCTATATTCAGTAGCAGCTGCGTTGTCATAATACCCAGCCATTAAATACCCGTTATACTCCTCTGTCCATCCAGCCTCACAATGAGTCGTCCCAGGAATCATAATTACACTTGAATGCATAGCGCTCTGACACACACTGCAGGGGACATTGTGTTCGTCTGACCTTCTGCCTCTGTCGTGATCGAGTGAAACATCATTAGACGCTACATGATATGCCGAACCATATAAATATGTGAAATGGCTTGCATTGCTTATACACTTGCCCAATACTGGCTTGCGTGTCATACACAACAAATTGACAGCAGCACCGGTATGCGTATGAGAACCGCCGCCAGTAATGCCTGCAATGATAACAGAAAATGGTTTAAACAGAATTTATTTTGTTCTATGGGAGCACAATAAGACTGATTACAATTGTACTAGGTAGTGCGCACACAGATGCATGTGTACATGAATGTGTGCGTGGATGTGTGCATGTGTGTTGCGAGCGAGCGTGTGTAAGTGCACGTTGCGAGAGAGAGAGAGGGAGGGGAGAGATGGGGAGAGAGGGGTCAGGGGACAGTGAGGGGAGAGAGGGGGAGGGTGGTGGAGAGGAAAGTTAGGGAGAGAGAAACAGAAAGAGAGAAGGGGATGAGAATAGGATAATCAAGGTATAAAATAAGAATTTTGCCAAGAGTGAGAAATGTAAGGTGGTGAGGAGCTCATAATGCTGTGTTCACCATGCTTGTACATAGTGGGCTGTTTGAATTTCACAAATAGGAAGTTATTTGAAGCAATTGGTATTCACTTTATACTGACATAAAGTGGTACATATCATAATATTCTTTTCCATGTCGACATTGTTGATGCTGAATAGAATGTGATTAGCTGACAGAGTGGTAAGAGAGATATTGTTTATGACAAGCTGATTTTTAAGAGCGTCTCTTTGGTTGCTAAAAAGAGGGAAATGGAGGAGACAGTGATTTGTGGATTTGGCACTGTGCCCACCTGAGCAGCTAGCACAGTCTGACAGAAAGTTGCCAAATAGATACGAATTTAAATAACTAAAATCATTACAAAGCCTACATAGAATTAAATTAGCAAACCTTTGGCCGACATACTACCAGGGAAGAGGTGGTATTGGCATCATATGACGTTTGCTCTTGAATGCTAGGAGAGTGGTGGAATATGTGATTGGTGCAGGTAGAGTATTCCATGCGTGGACTGTTGCTGGGAAAACAGATCCATGAAAGAGCCCAGCATGGCAACGATATGGAGTGAATAGATTTGCGTTATGAATGTTGTAGGTATTTCATGGTTGGGATAATGAGGGAAGGTGATTACTCAGAACTACACACTTTGAAAGTCTGTGAAATTTGCATCTATGTGAAAGCGTTTCTATGCCCGTTTCTGCATACAAGTCTTCCGTATGAGCACTACGTATCATTTCACATACATTCGTATCTCGCGAGATCTCTTTTGATACGAGATCAAGAAAATTATCTTGTATGTATTGAGTAGTCATTGGCGTAGTGATTTCCACCAGAATATGGTGGTAGTGAGAATTGAAACTTAAAAGGACATGAGCGCTACTCTGTTCATACTAGTCATTATTAATTCACATAAAACAAGATGATATAAAGCCTATAGTAGTCTGTATGACACGTTGTTAACAGAAAAATAGTCGCTCTGAATTCGTCGTAAGATTCAAATCTGTCACACACAAAATGAGGTCAAGAATTTGCCGACGTTGCATATATCATATGAACCACTGGATTGATTAAGTCGATTTTAATGTCTGTATCAAGCTAGTGATACAAAGGTTAAGATGATACGAAAATCAACATGATCCACAGCGTCCCTTTTACAGTCCACTACAGAGATAGACTGGTCTTTCTGGTCTCGAAAGAGTAACAGTGTAGTCATTGTGATGATGCAATAAGATGGATGGTCTTTATATTAGAGGTGTATTCTCACCTCTATTTGTAGATTGATTCCACATACTGTTCTGAGTGCGTGTTTTTGGATGACCTCTATCGAGTTACTCGATACTGTGGTATGTTATTCCAGACAACATCTGTGTATTCTTGAGTCTGCCTAATAAAGCTTTTGTACATAATCTGAAGGCATTTCTGGTCTAGGATATATTTTAGGCATTTGAGTAAAGAAAGTGTGTGTTGAGCATTTGTTATTAAGCTGTCCACGTGAGTAAGCCAAGTACCATATTTTTGGTTGTTTGATGGGTGTATTTCAGAATTTGACAGGAAAGACAGTAGGCTGATTACACAGAGAAAGAAACAGACTAGTAGTTTTGAAGGCATTAAACTCGACAAGCCATGTGTTAACCCATTGCGTCATGATAAGAAGATCATAGTTAATTGTTGCACCATGTTCTTCTAAGTTATCAAACATTACATATGAGTAGGTATCTTCAGTAAACAGTTTAATATTGTTTAAAATATTGCTGGGCATGCCATTAATGAAGACTAAAAATAGCAAGCGACCAAGAACTGAGCCTTGGGGCACTCCAGGATGCAAGCGAAGTAAAGTAGATCTGTTGCCGTTTATAACTACTTACATGTAACTGTTTTCGAGAAAGCTTCCAACCCATGTCAGTAAACTTCCACAGATACCAAAATTTCTCATTTTCTTGTAGAAGGCCACTATGCCACAATCGGCCAAATGTTGAATAAGAACAGTATTTCCTTTTGTTAGTCGAGAGCTTGAGTGATATCAGTTACAGTAAGTGTCTAACAGATGGTTTTCTGTAGAATTTGACAGAAGAAAGCCGGACTGCTGGGGAGTAATATCGTGTCTACTGTAATTGTAAATGTGTTTTTAATTAGTTCTCTCCATAACTTTGCTTAGGCAACTCAAGAGAGATATTGGTAGGTTATTTGAACATGTTCTTTTCACATTTTCTAAAATAGGCGTTACATTAGCAATTGTCCATGGGGTTGGAAAATGTGCGCTAATACGGGAATAGTTAATAAACTGTGCTAATATTGGGACCAAAACCGCCTTACTCTCATATAACGGGTTCAGGCTTAATCTATCTGGACCAACGGCTTTAGAAGTCTCCAGATTAGACAGTACATCTGAGATATCGAGATTTGTTATTGTGACTGAATTTAAAGTATTCTCCATATAGAGCTAGAGGAGGCAGGTGAACATTAGTGTCATTAAAAGTAATAACAGAAATTAAACAAAGAGTTTCATATAATCAGTGTGCGCATGAGAACCGCCGATAGCAATGCCTACAATGATAACAGAAATTAAACAAAGAGTTTCATATAATCAGTGTGCACACGAGAACCGCCGACAACAATGCCGACAATGATAACAGAAATTAAACAAAGAGTCTCATATAATCCGTGGGCACGAGAACCGCCGCCAGTAATGCCTACAATGATAACAGAAATTGAACAAACAGTTTCATTTAATCACCTTTTTCTCATATTCTGTAGTCTTAAATGTCCATCATAAGCCTAACACAGCATTTATGCCAAGCAGCCTTCACACGTGCAGGGACAGGGTCATTACATAAGTTAGTACGACTAATCTCAAATGTGTTTTTATAAATCCGTCCTGTCATCAGAACACTTTGAAAATTCACATTTCCAGAGTATCCACCCATCATCTGACATCATAATCAACTACATGATGTGTAGAATGACATCATAATGAATGACGTCGATAAGTACGTCACGAACGCATATTTGAAGACGGTCTATGCATTGTTGTACAAATTGTTTGCTTTTACTATTTAATAAATATTCTGTTGAATATTTTGAAACTAATTTGACTGGGCGCTGTTGAGCAACAGCACCCGGTCAAATTAGTTACAAAATATTCAACAGCTTCCCTTTATAGTTTTCAGGAAATTCATAGTCAGGGCATTCAGGGATCAATCAATCCCAACACGTCGAGGTGTGGGTGGAGCTTAGCTAGTGATGGGCGGGGCATAGCTAAAGGAAAGGGACATTATCTGCTATGTATGTTACATGGAACTGAAGCATTATAAACACTAGGGACCAATTTATGAAAGATGTTTATCTTTCAGTCGTGTGTAATTTTGATGATCAGGTGATACCAGATCATATGTTTAAACATAGTCACCGTTTTAAGAAGCGTGCCTAGTATGGAGGCGTCTAAACAGAATTTAGACACGTGTCTAAGTGACACTGGAATTATTAAACATCTACCGTGGCTTGTTGTCTAAAAATTCTCACCATTTTCTCCCAGACAGTCTTCTGAAACAATCATGATGGATGCTTCAGAGGAAGTTCAGGAGACGGTTGGAACGAAGCCAAATAAGTTTATAAGGAGATGAGTAAACTAGTTGAGTAGTTTAATGATTACAATATATGCTTTAAGATTTATAAATAATAATTGCACATGCTTCTGCACATCCCTAGAGACACACTTGAATAACCCACGAGAGGAAGTCGTGCACGTCTTTCTTTACAACCACTCACCATTACACACACGATCCCTGCACTCTCCCAATCTCAATTTTCAGAAACTTATACAGGTAGTAAGCTGTTGAACATTTTGAAACTGGGCGCTCTTGTGGCTTTATGGTGTCAAATTAGGTTCAATCCATTCAACAGAATGTTTACTAAATAGTAAAGACATACAATTCATACAACTTGATGGACTATTAAAGGTTTAAGACTGTAGAAATCGTGTTTTTTATGATGTCATTAATTATGACGTCAGCCTACCTGTGCCGAAGTTGATCATGACGTCATATGATTGATTGATAAACAGTAACTGCATTCTTTTTTGCAACAGGTTGAATGCAACACAATGTGGGATGAAAGGTTGTTAAATTACGACGTACCTATTCGCGCATAATGGTCACTATGCATGGGTCAACCAGTTAGAAGCAACAAGTTGATTGTTACAGAGGGACTTGCACCAGTTGGCTAGAAAAATTGAACAGTCCTATCTTCATCACACACCAAGTTACATGCGACAGTCTGTTTATCTGTCTGTCTGTCTCTCTGCCTGGCTGTCTGTCTGTCTGCCTGCCTGCCTGCCTGCCTGCCTGCCTGCCTGCCTGCCTGCCTGCCTGCCTGCCTGTGTCTGTCAGTTGGTCGGTCGGCTGGTCTGGCTGCCTCTCTGTCTGTCTGTTTGTCTGTCCATCCCTCCTCCCACCTACCCACCAACCCATCCACCACCCAACCACCCCACAATCATACACGCATGCACGCCCATACACACGCATGTACACACACACACACACACACACACACACACACACACACACAAACACACGCGCGCACGCACACACATAGAACCAAATAAGTACCTGTGTAAATGAGGTCTGTTGTAGAAGAGCAGTTTACTCGACCCCAATGAACATAGACTGCACCACCACCTAAAAGAATACATTATTGGTTTCAGTGACATGTAGCATGTTTGGCGATCCCTCCCTAAATAGTCTTTGATTACTATATCTCTCATGGTATCTATATAGCCGTCCCGATATTGTCTCATCGTCTAACATATGTCTATGAGACGACTAACCTTTCCAATAGGAGACTGCAGTACTCAGACATTGTGTTTCATAGAACTTAAAGATGATCTGGAGGAAGACCGGTATCGTAACTATGAGAGAGTGGGAGTTGGGAATAGATCACACTGTCAGAGGGAATAAAGTTGAAGGAGAACCGTTTGTCATCTTTTCTCCCATCAGGGCAATTTGTCCATAACCTACATCCTGATATAGAAGCAGAAAAGTTCAATATTTACCTGAGAGTTGTGATAAGGGCTAGATGGTGTGTGGACAGTGATGACCCTGAGATGGGAGACTAGTTGAAATACCTAATATGGCCTGAGTTGTAAATATAGTAGGATTGGCAATTACACATGTAGAGTAAAACAGTAATCGAGAATAAGGAAAACACAGAGAATTTGAAACACACTATAGATAAACAAGTTTGCATTGATTGGGTGAAGAATCTGAGTTCTGTGATGACAGAGTGTGGCTGAAGTGACGCAGAACATCGATTCATCAAGGTCGCAAATCAGTTCAATTATTAGAATTAAGATAATTATTAGCTCACCAGGAAGTGTCATTCGCTTCTCTCGATTTCCAGATGATGCTCCCTTCTAAAATAATAATAATAATAATAATAATAGTAGTAGTAGTAGTAGTAGTAGTAGTAGTAGTAGTAGTAGTAGTAGTAGTAGTAGTAGTAGTAGTAGTAGTAGTAGTAGTAGTAGTAGTAGTAGTAGTAGTAGTAGTAGTAGTAGTAGTAGTAGTAGTAGTAGTAGTAGTAGTAGTAGTATAATATTGTTAACGTACTAGTTCAGCTTTTCAAGAATGAAAGTATTTTATTACTTGAGAGTTTGTGGATTTTGTCACAATAATCGCTTATATTAGCTTTGTTCTAATATATGTATGGTTACTATATTCTGTGGCTGTAGTAGTAGAGAAATCCTATACTGCAATCAGTCCTTCGATTTTGCCCACTGCGTCTTGTCCCCAGCCGAAATCCTTAGCTTCCTCAGGGCCATTATTGACTTGAGTGTACCGAGTCCTGCTTTCTCGAGGTCACCTCGTAGCACGCATAGCAGATTTATTCAAATGATGTCCTCTCCTGGCTTTGTATTTGTTGACTCCAAGTAGTTCTAATATAGTGCATGTTATATAGTTTATATTTAGTGTAGCACAATAGTTTCCTTCTGTCTACAGTTCAACCTGTATATAGCCATCACCTGCCAGATGGTGGTGGATCTTGAAGATGAGTGGTTGTACGTGTCTTGAAGGGGTGCCAGTCTGCAGTCTTAGAAGCCACCAGCTGTATTAATTCACAATACTAAATGAACAAATTTCTTTAGCGACTTCTCTTTGAATGTGGCTAAAGTGGTCGCTACAGACAGGTTCCACTGTATTTTAATTATTTATCTTTACATACTCTTGCTTTCACCAAGAGGCTGTGGAGATTAGGGCATTTCTTAAAGGCAATAATGGGCCTGAACCCAAAGGGTTCACGCAATTTAGTTTGCAATGTGTTGTATTTTTCAGTGAGAATTTTTGCAACTTCAACATTTTTCCTGTTGTATGTTAGCAGAAAAGGGATTACCTCCTTGTATCTGATAGGTCTGAGTATACATTTAGGCCACAAAGCCATTTTATCGGCATACATTTAATCTAGGATGATTCTTTGAGAAGGCGGCACTTTTCTGTTTCTTCTTCATTATCTAAAATTGGCATTTCTTCAATTGGTAACATTTCCAAATCATGGTGGATAAAATGGTCTGGCAGATTGAAATGCTCAGCTATGCTAATGTCCTCATTCAGGATTATGTCGGATACATGCCCAGTGGCACACGTTCTGAATGGACCTTTAGCTTGTCCTACATTTTTTTACATAACCTGTATGATAGTAAGTAAAATACATTTTCTGTTTCGCAATCCAGACATTATTGAATTTGGAACTTGTCTTTCTTTTGAAAGCTA
Source organism: Chaetoderma sp. LZ-2023a (assembly GCA_034401795.1). Taxonomy (NCBI): domain Eukaryota; kingdom Metazoa; phylum Mollusca; class Caudofoveata; order Chaetodermatida; family Chaetodermatidae; genus Chaetoderma; species Chaetoderma sp. LZ-2023a. The sequence continues at coordinate 83,562,465 of CM067359.1, forward strand.
GTGAAACTATCTTGGCTCGCGAGAAACTGTTCTACTTTGCACCTAGTTTTTTCACATTTCTTGGTGGGTCCCCTCCTAGGAACTGTTTGGTTGTGGCTAATCTTAGTGTTGGTCTGATCTGTTTGATTATATTCTTTATGTGTTATCTTCTGTAACGTGTCCGACTTGATTTTCTGAAGCTGGTGGGTGGAGTAGCCTCTTGTCTTCAGTGTATGTATTAATGTTGAGCATGCTGGATTTAGACTTTCTTTATCGCTAGAGTTCCTATGAAATCGAATGGCCTGTGATTTTACTAGTCTTTCGAAAGTGTATGGCGGGTGAAATGATTTTTTTGTGGAGTAGCTGGTGTGATATTGGTGGGCTTGAAATAAATATTATGATCTAAATAACTGGATGCATTGAATTTAGTGCCTTTGTAAATCGGTAGGTCTAAGAGGTCAACTGATGTCTGCCGTAAGTTGGATATTTGGGTCATAACTATTTAGAGTCAGTGGGATTTCTGGGGAATCCTCTCTAGAGTGTGGCCAAAGGAAGATGTCATCCAAATACCTATTAAAGTAAAGAGGGCTTTTATTGCACTTTTAAGGGTTGCATCTTCCCGTTCTGGCCTGTAAATATTTGCGAAACTAGGGCTAAAACATTTGCCAATGACGTAACAACCTATCTGATGTTGGTAGTTATCTCCATAAAACTCAAAATCATTACCTGTTAGATTAAGTCCTAATAGGGACAATATTTTTGTATCAGGAAGTTGTATATCTGGGTATTTCTTAAAGTCCTGATGGACCGAGTTAATACCCTTTTCAATATCAATGTTTGTGTACATTGAGTCGACATTAATGAGTTACTAGGAATGCATTAGGTGGGACTTTAATTTGGGCCAGTTTTGCTAGAACATCCTCAATGTTTTTTTAGAAAGCATGGGTGCCTATTAGCAATGGGCTGTAGATGATACGGGATAAACTCACTGATCCTGTGTGATTTAGACCCTTACAACTCGAGGTACTATATTATGCCCAACATCTTGTAGAGACCAAAACCATCACGTTTGTAACATATCAAATTGGCTCGCTCTCATGTTTGTTAAAGAAATATGAAACAAAAGACTGATCGTGGCTTTAACCTCTTTGTTATGCAAAGATGCAAGACATGTCAGTGAATATGTTCTCAACGCCTCAAATGCACATATAGAGTGAAATTGTTCAGGACTAATCCCATATCACTGTGTTAGGATAATAGTGATGTTAATCAGGAGTCATCCCATGTTACAGTGTAAGAGCACAGTGATACTAATCAGGACTCTTTGCAGCTAATTGGCCACGCAAGTGAGGATGGACAGGAGAGAACACATCGTATTTTGAGTATATTGGAAAGTACGGTGAGACAAACGTCTCCTGCTCAGAAAAGATATGCAATGCCTGCATGGGCAGCAACCTACTCTCTTGTGTTGCAGTCACACGACACTGAAATTTAATAAACAAATATTGAGGTAATTGCACCACTTCTCCGCCTGTCACAAACAGACTATGCTACACTATGCATAGTGCTATCGTTAACACAATATATCTCATCTGTTGTGGTAGGACGCAATGAGAAATCTGTGATTACTCTAGATTTGGAACTCCACATTGGATTTTTCTCCCTCCACGCTTTAGTGGCGTGCATAGAAGGTAGTGTTATCAATACCGTAATGATGGTATTTATTCGCTATCCATTTAGATATGTGTTGGTAAAGCATTCAAACATGGCACGGAGTATCACACAATCAATCTGTTAGCATGCTACTTCACGATGTATGAGCAACTCTTTGGGGAATCTCCAACAGACCCACTGCTTGAACATTGTCAGAACCTACACACTGCCCTTTGGCAGCATAAAGAAGACTGTGCCAATGTGTTCGATGATTTATGTACACACTTTTCTGATACCATTAATGAGCCAGCATTGGGGAATTGGGCAGATTCCTTATGAACTACTTACAGCAAGTAGTGTCTGCTACATCGCATTCGTGCATGTAGACAAGGTGATTGGGACGAATATCTAGCAGCCATCGATGATCAAATTATATACTTCTGTATAATTATGCACAATTAATAATACTGCAATGTTGTGCAAATGTACGAGATGGAGATAAAATTTCCAGAAACGTGGACAGCGCTCAAAGATGGTGACTTCTGTGCCAAAAGGACGAGCATACCAATTACCAATATGTTTGTTGACCAGATATTAAAACCAAAAATTAGAGAAATGAAAGTTACTGTGGGTGGGGTGGGGTGGGGGGGGGGTGTGGAGTGGGGGGGGGGGATTACAGGAATAACAGAACGTGAATCAGCATTGAATAGGTTCCTTCACATTGCCAAATAGTTTCAGAATCGCTACTCCTCTTATTCTAGCTTGTGGAAAAATGAACATTACCACCTATCAGGATCCATAGTTACATGTCAAGATCGAGAATGCTATTGAGAAGCATCGCAAATGTAAATCATTCAGCAATGGGCTGCAACTCGTAAACATCGTAGCTATGATGGCTGTACCAGCTGATGCCATTGATTATATTTTAAATGGTGACAACAAAGGACAGGTTCTGTATGAACAGTTTGTAAATACCAAATTAATGGAAACCTCTTCTATATCACTTTGGGACCCGATCAAGTAATTGAAAATCAAGACACACAGTACATGTTTGAAAAAATCCCAAGCATTGGTGTTGTCAACAAGCTCATCAAACTTCATGAAGACCACCAGTTATTCGCCAGGTTAATTGTTATTCAGCAGTCATGGCCTCAGTTATTGGCTAAAATAGTATACACAATTGGTACCTATGAGATGGCAGTCATATCAAGGTCGCTCTTTGTAACATATGGAAGCATGTAAACTGACAAGAGTTCCTTTATTAAGGAGATATAGACCTACGCACAGCAGCCAGCTCTTGGGGATCAAGACAATTTGACCATATGTGAACATGGACCAGATCAACAAATGCACGATCACCCCAATAGGCCACATGTGCCAGTACCAGTGATGAATAAACCCGAACCAAATAAGACAGGCAGTGATACACATAGTAACTTGGATGAATTTGGCCAAAATAGAGCTCAGCAATGCTAGAGATAGAGTCGTCATAATAGATGATCAGGCTGTTCAAAGCATGAAAACACCACCCTGTATGGACAAAGTAAAGTGACTTTGGTGACGCATTCCTAAATCGTCTTTTCGGCATAATGAAGTACTATGGAGAAGGAAGAGTCATATTCGACATATACATCAGCGAGTCATTGAAATAGTAGACACGAGCAAAAAGAGGAGACATTACACAACTTGTAAAGTTTACAATAGATGACACAATGTACATGCACAATGTTTCCCTGAAATTTCTCCTGTCACATATGGACACTAAACGCCAGCTAACAGAATACTTTGGGAAAAGGCTGATGAAGCACTTCGCACCTAGTGAACAGAGGCTAGTCGTCATCTATTCAACCTACAGTAACAAACCCAACGTTTTTAGTCATGACTTATCGACACATATCCACGAGGAAGCTGACACCTACATACTGCTTCATGTGATTGATGCAACAGCAGAAGGTAGTTTGTTTAGAGACATATATGTGTGGTCCCCAGACACTGATGTGGTTGTTTTACTGATGGATCTTGTTGCAACTCAGACAATACCAGGACAACTAAAACTATTAACTGACAAAGGAAAGGTGCATAGAACTATAGATGCACACTAGAAATTCAATGCACATGGTCCAGCAAAGTCTAGAGGACTTATTGGCCGTCACACTTCGTGGGTGCAGACTGGAGTGGGAAATTCTTCAACATTTTAAAATGAATATGGATAATGCATTTTTTATCTCCAAGACCTGACGAAGATGTAGTTAAAACATTCCAAATGTATGGATGATCCCAGAGTCTAGAGGAAAATAATCTCAAATCATCTAGAAGTCTTTCTTTATAAGGCATATTCATCTAAACGCAACTGTGAAACTGTCCATGACCTGTGTTGGGAGTTCTTCAAAACCAACAATCTTGAAGCTGAAAACTTCCATCTACAACAGCTACATTACAATCACATATACAGAAGACTAATTTTATCTCGATGGGGACACATCTTACCAGGAGCCGAGACCAAACCTACCACTTCTCAGTGATAGTGGGTGGGAAGAAAATCCTGATTAATCACCAGTGAAGTATCTTGAGAAACCAGCTCCATCTGCTGTTTTCGAACTTGCCCAGTTGGGTGCAAGATGTCCTGTCAAGGAAAATCAAATTGTTCATGCCACAGGGATGAGTTTACATGCACGCCACTGCGTAAGTGCATAGAGTGTGGTAACATAACTGATTATAGAGTAAATGATGAAGATGATCTTTCAATGTTGTTTTTCATTTATTAACCATAACACAATCACTGAATTATTTCATAATATTAATAACAGTAATGCCATAATAATTATATGTAACGCTAATGAGTAATGTCAATATGAAGACAACGTGCTTAATGTTAGAGAAATAAATAAATAAATAAATACTGTTACTTCATTTATGCACACGTATTTAATGTCATTAGAATGTAGTAGTATCATTGAAGACCAACTTGACAAGATGTGCACATTATGGAGGCCTAGTTTAGATGGACACATACAAACTATAATTTCTATTTACTTTTTTAAATGCTGATAAATTTCAATGCAACCAATTCTGCCACATGTTTACAAAAACGTTGACAATTTGATGTTCCAATATTTCTTTCATGTTCAACAATGCGAGGTTTTAATGAAAGAATGTGTTCATGGAGTCATTTTGATAGACGCGTTCTTACCGGATGCCCCCACCATCGATCCAATAAGGTTATTTGCATTGGAGACACCAGTAGCTTTCATTTGATATGTAACATGCCTATGCTACTCGGCAATGGATCTTTCAATTTTTAGCTATGCCCCGCCCATCACTAGCTAAGCTCCACTCACACCTCGCCGTGTTGGGATTGATCGATCCCCAAATGCCCTAGCTATCAATTTTCTGAAAACTATACAGGGAAGCTGTTAAATATTTTGTAACTAATTGGACTGGGTGTTGTTGCTGCCTATGGCAGCAACAGCGCCCAGTCAAATTAGTTTCAAAATATTCAACAGAATATTTATTAAATAGTAAAAGCAAACAATTTGTACAACAACGCATAGGCCGTCTTCAAATATGCGTTCGTGACGTACTTATCGACGTCATTCATTATGATGTCATTGTACACATCACGCAGTTCATTATGACGTCATATGATGGGTGGGTACTCTGAAAAGGTGAATTCAGATCGGTGACCTTGAGTGACCTCAAAATGACCCTATAAAACCACTAAATGTAAAAAGTAAAAATGGCCACCACTATTTTTACTGAGACTATGAATATGTTGTTTAAATTAATAAGCGTAGGTAAAGGTGGAGGTAACCGGTCTAGGATATGATTTTCAGATTCGGTAGACCCGTTGTGCACAGGCAACCTCGTTAGACCCAATAACCGTTCCATAGCTATTCTGTAAAACGTACACTCTTTCTTCTTAGCAGACCTCATCATCTGATAGATTGTTCGGGGATTATCTTTTCCTCTTGGCTGTTAAGGGTAATGTATAGAGTGACAGAGATTCACTTTTCGGCAATGCGTTCTCGATTACGTACCATCGTAACTATTTCACACCAAACGTCTTCGTCCAACACTATTCTTAGGTATAGTAAGTAGGCTTGTGCGATTATTGCGTTGAGTGATCGCGATCGATTATTAAAAAATAATCATGATTACTCAATTAATCAGCTTGGATACAAATTACCAAGACAAAGCAACAAAATAATATCATATGACGAAAATTGCAATGGTGTTTAGAAAGGTTCTCGAGCCAGGCATTCCAGTAATACATTGTCAAGAATAGTCTTCACTTGCCCTGCAAATGGACATACATTCACTAAGTAAAATGCCATTTTTCATGACCGATCGCATCAAAAAGTAATTGTTAGGTTTTGAAATATTTTATGCAATAGAAAATAGTCTCGATTATTCCATTATTTAATTTTTAATCATATAAATTTTCGATTTAATCACGTAATCGCGCAAGCCTAAGGTGTAGTCTATTTCTGGACACTACCGAGTTAAATGATATACCTATCTGACGAACATCTCTGTCAGAACGATCGTCGTTAACAATTAATCTTTCCAGAGTATCCATCCATCATCTGACCTCGTATGACGTCATAATCAGCTCAGCGCGTGTATGATGACGTCACAATCATTACGTCACAAAAGGGTTCCATATAGACCATCATCAAATCCCAAATACTTCGACACGTTGTATGAATTGTATGTCTCTGTAATTCTTTGCTATTTAATAAACATGCTATTGAATATTTTGAAACTAATTTGATTTGGCGCTGTTGCTTCCTTAGGCAAAATATTCAATAGCTTACCTGTGTAGTTTTTTGGAAATTGATAGTCGGGGTGTTCCGAGATCGATCGATCCCAACACGAGCGTGGTGTGGGTGGAGCTTTGCTAGAGATGGGCGGGGCAGAGCTAAAACCGGAAAGGTCAATTAACCTCTTGCTCACCAACACGTCCCAATGTTCTGGGGATACCATAGCTACCACCGTCTTGATTGTCTATATATGAACAGCTTGCTGGTACTTAAATTAAGGTAGAGTTCGTTATGGCCCATTGAATTCAGAGACATTAGCCTTCAGAATAGGCCAACATTGTCGAAAAGTTTAACATGTCTAAATGTAGGTTTAATGGAGGCGTAAAGTACCAACCTATGTTGACGTACGGGTGTTTAGCGCTGATAGAAACTTTTATCTGAGGTTCTAGTTCGTAATTGTAAACACGTTTCTCTACTCTGTCACTATTCCTAGCTATACAAACGGTTTCTTCGAATACAGGCATCATCTTGTTAAACTTTCTAAATCTATTATAGTACATAAACAATCCACATCTGGTAGGATAGATGCTACCAACACTAACTTCCTGTATGCCAACTACACTACTTTCATGGGTCATTAAGCCTATAACGGACACCATCTGACCATGTTGTACTGAAACTAGGATTGCGAGATAAGTGGCCGTGCTGATTGACCTACAGGCGTCACGTGGCCTGACCAAGCCTTAGGCCACACCCATTTTCCTTGGTCATTAGACATGGCTGGCATCCTATAATTTGACCTAAGCTAGGGCAACGATATGGCTGCACTGACCCAGTGTGATGATATCGATGCATGTTAGGTCAAACAGCCAGACCTTAGGCCCTTTGTTTCACGGTTCATTAGGCACAGCAACGAGCGTAGATGGGTTCACATGGCCTTGGTAGAGCAACAATATGGACGCATGCTATTACAATATACATTAGGTTACACCCTTTCTTCACGGAGATGATTAAGGCCTGGCAACGAGTGTAGAGGTTATCACATGACCAGACCAGTGCAACGAGACGGACGCACGCTAGACCACGCCCATTTTCACAGGTCATTATGCCTGCAATGTGGCAGCTGGTGGCCTTTAGTTGACCTAAGCTAGGGCAATGAGATAAGCGGTCATACTGATTGGCCTACACACCAGGATTTCGATATTTTTGTTTAGAAACATCGCGATCGATTTTGTAAAAAAAGCCATAATTTTCGATTAAATCATAGGTCCAAATTCTCCAAGGTATAAACTGGAGTAATGTGACAAGCTACGAAAACTGGGACTAAGAATTCTCAAAGATGATGTAACGGCCACCGTTGTTCGAGTTTGGTACACAAATACACAAAGGTACTATATTGATTAAATAAAGGCATATATGCCCTTGGAAATATCTGTGTTGCTGTTGGGGTGGGTAAAATTATGACATTTGATCTGTAAAAGATAGATTTGGTAAAGATAACGGCAACGAAATACAGCGATCTTCCATGCGTGAGTTTACTATAGTTGACTAATGACTATCGGCTGGTCAAACATATCTACAATTACCTAATCTAAAAATGTTGCGCCCGACTGACAAATACTTGACTATTGGTCACTGCATTTAGCAGATTGAACCTGTGCCTAGAGGTATGTTATATGTGCATGCGCAGTTTATAGTTGCTTTCAGAAGAGTAAGACTTACATGTAAGAAAAATCAACAGAATGCAGAGTTAAAAATACAACAATCTGGAAAAATTAACCAGTAGTTGTAAATGTGATACCTAAATATTTAAATCTATTAACTATGTCAACTTCCTTATTGCCATACCACCACTTGTCTCCGTGACTAAGACATCCTCGCCTCCTAAGTACCATAATTTTAGTTTTCTCCCCATTAACTGTTAATCGCCACCTATTGCAGTAATCGACTAAAATATCCAGACCCCCTGCAATCTTTTTCTACTTTCTGATAGAATGATTATATCAGCATCATATAGAATTAAAAATAATTTAATAAATATCAGATCAATACCCACCTTAAATTCTTTTTCTAAATCATTCAAATACATTGCGAATAAAAACGATGACAGACGTTCCCCTTGACGAACCCCCACCCCTGTACTGCATTCAAAACTGTCTGAGAGCGTAGATTTCATCCGAACACGTGTTTTTATGTCTTGATACATTGACATTATAATATTAATATTTCCGTTTACATTTAATTTTATTAATTTGTACCACAAAACAGTCTCGAACTACATAATCAAAAGCTTTTGTAAAATCCACAAAAGAATGAATATAACTTGTTTCCCTTATTCATAATGTGTGATATCAAGCCATGCATAGCGAACATACTGTCGATTGTACTGAGACTGGCCCTAAAACCAACCGGTGCTTCTACATATACAGCGTTTTTATCTGCCCAGTCATTGAGATGATTATTGAGAACCTTCGTGAATAATTTACCAAGACAGCTCAATAGCGTTATACCATGATAATTGTGTACATCGTTTACATTGCCATTTTGTGAAGCGGTATTAGAATTCCCTCTGAGCAAATTCTGGGAAATATGCCGCTTTTAAAAATGCCATTAAAAAGTATTGCAATATATGGTAAAAGTATTTCAATTCTATTTGTATAATATTCATTTATCATCAAATCTGACCCAGGGCGTTTACCATTATTGAGCTGCTGTATGGCTTTTTGTATCTCTATTTCTGAAATTTCTTTATTTAACTCGCCGAGTACTACTTGTACTTCACTTGTTTGGTACTCACGCACAAGATCGACAATGTCTGTGTCAGCCTGATAAAAGCCCTTATCAGGGTTATTTACATCCGTAAACAATTCTTTGAATTCATCCAGTGCGATGCTTATAGATCGTTTTGTATCTGCTGTTTTTTAAATAATTTCCAGTACAATTTAGGAGACGAATACTGAGCCTCTAATAATTGTTTTGTTGTACTAATACACTGGTCTCTTTGATGCTTCTGTACACTACCTTTAAACTCAGTTCATAAATGGATCATATTTAAACGCGATGTTTCGCTTTTGTCTTCTCTGTACCTGTTCAATGCATTAAAAAATAGTTTTCGTTTAATTTCACAAGCATGTGAGTAATGCTGTATTTTTGTTGGCTTATTGTACCGCAAAGTATATGGTTTTTTCGTTTTCAAAAATAAGTGTTCTGTTGCTCTCTCAATTGCAGTATTGAATAGGGTCAACATTTTATTTACACAATCCTCATCTGGTTCCCTCCATTCCCTTATCAAACAATCCATGGTGTTTAGTAATTCTAAAGAATCAGGTTTTTAACAAATTAGTCCTGTATTCATTTATCAATTTTGCATTCCAGATATGTATGTATGTATGATTACTGTATTTGTATGATTACTGTATTCTGCGGCTGTAGTAGTAGAAACATCCTACAGCTGCAATCAGTCCTTCTTCGCTTTTGCCCACTGTGGCTTGTCCTCAGCCAAAGTCCTTAGCTTCTTCAGGTCCATTCTTGACTTGAGTGCACCTAATCCTGCTTTCTTGAGGTCACTTCATAGCACGCTTAGCAGTTCTATGCAATAATGTCCTCTACTAGCCCTGTATTTGCTGGCTCCAAGTAGGGCGAATTCCAAGGCTCTCTGTGCTAGTGTGTCTTCTGGTATCCTTTGCACATGGCCAAACATGGACCATCTTTGCTGGGCGACTTTTACAGACAGCGGCGGCGTATTACACATCTTGTATAGTGCATCGTTGGAAATTATGCTCTCTGGCCATCGTGTCCAGTGATGGTGCATAGGTGTTTGCGATGACAGGCGTCAAGTTTGTCTAGAGCTGCCTTTGTAGCTGCCCAGCTGTTGCAGCTATACATCAAGGATACGCAGGTTGCATTGTATAAACATAGTCTTTTTACCAAGGGAATCTTTGATCTACGAATCCATAGCTTCCAGAAGGACTGGAAAGCTATGTTCCCCATGATGCAGCATGCAGCAATGTCAACACTACTGCAAAGCAGTGAGCCCAGGATTTTACTTTCCCTCCATGGTTCGCCGCCACGGAGTGGATCGCCATTTTCTTTAGTTTCATGCTTTGTAGATAGGTATATGTGAGTATTCCAGATATACTTCTGTGTAATGGTAGCTGCATGCTCTATTGTAGTTGTCCTCGCCTCTGCTCATGTATTCACAAATATATCACATCTTATTACTTTATGATCAGACAACTCATTTGGGTCTTCTATTTCAAAATTGTTTAATAGTTTTAGTTTATTTGCAGAGCAAAGAAAGTAATCTACTAAGCTAGGGCCGCGTGCAGTAATACATGTAATTTCCCCTATGCCTCGATCCGTACCCACTCTGCCATTGGCGATCCTAATCCCTGTAGTTTTACAGAAATTTAACAAATTATGTCCATTTTCATTTAACTTCCCCAAGTCTTTAGAACATCTTCCTATCATACAATCCTCATCATAACTATCTTCTACTGGAATCTATTTTACATTGTCATCTTCGATAAAATGCGGTAGAGATTTGGTTCTGGCATTTAAGTCACCACAAATTAAAAATGTACAATTTCTATCCGCAAGAAGTTTCTTATTTACATAGAATGACAGTCTTTCAAACACATCAATATCTACGTGAGCTGTTCTCGAGGAACTGATAGGAAGTACATAACACAGAGCAATATATAAATTTTCATGTAAACCAAAGAATAAGTTATCAATTTTTATCCATATAATGTCATCGGATTCTTTACATTCTAGAGCGACACCTGCCGCTAGTTGGTCCTTAAAAGAAATTAGAAGCCCCCCCCCCCCCCCCCCCCCCCGGTCCCGAGTCACGTTTTGCCCGTCTAATGAAATATTTGATAATTCTGAGCACCAAGTTTCAGTTAATAATATCATATCACATTCTGGAATTATTTTATCAAAGACATGAGAATTAATTTTTTATTTTGGCATTTCATTACAAAGCCATTAGCATTCCACAATGCTAATTTTAGCACTTTTCCATACCCTATCCTAGTGATTATTTGAGCTTAATTGTGATTGCGTTATCCCGAGGTGCTTGACTAGTGTCTACATTACATGGTATAGTGCCTATGTTCGTGAGTATGGGAAGGTCAACAATGTTTTTCACATTGGCTGGATTATCTTTGTCTATTGGAAACATGTTACTAGCATTTATCACTGTTCAGTTGTCTTGTAGTGGTGAGACTATGCCACTAACTGTATGACTCGGTACATTAGTGTCCAGTAATGGTGTTCCACCACTTGCCATACACATCTGACTTGGATTGGAATTAGCTAACTCATTAGCGTCATATGCTGCATTGTTCAAAATGGTAAGTGCTGAGGTTATAGCTGACTGTGCTGATTCTGAGCAAAGTAGTGCATTTGGTAACGGTTTGTCTGGTCGTGCATGTGTGCGTGGCATGCTTGCCACAGGATTTGGCATATACATGGCATGGCAGAACAAAACACAATGAACACAAGCATGAATTGGTTATAATTGCACTCATGTACTGGTAAAATGCAATGGAAAAGTACACACTTCAAATTTTTAACAAACATGAAGTTGTTGACGATTTTCCGATTTTTATCAACTACATCGTGAAAATCGCGATTTTAAAAATAAATCGAACTTCACTGTTAAATTAAAAAATATACTATATGTGTCACATGACCTAGCCACGCCCCCCCTAATGCCTTCGCACCTCATTATGCCTGCCAATCATTGGCATGTGCCTACACCTCTGCATCACCTAAAACAGTATTTTTGGTGGGAAAATGTGGGCGTTGCCTAATTCAAATATTGATGACGCCATCATCCTCTCGACCAATCAACAAAGCTGCCTAAAATGTCGCTCTTCTATTCCGGATCGCTTACACTCAAGCAGTCCTGAGAAATCCGGCACCAAGCAATCGTCCCCCAATATATAATACGTAAATCATCCTCCGTCTGGCTTTTCCAATACTACTGTAGAGTGACCCCCACCCAGATCGTTGAACATGAAATGACAGCATCTTCGTAGAAGCAATACACAGATAAGTGGAAATAAACTACTTTGATCAGAAGTGGTGTCATGTAGCTACCAAATCAATGTTTTTGTAGATACACCACGAACCCTAAGTAGCTGGCGACGTTTACATTGATTGGATGAGAATATTAAATGCATTTTAAGTGCATTAATATAACATCTCCCACAACTGGTATAAGCGAACCGCTCAACCAACTCGAGCTAAGTTCGAGATGTCGTCACACACCCAGGGCCAGAGCATCCACCATCAGCGTGGGATGGAGCTGTATCGGATTATGAAGCATTGGCTCTATATATGGTGAGTATGCCATTAGTAATGCGTACACCAAAAATTGGATCTTTACTTGTAGGGCTCTTTGTGGTAGTGTTAGATGTTGTCCCCATTCCAGGTGAGTTGTAATCCTGGGTGCTCGGACCACTTTTAATAGACACCCTCAGGTGACATTGCATGCAATTTGTAAACAAATTTGGACCCTCAGGTGGCGTGAAACTATTCAGTTTTGCAAATTGTCTCCTGCAAAAAGTATATGGCATTGCAAGCTCTAATAAAATCGATTTACCACCAACACCTACGGGTATTGGGGAGTGGACGAAAAGGAAGGGAAATATTGTACAAGTTTGCATTTACATACAATTTTCTACTTTTGATTTTGGGTGTGCCTCTATTTGAAGCCTATATATTTCCATCTAGCCGTCCCTGCAATTCAAGATGTTTTACCAATGCGTTGCATGATAGAAAATGTTAACAAAACCGTGTCAATCTTCTCCGTCAATATAAGAAAGATTCAACCTGTTGAAAATGATTAATTAGTAGCAAAAAGATTCAAGAAACTGTCGTTTTCGTAAAACAAAAGTTGATGTCCATATTACAGAAAGCAATTTACAATGAATTCCAATACCGGCCCACTGACCCTTTAGCCCACCGGCAAGCATCCCAAGTTCCAGATTGGCCAATCCGTCCGCGATGTCAATCACAAAACCTATACAGCGTCAGTAGTATAGTGGGGTTCTGTGCATTATTGTTCTTTTCGTTGGAATGTGTTTTTAACCAATCAAAACGCTCCATTTCAGTAGGCTATTGTTTGGAGAACAATGACGAACAGCCATGCACAAATTTGTGTGTATCTGTTCGTTATTATTCTCTAAACAATGGCGAACAGGCTCGCACAAATTCTAGATCCTAGAACACTGTGAAATCGTCTGACTGAATATTTCTGTTCCTGTATTTTGTAAATGTTAACCCTTAAAAGTTGAGTATTTTATATTTTAAGGTAGTGGTGCCCGCCCCCCTCCGTGGTTATCTACCGTTGTAAGGAAAAAAAAATAAGAGAGTAATGTAAAATAATAGAGTTTAAGAGGTGGTCTGATAATGGAGGTTGTAGGAGTCATAGTAGTGAGTATGTGGTTGAGGATGTATGAGGAATTACGGTAGGATATTGATGTATATTTTGAAAATAATTTGACTGTTTCGTCGCTAATGTTAATTTATTGGTAAACTATTTTGTAGAATATTTAGAGACTAATTTGACTGTAAGCTGTTACTGTCTTAGTAAGCAACAGCTACCAGACAGATTAGTAACAAAATATTAAAAATAATCTTGTATTAATGGTATGGAGTGTTCAGTTGGAATGGTTACCAAGACTTGGTGGTGATGGATTCATTGGATTGTATCATGGGTTAAAAAAAAGTTAACCCTTTTTCCGATGAATTCCCCATGTCTCATTTTCATCGATACCATACAGGTAAACTGTTGAATATTTAGAAATTAATTTGACGTTGCTAACGTTAATTTATTAGAAAACTATTTTTGTTGAATATTTTGAAAACGTTTTGACTTTAACCGTCATTCCGCACAAATTGTTTTTTTACATGCTTAATATTGCAATAACGTCAGTCGTTTTAGATGTTGCATGATGGTTAAAATGTAGTCATTATGTCTCTGAGGGTTCCGTGTGTTTATAGAATTGTATGTCGAGCGTACTTTTGCTAAAAAGATTATTTGGTGCGTATGGTTTTAATTTATCCATACGTTTTGAATAGCGGTGAGATCAATCTTGAATCGAGATACAAACATACCATGTGTTAATAATGAAAGAACGTGTTAGTACCTCAAGTCTCGTACTACATGTTTTTTTAGAACTGTTCAAAATTACTATTGAATTATCACCTATGTTACTCACTAGGAGATTTCACTTTGTAGTTGCGAATGCGTACAGCTTTGTGCTCTGGATACAATATCGTATCGTTTCCTATTTTTAAAGCCGAGAGGACATATGTACTAATTCCCTTGGGCAATTATTAGAATATCACGTTTTGGTGCGTGAGTGCCTTATGCATATTTATGGTGTGTTCGCGCATTACTCATATTACCATTAAACATGTCCGCTTCATTCGCTTTAAGGTCATGTGATGTTAGATTTTGTCTATGCCTGTTTCCTCGTGAACTAATAATGTCGTTGGTATGTACCACGACAAAAGGCTTTGCTCATGGTGGAATATGTGATTGAATGTGTCTCTATCGATGGAAATCTGTTACTGATCCATCGTCCAAAAGAGTGTCCTACTTTTTTCCGCATACGTACCCACACACACGCACGCACCTGATGCACCAACACACGCATGTACTGCGCATACCCTCACGGAATATTTTGATAATTTATTGCTGAATATTTTGATAATTTGAGTGGTAGCTGAATATTTTGATAATTGGTTGCTGAATATTATGATAATCAGTTGCTGAATATTTTGAATGGTTTCGGAATAAATTGATTGCTTGCTGAATATTTTGAAAACGATTTGACTGTGTAAATTTTAATTTCTTATTAGGCGATGTTAAGTAAGAGAGAAGTGGTCTGATAACGGAGGTCGAAGGAGGAGGGAGGAATGCTATCTCAGCCACCCTCTGCTCGGCATTGTTTTCCATGCATGAGCGCGCCTTTATTCGCCTAGTGGTCCTTTAAGAAAATGCATAAAGGTGGCTGCTCGTAGAGGTGTCGCGAGGGATATATATATATATATATATATATATATATATATATATATATATATATATATATATATATATATATATATGTGTATATATATATATATATATATATATATATATATATATATATATATATATATATATATATATATATATATATATATATATATATATATATATATATATATATATATATATATATATATATATATATATATATATATATATATATATATATATATATATATATATATATATATATATATATATATATATATATATATATAATTTTATCTTACGTATTTAAGGCGATTCTTTAAAGTGGAAGTCATTTAATTATTAAAATTTCAAAAATATGAGCAAAATGTGTTCCCCAGTCATTTAATTTTTAAAAATCAGACACGTACACAGTAATTTTTCCTATGCTATTATATAGATATCGTATTTATGTCTTTAAAATGGCAGTCATTTAATTATAAAATTTTCTAAAATATGAACAAAATGCGTTCCTAGTCAATGGCAATGCATTAATCGACCACGAACAAAAGCGTACAGATGCCCATTTAGAACAGTAGCATCCATCGACCACTTTTGATGGATCAGAATGTGTGCTTGCGTATGCATGTGTGAAGAGGGATGTTGTGTGTAAAAACTTTATTACATTATTTTATTTTTTTGAACAGATAAAGTTCTCTTTCAAATGATTTGTGGGCCCTGAAAAGAGCCGTGTTTTGAGATAGGTCTCAGTCTTTGCAGATCCGCACAGGCGTGGTTGTCAGTTTGGTAACAAACTGCGTCATGTTTGCTTTTTGTATATCAGTCGGAGTATCACCGATTACAGGACACCCATGCAGATACTGTTTGATTGGTAATAGACAATAGCACTCTTGGCAGGTGTACAGCATCTCTTTAGGTTCTGTTTTCTTGAACATATGCCTACAGACCCTCTCGTGTTTCGACCGTCAGCATATGGTGTCGCGGATGTTGATGGAACACCAACGACATCGCACATACCCTGTGTCCGATCCATCAAAGTTTGTACTGCTGGCCATTTTAGCCAAATGTACATTAACATTTACATTTATGCCACATCGCTTTACTACAAAAAACAAGAGAAGGAATATCACGTGAGATGAAATCTGACTGCCTAAGGCTACTAACTACTCTGCAGTTACATGTCCAACCACTTTGCGATGTTTAAACTGGAATGAGAAAATGGATTGAATTTGTACCGTTTATAGGAATATATGTACTGCGGCCGCAAATCCGCAACATGCACCTGCAAATCCGCAACATGCAGCCCGCATGTGGCCACACATATACGCATGCATTTTGGCGTGTATGCGTGTTCAGGCATGCGCATATACTTGTTGCCATCCACAATATGAGCCCGCAAATCCGCAACACGCGGCCCGCAGGCGGCCGCACATTACGCATGCATTTTGACATGTATGTGTGTTCAGGTATGTGCATATACTTGTTGCCATCCACAATACGAGCCCGCAAATCCGCAACACACACCCACATGCGGCCGCACATGTACGCATGCATTTTGGCATGTATGCGTGTTCAGGCATGCGCATATATTTGTTGCCATCTGCAGCACGCACCCGCAAATCTGCAACATGCGGCCTGCATGCGGCCTGCATGCGGCCGCACATGTATGCATGCATTTTGGCATGTATGCATGTTCAGGCATGTGTATATACTTGTTGCATCCGCAACACGCGCCCGCAAATCCGCAACACATTTTAGCCGAATGTACATTAACATTTACATTTATACTACATCGCTCTACTACAAAAAAAAATGTAAGGAATATTGCGTGAGATGACTATCGTCCTATCAAAAACTGTCGCATACTGGCCTCCATATAATGACACATACATGCAGGCAAAAATCTTGGATATGTTCACGGGCTAGATGCGATGGATCAGTTTGTTAAATGGTCTATGCGCATAAAAATCTGTGCGTGTTAAAAAAGTATCCAGGGAAATATGTTTTCTCTGACCACCTCGTTATTGTGCATAAAGCATCTATGATTCGCTTTTAATCCTTCAATTTGTATGCAAATGCGTTAACCTTCATCTAAAACCCTCAAACATGAAACTAAGCGGCTTCCTACCAGTCATTTAGGGTTTTTTAAAAGAGAGCAAAGTACATCTCTATGTGGGTAATATATAGCTAAGCCAAGCGATGTTGTATGCATAATATTATATAGATAATAATCATGCATCTCGTATTTAAGGAGTGGTCTTTAATGCATCAGTCATTTAATTATTAAATTTTAAAAATTGTTATAAAAATGGTGGGAACAATGTCCATCATCGTCATCGTTGACGAATAATGACAAGCACCCTTGTTTCGTTTAACGTATTAATTAGGTGGTCGATGCGGTCCCTCGTGATTGTAGTAAAAAAAAGGTTTTTTGAAACTAATCGGAATTGTGGCTTCCTATGTCAAATTGTCGCATTGAACAGCACTTTTTTAAGAGTTTGTGCTCACGAAGGCACTAGTGCGATTTGTAGCTTCCTATGTCAAATTAGTATCAAAACTATTCGCTTAAACTACCAATGCACCATGATTTAGGTTTGAAAAATCAGAAAATAACATCCCTGGAATGAGTGTAGAGGTGGTCGCATAATTGAAGTCGAATGAGTGAGGAGGAGGGATGAGGTATGCTAGTGCGGTGCTGCCTGGCATGAGGGATGAGGTATACTAGCATACTTGTTTACAAGGCCAGCAATGTGCGTTGTACGAATACTTTGAAAATAATTTGACTGTGGTGTTAGCATCAACTTTCTATCAAATCGTTTCCATGATATTTAGTGAATATTTTGAAAATAATTTGACTCTCTGCATCAACTTTTGCTCAAATCCTTTCCAAAATATTTTGCTAGGAAGTAGATCACTGGAATGTCTGAAACACCTCGCCAGTCAGCCAGTTAAAGGTAATAAAACTAGGAAAAATTACCATGTCCGGGTACACACAGTATGAATGCATTATGAGTACCTAGTCAATCAGACCTGACAACAAAAATTTGGCTAACCATTGTCTAGACATTGCGGCCGCAACCACCTACTACCAATACTGACCATCATCACCATAACCACCACCATCACCACCACCATCACCACCATCACCATCCCTCTATAACCATCAGCACCACTACCCACTAAGCACCAACACCCACCACCAAGTTTTAACCCCACCACCAGCATCCACCACAACACCTATTTCCACCAACCGCCAACCCCACCGCCATCACCACCAAGTTCAACAGCACTCCAATTTGTATATCGAGGGATGTGGGTGGACCTGACTGGGAAGCTACAATCCTCAATCAACACGCGCATAAAGAACCAATGTTTTATTTTTACATTGAAGAAAATATTACATATGATAAAACATATAGTTACTGTAGCATAAACAAATAGTCAATGTTCTGGAGATCCATTTATCGATGACTGATTCCTTATGGATCAGATCCATCACCGTCAGAATCATCATCATTATCCTCAGCATCTAGATAGTTCCTTATGTACTTCTTGATCAGAAACTCTCTTTTTTGAAAAGCTGAGAAGACTGCTTCATCATATGCATACCCCTCGTTGATAAAATCTTGAATTTCCTGACGAATTATTTTAATGAGCGTAGAGTTCTGTAATCTTCTCCACTGGAACATTAAGTCTATACACTTTGTAACTAAAGCATCAGCATATACGGAAATAGGCACATTGCCTACACCATTTGGGTCTGTGTCCACTTCACCATCCTCATCTTCTAACCTGATTTTTCAGCGTCTAAGACCTGCTTAATATTTTGGAAGATGGTAAATAGTTCCTCATTGCCTATGGCTTCTTTTTCATCTTCACCTTCATCTTCACTCTCAGACTCCGCTGAGTCATCACTGTCTTCACTCTCCAACTCCGCTGGCTCATCATCTTCACTCTTCATCTCTGTCATTTCTTCATCTTCACTGTCTAGATTTTTGCTATCTTCATCATTATGGAATCGGATCTTATGCCGCTTCAAGTCATTTGACCTATTAAAAGTCGAACCACATTCAAAACATTTATGTCTCGGCATATTGATTATAGGATAAATCTAGCAAATATTCAAGTTACAAGGTTCGTCAAGGAAATCTGACTGCCTAACTATTCTGCAGTTACACGTCCAACCACGTTGCGATGTTTAAACTGGAATGAGAAAAGGGATTGAATTTGTAACATTTATAGGATTATATGTACTGTGGCCGCAAATCTGCAATATGCGCCCACAAATCCACAACATGCGCCCACAATCTGCATCATGCACCCGCAATCCGCAACATATGCCCGCAAATCCACAACATGTGGACCGCATGCTTCAGCACATGCATGCATGCATTTTGGCATGTATGCATGTTCAGGCATATACAGGCACTTGTTGCCATCCGCAACATGCCCCCGCAAATCCGCATCATGCGCCCGCAATCCGCAACATGTGCCTGCAATCCGGTGGTGGGTGTTGGTGATGATGATGGGAGTGGAGGTGGTAGGTTGTTAATGGGTGGTGTTTGCTGTCGCAATGTCTAGACAAATGGATAGCCAGCAGAGCCTGTCATTCCGATAATAACTTTTCAAAAATAGTCTTCTGGTGCATGCATGCACACAAGGGCGCACACCAGGGCATGCACACATGCACAAGGGTACAACATATAACTAGCAGTATCGCATATTAGCACATGTGCATACGAGCGAGACCTTTATTACCCTCTCATACCCTCTCCAAACTATATGCCATTTTTTTTCAAACACAGCGCTCTCACACATTCCGACCACAATGTCTAGACAATTGGATAGCTGTCAGAGTCAGTCATTCCGGTGATAAATTTTCAAAAATAGCCTTCTCTAAGGATGCAAGTATGAATATGAAGAAATTCGCTATGGGTTGGCGGGTGCATGGGTGGTGGTGGAGGGGTTAATGCATGGTGTTGGGTGTAGGTCGTAGTAGAGGTGATGGTGGTGGTGGTGGTGGTGGTGGGTGTTGGTGATGATAATGGTGGTTGGTAGGGGGTGTTTGCCAGCACAATGTTTAGACAAATGGATAGCCTGCAGTGCCAGTCATTCCAATGATAAATTTTCAAAAATAGTCTTCTCTTGTACTACAAATATGAATATGAAGAAAATGAACATTTTCTTGAAGAAATTCGAGGGTTAAAAGGGTTAATAGCGTCCATGTAATGACGTAACACGAGGTGGTCGCTTAGGGGAGGACTGAATTATATAGTAAAAACATGGTTATAACGTATCCCTGCTCTGTAGCCAAACGGATATATTTATATTTGTAGTAAATGAACATCTATGATTATGCTACTACGCTTGTAATGTTGCTTTTAATTGCCAAATCTTTACGCGTGGGTAAACAACAATAGCCGGTGAGCAGGTGCACGCTTTATTATCGATTTTTTTTAAAACTCTCGGCGAGGACATTGTAATATCCCGTGCTTAGAATGAGACGGGTGGTACATTCTTATAGTATTCCTTAACACGTGATATGTTTGTATCTCGATTAAAGATTGATCTTTAACATTCTTTCATTATTCCTTAGCATGTGCCGTGTTTGTAACTCGATTAAGGACCGATCCCACGGCTATTGTGACAGTAATGGTTAAATTAAAACCAATACGCAACAAATAATCTTTTTATCATACGTACGCTCGACATACAATTCTATAAACACATGGAGCACTCAGAGACATAATGACCACATTTTTAATCATCGTGCAACCACAAAATCTAAAACGACTGACGTTATTGAAATATTAAGTATTTAAAAACAATTTGTGCGTAATGACGGTTAAAAGTCAATACGTCTTCAAAATATTCAACAAAAATAGTTTACTAATAAATTAACGTTAGCAACGTCAATTAATTTCAAAATATTCAACAGTTTTCCTGTATGGTATTGATGAAAATGAGATATGGGGAATTCATCGGTGAAAGGGTTAACTTTTTTAACCCATCATACAATCCAATGAATCCAACACCACCAAGTCTTGCTAACCATTCCAACTGAACACTCCATACCATTAATACAAGATTATTTTTAATAGTTTGTTACTAATCTGTCTGGTAGCTGTTGCTTACTAAGACAATAATAGCTTACAGTTAAATTAGTCTCAAAATATTCTACAAAATAGTTTACTAATAAATTAACGTTAGCAACGTCAAATTAATTTCAAAATATTCAACAGTTTACCTGTATGGTATCGATGAAAATGAGATATGGGGAATTCATCGGTGAAAGGGTTAACTTTTTTAACCCATCATACAATCCAATGAATCCAACACCACCAAGTCTTGCTAACCATTCCAACTGAACACTCCATACCATTAATACAAGATTATTTCTAATATTTTGTTACTAATTTGTCTGGTAGCTGTTGCTTACTAAGACAGTAACAGCTTACAGTCAAATTAGTCTCTAAATATTCTACAAAATAGTTTACTAATAAATTAACGTTGGCGACAAAACAGTCATATTATTTTCAAAATATACATCAATATCCTACCGTAATTCCTCATACATCCTCAACCACATACTCACTACTACGACTCCTACGACCTCCATTATCAGACCACCTCTTAAACTCTATTCTTTTACATTACTCTCTTATTATTTTTTCCTTACAACGGTAGATAACCACGGAGGGGGGCGCGCACCGCTACGTTAAAACACAAAATACTCAACTTTTAAGGGTTAACATTTACAAAATACAGGAACAGAAATATTCAGTCAGACGCTTCGACAGTGTTCTAGAATCTAGAATTTGTGTGCGGCTGTTCGCAATTGTTTAGAGAACAATAACGAACAGAATACACACAAATTTGTGCATGGCTGTTCGTCATTGTTCTCCAAACAATAGCCTACTGAAATGGAGCGTTTTGATTGGTTAAAAACACATTCCAACGAAAAGAACAATAACGCACAGAACCCCACTATACTACTAGCGCCCTGGTAGAACTGCACCGAATGTCAACTTAGTAGTGCAGCATCAATCATATTGATGACACTTGTACCTGCGTTTGTTTGGCAATGGACTTTTCCAGTTCTAGCTAATCTCCGCTCACACTTCGATCGTGTTGGGATCGATCGATGTCTAAACTCCCTGACAATCAATTTCCAGAAAACTATACGGGTAAGCTGTTGAATATTTTGAAATTAATTTGACTGGGTGATGTTGCTGCCTAAGGCAGCAACAGCGTCCAGTCAAATTAGTTTCAAAATATTCAATAGAATGTTTATTAAATAGTAGAGAATACAATTTGTACAACGTGTCGGACTATTAAGAGTTAAAGACGGCCCGTATAGAATCATTTATGACGTAATGATTATGACGTCATCTTAAACGCCTCTTAGCTGATTATGACGCCATATGACGTCATTACTCTGGAAAGGTCCATTCAGAATGACTGATTAAATTAATTTAATTTATATTAAACAATGTAATCTTACTCACCTCGACCTCTCTCAATTGTCGCTTGAATCTAGCTTTATCTTTCTTCATCTGAGTCTGCATTTCACGTTTTTGTGTATGGAGATTCTCTACTTCGTCACGCAGTTGCTGCTGAAGTTTCGATTTGTCAGCTTCTATTTGACCCTGCATTTCACGTTTCTGCGTATAGAGATTATCCACGTCGTTATGAAGTTTCTGTATTTCATCAGCAAAATCAGTTTTCAATTCTCGTTTGACAGTCCGTATGTCAAATGTTCCATTCTGCGCATACTTCCACATAACTACGCCGATGATTAGACAAAGAACTGGTACAAGGACAAGAAGGCGAAGAAGCCATGGCTTCACAGACGATTCCATTGAGATATTAGCGGCTTACAAAATCTGATTCTGGAGGTGATGACAATGTGCATATGTGTCGCGGTGGCCGTGCACTTGCCACTCTCATCTATGTTGTAGGCGTGGTCAACTCAACACGCGTTACTTATTTAGCTGATAACGCGTGTGATGCGTCTTCCGGTCCGATAGTGTAAAGCGAAATAAGATCGCCGCTATATTACAAGCAGTATATGTTAAGGGCGATAATTCCAGGAAACAATGATGAAAGTAATGGAACTGGAACATGAATTATTAAACTACATTCCAAATTTGTTTCAAAATTGTTTAATTTTAACAAGTCATTGCCGGTAAACTCCCAAATTAATGAAGTTCATATATGCTCATTAATTCAACAAAACGGCTAGGCAATGCCCACCCCTGCCATTCACCTGTCAATTTTGAGCACGTGTGTGTGGAATTAACGCTTTTCGAGAAACATGTTATCATTGGAGTCAAATAAGTAAGTCACGAGGCGATTGAGACGTGTTAACGACTGCAAACCTTGTTGGATTGAAGGGTGTTGCGATTTAGGGCAGAAATTGCCCATTCTATTCCTCGATGTGTTTGAGAATAGCCAATTAAAGCCAGCGTATATTGTGTAAGACTGTTCTTACAGGAGTAAATGTCCACAATAATTACGTCATCTGTGTTTTAAGTTCCCCATCTCCTAAATCACATTTTATAATAGGGCCATGTAAACCAGTTTGAGAAAATCTGTTTATTTACAAGCGATAATTACTCTAGGTATAATGTAATAACTATTTTTTAGATTTCTGGCTAAAGCATAGGATGCTATTTAAAATAACAGTACATTACGAAATGATTTACACACCTTTAGGATGTGCAGCCATTTGTAAATTAAAATATTGTCACAGGACCGGAGTTCTGCCGGTCTGTGAATAACCACGTCACAGAAAATTATATTTCGCTCGCAGCGATTTCTATGACTTCTGCAAATCGTGAGCTAGACCAGTGATAGGAGTAGCAACGTCTCCTTCCCCTCTCTCTCCCTCCCTCACTCCCGCCCTCTCTCTCTCTCCCTCTCTTTCTCCAACTCTCTCTCTCTCTCTCTCTCTCTCTCTCTCTCTCTCGCTCTCACTCTCCCTCACACACACACACACACTCTCTCTCTCTCTCTCTCCCTCTCTCTCTCCCATTTCCCTTCTCCCTTTCTCTCTCTCTCTCTCACTCCCCCCATCTTTCTCCTATCGCTCTCTCTTCCCCCACCCCTCTCGCTCTCTCCCCCCCCCTCTCTCTCTCTCTCTCTCTCTCTCCATATTTCTGTCATGTACTGGTTTCTAAATCAATAGCTTTAGAATCACAAGTTAAATAAGAACACAACGGTTTAGTGTATTCCTGTGCTATTTATATAAGTAGTTAAAGTCTTACACAGCATGTATGTTGGCGTCAATGTAAATAAACTACCTAGGCGCTATTAGTGACGTTCAGGTACAATTGTGGGCATTCGGCTTGACCCTGTCCTATCAAAGTAAAATTGTAAAGAAAATATGAGCCAGTGCCAGGTTCTAGAGACCATTCTGTTAATCATTGTGGTCTATTTTAGGAACTGCATTTTAGGTTGCATCTCTTGTATAGCTTATTATTCCTTCAGGCTGTACTATAAATTTAGATTAAGGCAAAAGGCATACTAAGCGTCAAAGACAGGCGACACGCTTCAATCAAATGATAATGACAAAAGCGTGTACGTGTCTCCAAAGGATAGCGATTGAGCAATCTTGGTTCTAACTAGTCAATGGATCTTTCTAGTTTTAGCTATGCGCCGCTCATCTCTTGCCAAGCTCCGCGCACGCATTACCCGTGTTGGGGTCGACTGATCCCTGCACTTCCTGAATCACAATTTCCAACAAATATACTGGTATGTTATTGAATATTTTGAAACTCATTTGACTTGGTGCTGTTTCTGCCTATGGCAGTAACAACACCCAGTCAAATTAGTTTCAAAATATTCAACAGAATATTTATTAAATAGTGAAGACATACAATTCGTACAACAACACATTGTTCGTCTTCAAATATGCGTTCGTAACGTACTTTCCGACGTCATTCATGACGTCATTCATTATGATGTTATTCTACGCGTCGCGTAGTTGATTATGACGTCATAGGATGGGTTGATAAAGTGGAAAGGTCAATTTCTGTTGGCCATTATGTTCCAGATAAAAAAGATAAGAGGGTGTACCTTTATTAATTTTATTAACTTTATTTATTTTGACAAGCCTTTGTAACTGTGTACATATTCCACCTGCTACCTGATGAAACACATTTATGCGCGACAGCGTGTCAAAATAAATAAAAGTTGGTCTTTAAAATGTACCACCACTTATCTTTTTTTGTCTTATCAAGACTAATTCGGCTCCTTTCTCTGATAATGCTCCAATCAGCAGTATCGGACGATAGGGCACATACTGATAAAAGCTGAATAACACTTCCTTAGCCTTACCGACTTATCTCAGTGGCAGTATATCATCTTTTAAGATGACTGCATAAACTCTTTTTGCATTTCTAGAGTCTAATCTAGTGACTATACCCGGTAAAGCCTCTGGTTATATAACGACATTAATGTCTGTAAGAGCCTTTGATACCACCGCTCCTATCTATCGGGACAGTTATAGTTAAAAAAAACCCCAACAATTACGCTAAATTAGCCTATTACTTATTTCCCTTTAGCTCAAATAGCCAAAGAGACAACGTGGTTTAAACGTATAGGTCATATTCTCCATCGAGTCAAACATCGTGTGACAATATGCTAGAAGGGTGTCCACGAAAATGTAGTCACGTAAATTTTATACTATAGAAGGCTCTCTGAGGCTCCGTCTGTGATCATTACTTTGAGAAGACACAGACACTAACCCTATTCACAAAATGCGATTTAAAAAAAATCCAAAATCGTGGTCAAAATTGCGAGATAGATCGCGAGATTCAATGTTCTGGTTACAATTTGTCTTTGGGTCATAGCTATATGACAGAAAAATAGTTTTTCTGAACATGTTTGACACATTCCATTCGAGTTCATGTGCCTATGATGCATTAATGTGCATCTTCGAGAAACTACTCAGCCAATGGATCTTTCGATTTTATCCAGCACTCATATGGCACCATAATAAACTACGTGACGTGTAGGATGACGTCATAATCAATGGCATTATGAATGACGTAGCAAAGTTAGTCACGAACGCTTAATTGATGACAGCCTACGTACATGTTGTATGTCTTTACTATTTAATAAAGATGCTGTTGAATATTTTGAAACTAATTTGGCTGGGCGCTGTTGCTGCCATAGGCAGCAAGAGTGCCCGGTCAAATTACCTTCAAACTATTCAACAGCTTACCGAGTAGTTTTCTGGAAATTGATAGTCAGGCAGTTCAGGGATCGTTCGATCCCAACAGAGTGTGGGCGGAGATCAGCTAGAGATGGGCGGGGCATAGCTAAAACTAAAATACTTCTTTCAGTTGAAAGTCATTCTGTGGAACCGTCGTACTTCAGTAGTCTATACCTGACCTAACTGCCATGCCCAACACCACAGATATGTGGCATTAAATATTTTACTACTACAAGCTGCAAATACCGATCACATTCTCTATCAGCTTTGAAATACAAGACAAAAACGCATACGGACTGGAAGATGTTCCACTCTAATCTGTTAGTTTTCTGAGGTAAATGCATCATTATATAACGTTCAAGTTTATCCTCCTTATCCATATTATGCAGAGTCTTTTCTGGCACCGTCTTCAAGGCGCTTATCCGAGTGCTTCTCGATGATATACAGCGTTGCAAACAGGCATTACTACAATACTTGGTGTGCGTGCGCGCTCGTGAGTGAGTGAGTGAGTGCATGCGTGATAATTCAAGACTACTCGTTGGACCCTCACCAAATATTTGTGTGAGGTTGGCTTTGGTATCCAGAAGATGCCTCCTCATTTTGTGGATCAAAAGGTCAATGACGGTCAACGTAAACGGAGGGATACCGAGACTGTGGATTTTTCTAAATGTTTGCTATTAAACGTTTTAGCGTGACAATTCAGCTTTAATGCTATGAGATCGTCTTCTCCACGCACTTAACTTATTCGAGCAAGCTAAAAAAAACACGTGCATAATATATATATTGCTTTTGAATAGTCGTTAAATGTATTTAATGTCACGCGTTGGTTTTTGCACGATCGTAAAATTATTTAGAAATATATTCACGTTGCCCTATAACGAAATAAAGTTGATTAATGGCTTGTAGAGTGTTTCACTTGATAGAATGTGAAACATATATAGATTGCATAAAACTATTCAAAGGACAAATATAGGAATTGTTCATTTATGCTTTTAGTACGAGCCTTTCCACTGTATCCATGAGAGCGTATGGCGTCATAATCAACTACGTGACGTATAGAACAACATCACAATCAAAGACGCCATTATGACGTCATTAATGATGTATATAAGTGCGTCATGAACGCATAGTTGAAGACGGACTATGCGTTGTTGTACGAATTGTATGTCTTTACTATTTAGTATCATGTTGCATATTTTGAAACTAATTTGACTGGGCGCTGTTGCCCAGTCAAATTAGTTGCAGAATATTCAACATGTTAACTGTATAGTTTTCAGGAAATTGATAGTCAGGGCATTCGGGGATCGATCAATCCCAATGCGGCGTAGTGTGAGTGGAGCTTAGCTAGAGATGGGTGGGGCATAGCTAAAACTGGAAATGTTCATTGGACACACAGATCACATTTTAAGTGTGATGTACTGTCTACTTTTAAGCGCTTTATTGCGTACCTCAACGTAATGAAACGAAATAAAAGTTAACATATCATGATTTCCTTCCGTCTAAATTAATTTATGTTTTCGCTGCGAAATTAAATTTGTGATACGTAGGGCCTATCCCTTGTTCAACTTCACAATTAAACATATGCTTATTAAAGGTGCATATTCACAGGAGAATGACGGAAAATAAAATTATTTAAGTTTTATACTTTTTCGAGGCTTAAGCAGTGAGCCTAGATGTAAGGAAACCAAATAAATCTTAACGTGATTTTATTACGTATAAATTAATATAATTTCGTGTCTATTTCAATTTCACAACTTAAAAATATATGAATTTATATGGAATTAAATCTTCATATGCTAAGATTTATTTCGTTTCTTTAAATCTAGGTCCACCATTTACGTCTCTAAAAGTATACAATTTAAACAATTGTATTTTCAAGAATTCTGGTATGAATATGTACCTTTAATATGTAATTATTTCTCGAGTGAATGTGGTGCTTTAGAAGTAACACCATGCATCAACAAGGAGCGATGGAGGAATCATTTCATTTTCATTTCATTTATTACACCAAGACTTTTACAAGTATGTGGGGGGAACATATAAACATATATAGATGTGCACAGACATAATACGAGCATAATACGGTACCACAACCACAACTACTACATTATATTATCGTAATAATAATAATAATAATAATAATAATAATAATAATAATAATAATAATAATAATAATAATTATTATTACTATTATTATCATTATTATTGTCATCATTATCATTATTACCATTATCATCATCATTATTATTATTATTATTATTGAGGTCATCAGGCAGGGGTAAGGGTTGGGGTGGGGGTGGGGTTGATGTTGGACATTAAATGTTCATATATACACTAGTCATTATAATAATATCCATGTTTTACCTATGCCCCGTCCGTCTATAGCTACACTCCACCCATGCTTTGCCCTTGTTGGGCTCAATCGATCCATGCACTCCCTGAATCTCAATTTCCGGAAAACTATACAGGTAGGCTGTTGAATATTTTGAAACTAATTTGACTGGGTGCCGTTCATCGCGCGTGAGAAAGAATTGGCGGCAATGAACGTTAGCGCGCGTTGTTCCGTATATGGAAATACACTCAGGGATTTCCTCTAAAGCTAAGATTCCATTTGCGCTGATGCGGCGGACACGGAGGCAGCAAGCGTGTGCGTTCCAGTAGGTGGTAAACGCGTGATGTAATTCCATATAAGTGTTCACAACGCTTGTTTTATTCTTTCATTTCCCTGGCTCCGCCAGTCTGTTTTTCAGAACGAACAGATGCTGCCAATTCACCTTTCCAGAGTATCCATTCATCATAAGACCTCGTATGACGTCATAATCAGCTCAGCGCGTGTATGATGGCGTCATAATCATTACGTCACAAAGGGTTCCATATAGACCATCACCAAATCTCAAATGGTCCGACACGTTGTATGAATTGTATATCTCTGTAATTCTTTGCTACTTAATAAACATGCTGTTGAATATTTTGAAACTAATTAGTTTCAAAATATTCAACAGCTTACCTGTGTAGTTTTTTGGAAATTGATAGTCAGGGTGTTCAGAGATCGACCGATCCCAACACGAGCGAGGTGTGGGTGGAACTTAGCTAGAGATGGGCGGGGCATAGCTAAAACCATTAATGTAAGAGCATACAAATTAAACAAAATCGAAAAAGCAGAGAAAACGAAAGCACGAGAGTGGTGATGTGGGAACATGAGCGCTATTGTTTTTCTGTCAAAAATGATTGATTGCTATGACGTCATGATTGCTACGACGTCACTCAATTAATGTGTGCGTATGGACGCTATTGTTCTGCTGTCAAAAATGATTGGTGATTGCTATGACGTCACTCAATTAATGCGTGCATCACTGTTGTCCTTGTGTGTGATTATAGAGGATATTATTCTCACGTGTGCCGTTGGAGGCTATTGTTTTATCGTCTGCCCGCTGTTGTTTTCCTGTCAAAATGATTGTTGAACAATCACCTGGTGTGGCGCCCTGGGTGGGGGCAGGCACCTTAAATCGCGCCTGATGTTTGGTGTGGTGGGTGGGGTGGTGGGGCTCGCCTTAAATTCCCGCCTGTGAGGGGGTGGGGTGGGAGGGGTGGCGCCATCTCCCAGTCATCATTAAATTTTCAAAATTTTCAAAAAATCAGAGCGAAGTACAGAGTTATACGGGCAATATATAGGTAAACTTAGCGATGTTGTATATATAATATTATATAGAGAATAATGATTTATCTATCGTATTTAAGGAGATATATGTCTTTAAAGATAGGCCTAAAAAAATATTAAAAAAAATTTTGGGGTTTAATCCAAGACGTGTCTAGACATGTTGTAGCTATGTGTATGTCCTTTTTACGTGAAAAATATAAGCGTACTAAATGGCACGCCCTTTTGGAAACCATGCTGCTGATCGCAGCTGAATGTTGTTCCTAAAATACGTCTTTCATATCACAGACTATGGCATAAAATACATTAATTATACGCGTGAGAGCGGGTCATGCAGCTCGCAGTGATGAAAGGGAGTCGAGAGTTAGCACTTGATTATTTGAGCTCACGCGCATACATTCCATAATGTTTTGCTGAACAAATGACATGAGACTGATATTTGGCAAGAATCTTATTACAATATCCTCGCTTGGAGTAAAGTTAAAAAAAATCGATGATAATGCGTGCACCCGTTTGATAGCTATTGTTGTTTACCGATGTGCAAAGATTAACGCATTTAAAGCAAAGCTATATGCACAGTGTTCATACGTTAACAGTAGTAAGTGAAATGAATTATGGGAAGTTGGTTAGAGACCGAATGCCTTATCATTCATGACGTTACATTTCAACAATTAAGAGCCACATTACGAGCATAGTAGCATACACATAGATGGTTGTTTCCTACAAGTCAAATATATATATATAAATATACCCTTTTGGGCTACACAGCAGTAATACATTATAACCATGTTTTTTACTATATAATTCAGTCAAACCTGCCCTAAGCGACCACTGCATGGGTCACCATTATGTGCTGGCTATGGACTTTCTTACCCTTTAACCATTTAACCATAGAATTTCTTCATATTCATATTTGCAGACCAAGAGATGACTATTTTTGAGAATTTATCATTGGAATGACTGGCTCTGCTGGCTATCCATTTGTCTAGATATTATGGGCGGAATTTGTGAGAGCGTGGTGTGTGAAAAATGGCATATGGGTTGGAGAGCGTGTGTCAATGGGGGATTAATAAAGGTTTCGCTCATATGCACACGTGCACATGTATTGTGCACGTGCCTAAGGCAGTATGAATGATATGCATTATGAGTGACTAGTCACTGAGGCCCCCGACTACACAAATAATATAGCCGGCTATCCATTGTCTAGACATTGTGGCTGCAACCACTCACCACCCACTACCAGCACCCAGCACCCAGCACCCAGCACCCAGCACCCAGCACCCAGCACCCAGCACCCACCACCCACCACCACCACCACCACATCCACCATCACCATCACCATCACCACCACCACCAACAACATCTCCACCACCACCACCACCCACCACCCCCCCTCTACCACCACCAGCACCTCCACCACCAGCACCACAACAAAACCACCACCACCGCCACTAGCACCACCACCACCAACACCACCACTACCACGAGTACCAACACCCACACACCACTAAGCACTAAACCTCACCCCACCACCACCACCACCACCACCACCACCACCACCACCACCACCACCACCACCACCACCACCACCACCACCACCACCACCATCACCACTATCACCACCAAGCATTAACCCCACCCCACCACACCCCCACGCCCCCACCACCACCACCACACACCCCGACTTCCACCAATCACCAACCCTCTGCACCAGCACCAATATCAACACAACCCACTCCGATCTGTATATCGAGGGTTGTGGAGGGCTCGGTTGAATATATAGCTACAATCATCAAATCAACACGCACATAAAGAACCAATGTTTTATTTGTATCCATATTTATACAATGAAGAAAGTATTACAGAGGATAAAACATATAATTTCTGTTACTAGCATAACCAAATAGTCAATTTTCTGGAGATCCATTTATCGATGGGTAGACTGACTCTTTATGGATCAGATCCACCATCTTCATCAACACATGAATCATCATCATCATCATCGTCAACGACAGCATCTAGATTGTTCCTTATGTATTTCATGATCAGGAACTCTCTTTTGCGAAGTGGTGAGGAGAGTGCTTCATCGCATGCATACCCCTCGGTATTAAAATCTTTAGTTTCCTGACGAATTATTTCAATGAGCGTATGGTTCTGTAATTTTCTCCACTGGAACATTATGGCCTTACATTTTGTAACTAAAGCATCAGCATATACGGAAATAGACACATTTCCTACAGCTTTTGGGTCTGTGTTCACTTCACCATCCTCATCTTCTAAACCTGATTGGTCAGTGTCTAAGACCTGCTTAATATTTTGGAATATGGCGAATAGTTCCTGATTGTCTATGACTTCTTTTTCATCTTCACCTTCATCTTCACTCTCAGACTCTGCTGAGTCATCATCGGCTTCACTCTCAGACTCTGCTGAGTCATCATCTTCACTCTTCATCTATGTCATGCCTTCATCTTCACTCTCAGACTCTGCTGAGTCATCATCGGCTTAACTCTCTGACTCCATTGGCTCATCATCTTCACTCTTCATCTATGTCATGCCTTCATCTTCACTCTCAGACTCTGCTGAGTCATCATCGGCTTAACTCTCTGACTCCATTGGCTCATCATCTTCACTCTTCATCTATGTCATGCCTTCATCTTCACTCTCAGACTCTGCTGAGTCATCATCGGCTTAACTCTCTGACTCCATTGGCTCATCATCTTCACTCTTCATCTATGTCATGCCTTCATCTTCACTCTCAGACTCTGCTGAGTCATCATCGGCTTAACTCTCTGACTCCATTGGCTCATCATCTTCACTCTTCATCTATGTCATGCCTTCATCTTCACTCTCAGACTCTGCTGAGTCATCATCGGCTTAACTCTCTGACTCCATTGGCTCATCATCTTCACTCTTCATCTATGTCATGCCTTCATCTTCACTCTCAGACTCTGCTGAGTCATCATCGGCTTAACTCTCTGACTCCATTGGCTCATCATCTTCACTCTTCATCTATGTCATGCCTTCATCTTCACTCTCAGACTCTGCTGAGTCATCATCGGCTTAACTCTCTGACTCCATTGGCTCATCATCTTCACTCTTCATCTATGTCATGCCTTCATCTTCACTCTCAGACTCTGCTGAGTCATCATCGGCTTAACTCTCTGACTCCATTGGCTCATCATCTTCACTCTTCATCTATGTCATGCCTTCATCTTCACTGTCTAGATTTTCGCTATCTTCATTGTTATGGAATTGGATCTTTTGCCACTTCAGGTCATTTGATCTATTGAAATTTGAATCACATTCAAAACATTTACGTCTTGTCATATTGATTATAGGATAAATCTAGCAAGCGTTCAAGTTACAAGTCAAGGGTCTTCAAAGAAATCCTCTGACTGCCTAAAGCTACCTAACTACTCTGCAGTTAAAATACACGTCCAACCACTTTGGGATGTTTAAACTGGAGTCAGAAAAGGGATTGAATTTGAACCGTTTTATAGGATTATATGTACTGCGGCCGCAAATCCGCCTGTGTGGCCGCATGCGTCCGCACATGTACGCATGAATTTTGCCGTGCATGTGTGTGTGTGTGTGTGTGGGTGGGTGGGCGTACGTGCGTGCGTGCGTGCGTGCGTGCGTGCGTGCGTGCGTGCGTGCGTGCGTGCGTGCGTGCGTGCGTGCGTGCGTGCGTGCGTGTGTGTGTGCATGAGAGTGAGTGAGTGAGAGCGAGCGAGCGTGCGTGTGTGCGTGCGTGCGTGCGTGCGCGTCCGGGCATGTACAACATGCTGGTGCATGTATAAATGTGCGGCCGCCTGTATCCAAGAAAGTTCAAAATATTCAACAGCACCTTTCCTACATCGTATTCAAAATTTTAGTGACTTGAATGTTTCTCTTCTTGTTTTGGCAATGTGTTAACATAGTTATGAGCTGTACTATATCTTCTTATGCCGGTGTAGCACCTCTTAAAAGTAAGACCAAAATTCGAAGTTCGTAGTTCGAAATTCTAGGGGAGCAGTTATTATTTCAAATTTATTTTGTGTGCTAGTGAACCTAAATTCATAGATTGTTAGACCACATAGTTGTCTTCTATAACGCAAGATGTAAAAGCGGCCAGCTCCATGAGCTTATTTCGGTAATGCGCACTGAATTTCAGTCGAATATGCTTCAGGTAACTGACACTGAGTTTACAGAAATTTTTGGACCAAATTTACACAATATGTCATATGCTACCTCCGCTACACAATGCAGCCACTTTTGTAAGAATTTAACACCAGACAGCGCTATAAACGAATTTCAGTCTGAATATGGTTCAGGGTACTGTTGCTCCGTTTACAATCATATTTGAACCAAATTCACGGAAAATAACATATACCATCTCATCTACATAATGAGACCATTCCGGTACAAATGTGATGCAAGGGGCCGTTGTAATCGACTTTGAAAATAAATTCGCCAGATCCATGAGCTCTTTTATTTGAATGAGTAATGAATTTCTACCGAATATGGTTCAGGTCACTGCCACTGAGATTACAAAGATTTTAAACAAATGCACAGTATACAGTATATACCACGTCCTCAGTTTCAGTTTTTCAGTTTTCTTTATTTCACTCAGGCCGTTATTAAACGGAATATGAGGGTACATAAATCGATAAACATGTGACGGTAGGGATCTGTATACATGAGAGTACTGCAATTATTATTATTATTATCATCGTTATTATTATTATTATTATTATTATTATTATTATTATTATTATTATTATTATTATTATTATTATTATTATTATTATTATTTTTGTGGTTACGATGATGATGATGATGATGTTGATGCCGCCGCTTAAGGAGTAGCAGTAGCAGTAGCAATAGCAATAGCAATAGCAATAGCAGAAGCAGTATCTGTAGCAGTAGCAGTTGTTGTTGTTGTTGTTGTTGTCGTTGATAACAAATTTATTGTTGTTGTTGTTGTTGTTCTTGTTGATGATGCTGATGTTGTTGTTGTTGTTGTTGATGTTGATGTTGATGTGGTTCTGTTGCTTTTTGTTTTGAAAATCGTAAGTATTTACACATCCTGCTTAGTATCGGTCTATTACATATTGCGAATAGACCTTTGGTTTTTTCAAATGTATTCTCCCGTATATAATAATGAGGTATATATCGGTGTCTTTCTCTCACATATTTCTGACAGTGGAAGAGAAAATGGATTTCATCTTCTATAATATTGCATATACTACAAAGGCGCTGATTGCGTTCTATTCCGATCCATCTCTGTCTCAATAGCGAGTTGGTGATTTAGCGTACGAAAGTGGCAGAATGTTATGGCGTCCCGGTATGGGAGTAATTTTAGGTATTTCTCGGGCTCAAAATTGGATTTAATTTGTTTATAAAACGGCAGTCGCGATGATTCGGCTAATGTTCTAGACCATTTTTCTATATATTGTTGTTCTAAAATATGTTTGGTTTGTTTTATTAATTGTTTAGTATTTATTTGCTCTGTCTCAAATAAACTTAGTTGACCTGTGCTCTCCAGAATAGATTTGATAGTTTCAACCTATTTAAACCGTTTATTTTGTTTTGTCATGTAATCCGTTGCTAAAAAGTATAAGATGGATGATAGTTTGCCGTAACCCATATTTACAAGTCCCGCCCAGAAGCGAATCATATTGCATTTAATTGTAATTTCCAGTGAAAAAATACCAAATTCCCCATAGATCATTACGTTTGGAGTGCTTTGTTTTAAATGAAGTAAATTTAAAAAAAAAATTTAATTTACACGTTTCTATATGGACATACTTTTCAAAACCCCAGATTTCTGAACCGTAAAGTAGAATAGGTAATATCATTGTGTCGAATAATACAGCTACCAAGTCGATCGGGATGTCGTGCTCTCTAGTCTTCTTTGGTAGAGAATATAGAGCTTTAGTGCCTTGTTTTACATTTCTTGCTTTACAGCTTGTGAATGTTCCATTAGCTTTAAAGAGAATTCCCAGATAAAGGTACTCACTGACTACTTCAAGCTCCTGGTCTCCAATATAAAAGGTTTTGTTTGAGTTTGTCTTGCGTTAAGAGAAAGTTATTGTTTTTGTCTTGCTGTAATTTATTTTAAGTTTCCATTCATCACAATAATTTTTGAAGACGTTTAGAGCACTTTGTAACCCATTCGGAGTATCTGCCATTGAAACTGTATCATCAGCATATAATAGGACTATAAGATATAAAAATAAATGCAAATGTTCTTCTGCTAGATTATTCATTGATAGAAGCCCAGGTATATTATTCAGATTAAAAAATCCTTCCATGTCATTAAAAAATATAGCAAATAGAAATGGAGAGAGGTTCCCCCCCCCCTGCCTAACACCTATATTACACATAAAATATTCAAATTTTTGCTTGTTGTAGCTAACGAAGGATCTTATATTTTGAAACATATTATATATGAGGTTAAAACACTTTCCAGATATATTAGATTTTAAAATCTGCCCGCCAGACCGTGTCAAATGCATGTTTAAAATCAATAAAACAGCAAAATAATTTTTTCCTTTGTGCTTGTAGCAATTCTATGATTAAATAAAGTGAAAAGATATTGTCAATTGTGGATCTACACAATGGAAGCATTTTTAGAGACTTGGCTCAAGGGGTGGTGCAATAGAACTTTACATATAAAGTCACTAGCTCGTTTTCTACGAGCAACAAACTCAAACCGAATATGGTTCAAGCCACTGTTGTTGCGTTTACAAACATATCTGAATCAAATTCACAGAAAATACCATACACCACACCCTCTACACGATGGCCAAATGTTTCTAAGAATCTGTCACCAGGGGGCACTGTAATCGGAGTTTACAAGAAAAAGTCACCAGCTCTGTGAGCTGTTTTTTAAATGAGTATCGAATTCTGTCGAATATGCTTCAGGTAACGGACACTGAGTTTATAGGGATTTTGGACCAAATTCACACAAATATGTCATATGCCACCCCCACTATACAATTCAGTCACCTTTGTAAGAATTTAACACCACGGGGCACTATAAACGAATTTCAGTCTGAATATGGTTCAGGCCACTGTTAGTCCGTTTACAATCATGTTTGAACCAAATTCACAGAAAATAACATATACCATGTCCCCTAATCGAGTTTGAAAGTAAATTCGCCAGATCCACGAGCTCTCTTATTTGAATGAGTAATGAATTTCAACCAAATATGGTTCGGGTCACTGCCACTGAGTTTACAAAGAGATTTGAACCAAGTGCACAGTATATACTATATAGAAGGTCGGCTAAACAATGGAACCCGTTTTTTAGAGACCTGGCTCAAGGGGCAGTGCCATAGAACTTTTCATATAACTTCACCAGCTCCATGAACGTTTTGTATGGTCAACAAACCCAAACCTAATATGGTTCAGACCACTGTGTTGCATTTACAAACAAATTTGAATCAAATTCACAGAAAATACCATATCCAATATACCCTACACAATGGCCCACGGTTTCGAAGAGTCTTTCACCAGGGTGTGTGTGTGTGTGTGTGTGTGTGTGTGTGTGTGTGTGTGTGTGTGTGTGCTGTAATCGGAGTTTGCATTAAAAGGTCACCAAATCTGTGAGCTGTTTTATAAATGAGTATCGAATTTCAGTCGAATATGCTTCAGGTAACTGACATTGAGTTTATAGGAATTTTTCGACCAAACTCACACAATATGTCATATTCCACCTCCGCTACACAATGCAGTCACCTTTGTAAGAATTTAGCACCAGGGGGCACTGAAAGCGAATTTCAGTCTGAATATGGTTCCTGCCACTGTTAGTCCGTTTACAATCATATTTGAACCAAATTCACAGAAAATAACATATACCATGTCCCCTAATCGAGTTTGAAAGTAAATTCGCCAGATCCATGAGCTGCTTTATTTGAATGAGTAATGAATTTCAACCGAATATGGTTCAGGTCACTGACACTGAGTTCACAAAAATATTTGAACCAAATGGACAGAAAATACTCTATACCAAGTCCAGTTGGAACCAGTTTTGTAGAGACCTGGCCCATGGCGGCGGTGCAATAGAACTTTACGCTCTATGAGCATGTCTATGAGCAAAAAAGTTAAAAATGGCTTTGCTCAAAACCTATCAGCTGACGGAAGAGGGTTTTAGACGTAAATTTTTTTGTGCCAAACCATCCCTAGGCGAAGTCCATGCACAATTCGTATTTCGTCTTGAATGTTATCTTGATCGATGGGTGGAGTTTTCCAAAATAGAAACCGCATTTGAATCATTGAGACAATTACTCTTGATTGAGCACTATTTGAATTCGCCCTGTAGGTGGGGCTTAGAATACACCTTCCGTATCCTCTGCGTGTCGTAATAGGCGACTAAAGGATGTAAGGGTGAGGTAACCCTGACAGAAACCTCGAGTTCTGAAGACGGAGGTTCCAGGCCGCACGGCGCACTCTAATAAACCATGGATCCACGCACTTAACGCTTATGATCATGTCGATAGTCACTTACAGGACTGGCGGTATGTTCAGCGAACGAAAAGAAGAAGAAGAAGCACTATTTGAACACCGTTCCTAGAGATGTATGCACCTTTATACGGCAAGAACACTACATGGAAGTGAGAGGGTGGAGTCGCTTGTAGGATCAATGCTAAGAACGTATTTTCTGATAAAATTCGAAAACCACATTATCAATCAAATACAAATGAGTCACCATCGCCTAGGCCATGTTATAACTCAAGTAATCACTTAAATAATAAGTCAAGTAACCATTATAGTATTTACTCAAGGTCCTGTTTTAATTCCGGCAAGCCAAGTCATTATGCACGTGATTGTAGACTAAATCCAGGAGAAGAGCAAAATCTTATTACCCAAACTATGGCGTTAATTCTAATCGGAATACTACTGCTTCATGTGTGACACTGGGTGTAATAGTGCTGTGATAAAGAGGTCGCTGGTGTTTGATAATCAATTGACTGATAAATTACAGTGTTATGTGATGATAGATCGGACTGTAAGATCTGCTCATATTGCTTGTGTTACTGTTAATACCTCATATTTTGTGGGATCTTCTTTTTCCATTTAAAGCACAAAATCTTACAACAGATTATTACGTCCCACTGTGCATTGTGGCAGACCGCAAGAGGCTAAAAATTCACTTATTTACAATTTGAAACAACGCCCTTCTGATCTTATGGGCGAGCATGGTTTGCTTTCAGCACCAGTTTGAAGGACGGCA
Source organism: Chaetoderma sp. LZ-2023a (assembly GCA_034401795.1). NCBI lineage: Eukaryota > Metazoa > Mollusca > Caudofoveata > Chaetodermatida > Chaetodermatidae > Chaetoderma > Chaetoderma sp. LZ-2023a. The sequence goes on from CM067359.1 coordinate 83,601,993, forward strand.
GGTCGGCTGCAGTTTTCATGGCCAATGGACGTGTGTTCCAGAGACGGATGGCTGATGGTAGGGATGAGGAATATTTCTTCTTGTTCTGGCGACAGTTCTCTGTAGTTTTCGATTGCGGTCTGGAGCCTTGACCAAGTCTTTCACCAACTTGTACAGTAGAGTGACTTTGTTGTCTTGTCTTCGGGACTGCAGGTTATCCCACTTGAGCTTTCCATCAGTTTTGTCACGCTGCTTTAACACGAGTAGTTATTTGTTACAGATCTTACAGCTCGCCTCTGGACAATGCCGATTTTTCTGGTGTGCTTTGTTTGGTATGGATCGCAGATTGACGAGGAGTACTCTAGCAATGGTCTAACTAGTGAGATGTAGCAGTGGAATTTGATGTTATGGGAGCAGCCTTTGAGGTTACGGTGAAGGAATGCACGAGCACTGTTTGCCTTTGCAGTGATGCTGCTGATGTATTCTCCCCAGTTCAGGTCATGCATGGGTGATGGTGACCCTAAGATAGTTAGCTGAAGCTGGATTTTCTAGTGTATGACCATGGATTTTGTATTCATGCTAGACAGGGTTGCGCTTTCTGCTAATGGTGAGCACAAGATATTTTTGTGCATTGAATTCCATTAGCTATTTCTTGTCCAAGTTTTGTAGGTTGTCAAGGTCTCGTTGGAGAGCTTCAGCATCAGCAACAGTAGCGATTCTATGTGAAAGGATTGCGTCATCGGAGAAGAGGTCCAATTTGACTGATTGTCATCTGTCATTGATGTAAATCAGGAACAAGAAGAACCCAAGTACTGTACACTGTAGCACTGAGGTAACTGAAACTGGTTTGGATATCACGTTTTCTAGGATAACTTGCTGTGTACTGTGAGGATACTTTCAATCCAATATTTGGTTCGGCCGCATATGCCATGGTTGTCGAGTTTTACCAGAAGACGTTGCTGGCTACTTTGTCAAATGATTTTGAGAAATCCAGAAGGACAGCATCAATTTGGTCGTTTTTGTCTAAGGATGCTATGGAGTCAGTTGTTGCAGATAGTAGTTGTGATTCGCTGATCGTTTTTTTGCGGAATCCGAATTGTGATGATGTTGTATAATGGTCAAGGTGAGATGTTATGCTGTGACGGTTGAGGTGTTCCATCATTTTACTGCAGATGGATATTAAGGAGATCGGTCTGTAGTTGACTGGGGCATTCCTGCAGCATTCCTTTGGGCTTGGAGTGACGTGAGCTAGTCTCCAGTCTGATGGCATGGTACCTTCATCTAGGGATCGCTGAAATAGTGCTCTTAATGCTGGAGCTATTTCGGTTGCACATGTTTTAGGGACTCGTGTTGAAATACCATCTGCTCCACTGGCTTTGTGCGGATTGAGACTGTTCAGCAGCTTTTCAACGCCATTTACAGTCACCTTGATTTTGTCCATGGCAGGCTGTCGCCGTTCACCTTGAGTGGGAATATATGATTTATCCTCTACGATAAAGACTGACACAAACTGATTGCTTAGGATTTCGGCTTTAACAGCTGGGTGGCTGTATATGATCCGAACGAAGTGGTCTAATTCCCTGGGTATCGCATTTCCTCAACTTGATGAATTACCAGAGATACTTGTTGTTTGCAGATGGGTCATCATTAATCATACAGCCGACGTAGTCTTGGTAGGACTTACGGGTTGCTAGTTGACATTTCCACTTTATTTCCAGATATTTAACTTTTGTCTTAGATCTTTTGTGATCTTTTATCATCTTCCACCAGCGGTTTTTCTGCCATGAGATACATTTTAAAGTGGTATTTATCCAGGGAACATTGTCTTGGCTGGATGACATGTTTGATGGTACATGGTCGGCGATGACTTTGTGGAGATGTTGTTTTATTTCGTTCCAGGTTTCCTCAGTCATTCTGTCTGGGATCTGTCAGGGCAATGTTTTTCAAGAATCCAATTTATTACGTTTTAATTGGAAACATACCTGGCGCAACGATGGGCATGCAACACATGGCGAAAGTACAGAGACTAGCAGCTGTTGATGAAACAAAGATAATAAATTCTGAAATGGAGACAGCAATGGCTGATGTGTCAGATTCAGAGCCACATGGCCGTTTTAATACAATCGTGTGACAATAAATTATGAATTTGAAAGTGTAAGTAATGTAAATAAAGGATTTGAAAGTGTAAGTAATGTAAATAAAGGATTTGAAAGTGTAAGTAATGTAAATAAAGGATTTGAAAGTGTAAGTAATGTAAATTATGAATTTGAAAGTGTAAGTAATGTAAATAATGAGCAAGTATTGAATGCTGAAATACCAAGTCATGTCATGAACGTTTCAACCATCGGAATGGCGTTTTATATCACTATTTTGGTACTAAGAAGAATCCTGACTGCAAGGTTAAACAACTTGTTTTGTCTAAAGATCTGCGTTTCTAAAATTAGGTTATAATATAATTATGTCTGGTCATATTACATTACATCGCGTTCAACATAATTTCTACTGGCCAGGACTGTCTTCTGATGTGTACAAGTTTTGGAAATCACGTGCACAGTGTCTAAAGACAATCCCCGGAGGTCGAGTAACAAAGGTACCAGTCCAACGAATGCCATTTATTGAAGTCCATTTTGAGAGAGTAGCGATTAATAATATAGGTCCCATTGAACCAGACTGGTCGAGGCATCAAATTCATTCTGACTATGTGAGGGATTATTTGACCAGATATCCTGAAGCAATTACCCTTTATTCCATAGAAAATTAGCGAGTAGCAGCAGCCTTAATGCAAATGTTTTCACGTACTGGAATTCCAAGATAAATATGATCTGATAATGGATCAGATTTTACATCACGTAGGATGAACGGGGTTTGTAGATTATTGTCTATTGAACAGCTTTTTACCACACCATATCATGCTATGTGTGATGGTCTGGTCGTAAAATGGAATGTGACATAGAAGCAAATGCTGAAAAGGGTTTGTGCAGAAAGTCCTATAGACTGGGATAGATATATTGAAGCATTGTTATTTTCCTACGGAGAAGTACAGCAAGCAAGCAAGCACCGCATTCTCACCATTCGAGTTGGTCTTAGCATGGAACTGTCAGTGGACCATTGTCTTTGTTGAGGGAACTGTGGACCAAAGAAGTTAGAACAATGTATGGGTACCTCCTTAATTTGTGAAATCGTTTAGGTCAAATTGGTAAGATAGCTATGGATAATTTATTATGTTCACAAAAGAAATACAAGTCTCATTTCGATAAGCGAGCTAAACCAAGAACCTTAACTCCAGGTCAATCAGTTTTAGTACTCTTGCCGGCTGTTGTGATTGTAAATTAGGTTACCAGATGAAATCTCACCTATCGCTCGAAGTAAGCTGGAATCTGATTGGCAGACTGAAAGGCGCTTGGAATGTCACATCACATAGCAGGAGATCAAAGGACTGCAAGTATGGCTGAATATTGCATAGCTATGTGAGTGAGCATATGTTAGTACGATGGCACAGAGAGGAACGTGCATGTAAGTCTAATAATGAGTTGCCACTAGCGTCGTTATTTTTGCCAAAATTTTGTAAAAAAAGAAGAAGAATCTTGAAAGGACACGATACATACCAGACAATACGCTATACATACTAGACAATATTGGTTCATTCAAAATTTTATGATATAAAGCTCATAGTCTTCTATATGAAACATAGTTAACAGACAAATAGTCCCTCTTAATTTGTCATAATATTCAAATCTGTGGCACACAAAATGAGGATGAGAAATGGTGGATGTTGCGTAGATGCTAATATCACACGAACAACTGGACGGATCGAGTTGATTTTAATGAAGTGTAATGTTTGTGGCCAGGTGGCCACCATCCTGCATCTGTCCCCCCACCCCTACCACCCCACCCCACCCCAGCATTTGAGGCCGGGTCTGGTGTTTTCGGGAGGGACCGGGCATGCAGTACTTGTGAAAGATGTCTTCATCGTAGTGGTCCTCATGCTCTGGGTTGGGGCACCAATCCGGCGTGGTCTAGTCAGTCGGAGATCCTCCAAGCCCAGGTGTCCTTCCCGGTGGCTCTATGTCTGCTGGCTGGAGCGGTTAGCCATCTCCTTGGAGATGAATAGGTCCAGTCAGGGATTTCCAACAAAGCATGGTGCTCGCATATTTTGAAGTCGGGTAACCTGGCCACCTTCAGCAGTGTGGTGCATCAGTCTCTTCCTTGCTGCTGTCCAAAAGCGGATGGCTGGAGTCAGGAGTTGTCGTCGTTTCTGGTGGTGCTTCTTCACTCTTGAGTGGTGGTGTGTGTGTTTCTACACATAGTAGTACGCATGGTAGTTTTAGTGTGCTGGTAGTGGGCATGGTTGAAGTGTTCTCTCAGATCGGTGAGTCCTTTTCGCGATGGTATGGTCGAATAGGGAAAAGAAAGGCAGAAATGGCTGCAGGTGGTTCTCTTCACCACAGGTGGCCAGCGGTCTCTTCTACCTGCGCTCGAGCTAGGCTCTTTAGGCGATTCTCTTTCAAGTGCAAGTGTGATGGAAGAAGGGAAAGAGAGAGAGAAGTCGCGAGGGCAGCTCTATACTAGTAGGTCGTATTTAGTGGTAGTGCGCAGTATTTCCGTCCGCCAAACATGTGCAACTGAGTTGGCTAGAGGAGCAATTTGCATCCTCACCGTCAGGCGAAGCATCGTCTTTACTGCTGGTCGTCGCCAAGGCAGCAGTAGGGTCTGTCCGGGTGGCGAGTGGCTGTATCTCAGGCACTAACTTTGGTCAGGAAATGGGCGCAGGAGAGTGGGAGAAACAGCGGAAATTCTACCTGTGGTCAGTAAATCACTATCGGTTGCTAATTGTTCAGTCAGTCTATGGGATGTTGGTCATTAGAAAGTCATTGGTACTGGCTATTTAATTTATGTCAGCTAAGCTCCGTTTAGGGCAGAAAATCGAGGGGCCTGCTTCTTACTTTGGTGTGTGATTGAAAGGGGATCTTCGCTTAGATGATTTTGGTGGTCGCCGCTTGGATGAGTCGTTGCTCTCTGGAGTTATCCTGGGGTAGTCCTTCTGTGTGTGCCTAATTCTAACAATTTAAAGGGACCACACACGAAGTGGTAGTTTAGTGATCCTAGTTGTTTTGAGGGTTTAAGGCCTCTGGTGGTCGCACAAGGATGTGATCGGTTAGATTATGTGAGAACTGCTAGCCTCACAAAGTCAGGCGAATCTTCTGCTCAGAGATGAAGACTGACTTGAGCGGTGCTAAAAAACATTTTACGAGGTCCATGAACGATCTACAGAGTTTCAGACGTAGCAGGAGGCTCGTATTGCTAAAAGAGGAACGAGTTTAGGGAATCTCTGTCAAGTCTAGGCTCCGACGAGGTCTAATGTGACGGCAGATGGAGTATGGTGAGGTTGATTTGAAAAAGATTCCAGGAGATGTAGCTACTATCTGTTTCTGTCGCAAATCGAAGGGTGATAGCTGCAGGATCAAATAACTAAGTAAATCTTAGCCAGTCCACCAGCCAAGTAGTCGAAAAGGAAAGGGGAGTTGCTAATCGACAGAGAAGATCGTGCCACAATGAGATATCATGTGCGTTAGTGGCTGTAATGCAGTACTTTTTATGCAGAAAGATCTTCTCGAAAAGAAGAGACCAGGGTCGCTAGACCCGTAAAAACAGGCTAAAAGTGTGCAGAAAAGGTTGATGCCCTTAAGAACGAATACATCTATGGAGAGCGGTCTTAAGTGAGGCGACCATACTCGCAATGTTAAGATCATTTGCAGCAGTTGCGGGGAAGCGGCAATGGCTTAGCAAGTCCAAAGAAGGTGAGCTGAGAAACGTGGCATACCAGAGACTCAGCTATCCTTATCCTATGATTGTTAGCTACTCAAGGAGGCTCTGAGGCCTGCCGGGACAACTCGGAGTGTGGTGGTCTTTATTGTTCTGGATGGGAGCTAGAAGGTAGGCAGCAAAAACAATGTCCGCTGGTGACTTTCATCTTAGGAGAGAGTTCCAAATGTAGTGCGGTGGGCCTAACGTGTCCAAAAGGAGGGAAGTCTTTTAGGTGGAGAGCTTAGCATCTTCGACCATAGGACTATTATATGTCTTCATGCTGCGTGAAGCGCAAAGGCTGACACCAGCAAATTTGGTGGGTAAGGTGGACGTCCTGCTAGGGATAAAAAAGTGACACCACTAACAACGTTAATATATGTCTTCACACTGAGCGGGGTGCGAGATCACCATCCGAATAAGGCTGCAAAGATGAACGATCTACTTTAGCACTAACTAAGCGAGAAACGGGCCACGTAAAAGTAGAACGAAACTTAAGATGTTAGTACATTTAAGAAGTAACAAGTTCACTTTAGTAAAGGCGGCAAAAGTAGTTTGTCACAGTTTTTCCGCGAATGCTGGGCCCAGGTTTTGCTATTGCCAATGCTGCTGGCTTCGAACCTGCCTTGGCAAGTATATTCCCACGGCAGTATCACATGATGACTTAGTCCTTGGCAGCCGGAGATCACAATGCTGTGGAGATGAAGGCGGAATTTCCCTAGGCGGAAATAGTTTGTGTGGATCCTCGCGAGAGAACAGATGCACACTGTGAACAGACGATGCGATCAGTAAAAAGGACAATTCCATGTGATGTTCTGTCACAAAGTCCTTAAGGTAGAGGCAAGGAGTGGACCAGGGGCGGAACTCTATTGGCAGCTGGTACCGCATTCAGAGTTCGTTCTTCCTACAAGATGTTTATGCTAAAATGGTGTCCACGAGCGGCCACAAGTACTTAGCAGAAGTCGGGCATATGCTGGTTCATACACGAAGGTTACACAGGTTCAGTCCTTCTTCCGCATCAGGCAAAAGTGTGAAGTTTCGCGCACATGATGTCCTAGACAGAATGAGGAGAGACGGAATGTCTTCAGTGAAGGCGGAATAATTTAGGATGTTAATTTGCCCTCTGGTCCGTTAGCGCCCACAAAAAGGGGATCGAGCACTGGCAGCTATGTAGCTGTCGATAATTGTGAGCGGTCAAGAGGAAAATGGTTCCATGGTGAGGTCACACGGATGGTACCATAGTGGAACGGGAACAATGGCAGACCATCGACTGGAGTCGTTGCTGAACCATTAGCGCTAGATCTGATGGAAGATCTGTCTTGTTCTAACAATCAATCAATCCAGTAAATTAATTATTCTATCGATCAACCAAATAATGGTCAGTTAGTCAAACAATAAATAGACCAATCAGGTAATTTATTGATCAGCTGGTTGTCCAATAAATCAATAAATTTGTTGATTGATTGATTTATTGATCCATCCCTCGATTATATAGATCTCTAAAGCAATCTACCAATGGATCATTTATTGATAATTCAATCAATCAAATAATTAATCAGTTGCTTGATCAAATGCTCAAGAAGCTGAAAAAATCAATCAATCGATGAGTTGATATGTTTGATCACGAAGTCTATCAGTTAATTGATCGGGCAATCAACCAATTCAATAATTGATTCGTCAATTGATCAAACAAGCAATCTTTCAATTGCTTATTTGTTCACTTGCCGACTGGATTGATCACTCAATTAATCAATCGATCAATCAAATCAACCAATCGATCGATCGACTTGTCGACCGTCGATCGATCGATTGATCGATGAATCAATCAATCAATCAATCAATCAATCAATCAATCAGTTTATCATTTACTTACCCACGAAATTAATTAATTTAACCACAGAGCCGGCATTTGGCCGACAGTCAATCAAGTGATCTATCGACCAATCGACCAATCAGCCAATTTATTGTTCAAACAATCAGTTGATTGATTGCTCAGATAATCTATCGATTACCTGATCGATGAATTAAGCAATCAACCAATAATTGATCAATCAGTTAACAAGTAGATTAAGCAGATTCACCCCATCAATCGAGAAATCAAGTAATGAATTGAGCAATCAATTCATAAATCAGATACTTATTAAGTAGATTTAACAATCGGCCAGCCAAGTAAACAATGACCCAGCAATCCATCAATTAAACAAGCAATCAATTGTGCAAACATACATCAATCAGCAAGCAAGCAAGCAAGCAAGCACAAAAATAAACGATCGACCACGTGCAAAATCAAGCATAATTAATTAATAAATCTTTTATCTGTCAGTCGGTCTGTTGGTCGGTGGGTTGGTGGGTCGTTCAGTCGGTCGATCGTTTGGTCTGTCTGTTAGTCGGTCGGTTGGGTGGTCAGACGGCTGTCAGCCAGCCAGCCAGCCAGCCAGCCAGTCACCCAGTCAGCCAACCAGCCAGCCAGGCAGCCAGCCAGTCAGTCACTGATTCACTCAGTCATCACCTCCGTCATCCAGCCAGCCAGGCATTCGACCATTCAACCAGCCAGGCAGCCAGCCAAGTCGATGGGTCATTGGATGGGTCGGTGGGTTGGTCAGTGGGTCGGTCAATAAGTCTGTAGTTCAATTGGTCGGTCGGTCGGTCGGTTGGTCTGTCGGTCGGCCGGCCAGCCATCCAGCACAAATGTCCTCAATGTACACGAATCTATCAAAATTCGGACTAACGAACCTTCGGACAAATGAACCCTGTGATATCGGACTAATGGACCTTCGGAATTCAAAATTTCCAATTTGAAGGATTTTTCAATAACTCTAATGGAGCGATCTTTTCCGAACTTGAGTTGATGTGTCTGTGCGGTCCGGAATATGTATGCCAATTTTGCGGTCAGAAACTAAAACGCAACAGCAACAACTTTTAGCAACATTGTTTCCAAAAAAGAAAATTTTGGCCTTACGGCGCCCCGACTGAAAATATATATCAACGTCATTGTTTTCATAACAAAGCGCGTTGCTTGGCGGCTTGCGTTTGTAACGAATGATCTAATAAAATATCTGTCAAGAGTTAATTCTTTGAAGACGCCGTCATCGTTTATTTTGCTCGACATCAGGCCTAGCGCAAAGAAAATAGGCTTTAAAAATAGCACCAAATTCTCACATCAAACTCAAGAGAAAAATACCGAGGACAATGAAAAGAAAATGTACTTAAAGTTATCGTAAGCCGTATTAATCAGAAGGGTCCAGGTATGCACTCAAATTGCGATGTAGAAATTCAACCGGGGGCATTGATTAACAAGAGCTTGTGCAGTGCTCAGCACACGGTGTTTACTAGCCAGTGAACTATGTTCGCGCCTCCATAGCGGACTATCTCACAAGCATAAATGTGAAGAAGTGTACAAAAACTGAAGTAGAAGGAGTTGAAAGATGATATAATCCACGATACAAGCAGATAGATTTTCAATCCATAAATTGGTAGATATATTTGTCATTGTATCGTCTCATTAAATTGATATATGCTCACAGGTAGCGTAAAGAAATAGCTTAACTCCTCATTGCATGACCTCTCCCCACCCAGATTCAATACAGGAATCAGTGAAAAAGTTGGTGTCCTTTGGATGGGCCATTTAGCTGTTGGATCTGTCCTGTATCATGTAAGTGCTATCAGGTTGTACAACTGATTTCAGCATCGCTTTCACGCATGTGGCGTGTAACGTGAGGTGTGCGCCACATCATTGATGTGTAGCTCATATTACATCTAGGTGGAAGCGGCCAACAAAAACAAATGCACACATAAGTTCAGCTAGTAAATCTGGTTGAAATAGGAGGGCAAACACTGGCCTGAATCATATTCAGACGTCAATTCATTTACAGCGATCACTGGTGTCAGATTCTTAGAAAGGTAGGCGCATTGTGTAGTGAATATATTAAGTGGTATATTCTGTAAATTTGGTTCAAAGAAGTTTGCAACAGCAGTGGCCTAGACCATATTCAGATTGAAATTCATTTACAGCACCCCCTAGATTCAGATTCTTACAAAACTGGTTCCATTATGTAGACGATATGGCATTTTCTGTTATTTGGGTCCAAATATATTTGTGAGCACAGCTATAGCGGGATTAAGCATATTCAGAGTGAAATTCGTTTATAGCACCCTCTTGCGTCAGATTCTCACAAGACCGGTTTCATTCTGTGACGGAGGTGGTATATGGCATATTCTGTGAATTTGGTCCAAAGTTCTGTAAAATCATTGTCAGTGACCTGAGCCATACTCAGTTGAAGTTTATTGCTCATAGAGAACGCTCATGGAGCTGGTGACTTTACATGTAAAATTCGATTGTACCGGCCCCTTGTGGAAGGGTTCTACAAAACTGTGATTCATTGTGTAGTGGATCAGGTATATAATAGATTCTATGCATTTGGTTAAAATATTTTTGTAAACTCAACGTCAGTGACCTGAACCATATTCGGTTAAAATTCATAATTCATTCAAATAAAATAAAGCAGTTCATGGAGCTGGCGACTTTGATTGTAAAATCGATTACAACGACTCCTGGTGATAGATTCTTACAAAATGGTATTCATTCTGTATCGGATGTGCTACATGTTATTTTCTATGAATTTGGCTCAAATATGATTATAAACGCAGAAACAGTTCCCTCAACAAATTCGCTTACAGCGCCGCCTGGTGTTAGATTCTTAGAAAGGTGGCTGCATTGTGTACCGGAGGTGGCATATGTCATATTGTGTGAATTTGGTCCAAAAAATCTCTGTAAACTCAGTGTCAGTTACCTAAACCATATTTGACTGAAATTCGATGCTCATTTAAAAACAGCTCACAGAGTTGGTGACTTTTTCTTGTAAACTCCGATTACAGCACCCCCTGGTGAGAGATTCTTAGGAATCTTGGGCCATTGTGTAGGGGATAAGGTATATGGTATTTTCTGTGAATTTGATTCAAATATTTTTGTAAACTCAGTGTCAGTAACCTGAACCATTTTCGGTTGAAGTTAGTTGCTCATTCCAATAAAAGGAGCTCGTGGAGCTGGCGAATTTAATTGTAAACTCAATTACAGTGCTCCCTGGGGATAGATTCTTACTAAATGGTATCCATTCTTATGGAAAGATGTGATATGTTATTTCCGCAGAATTTGGTTCAAATATGATTGTAAATGGAGCAACACTGGCCTGACCAATATTCAGACTGAAATGCGTTTACAGCGACCGCTTGCATCAGATTCGTACAACAGTGATCTTATTGCGTAGGGGAGATGGTATATGTTATTTTCTGTGAATTTAGTTCAAATATGATTGTAAACGGAGCAACAGTTGTCTGAACCATATTCAAACAGAAATTCGTTTACAGCGCCCCCTTTTGTCAGATTCATACAACAGTAGTCCTATTGTGTAGGGGACATGTTATAGGTAATCTTTTGTGAATTTTATTCAAATGTGATGGTAGATGAAGCAATAGCGGCCTGAACCATATTCAGACTGAAATTTCCCTTGGTGTCACATTCTTACAAGTGTGGCGGCATTGCGTATCGGAGGTGGCATATGACAAATTGTGTGAATTTGGTCCAACGATCTCTGTAAACTCACTGCCAGTTACCTGAAGCATATTCAAGAGTAATTCGATGCTCATTTAAAAACAGCTCACATACCTGGTGAATTTTTCTTGTAAACACTGATTACAGCGCCCTCTGATGAAAGATTCTTAGAAATCGTAGGCCATCATGCAGGGAATATGGTATTTTGTATTTTCTGTAAGTTTGATTCAAATATGTTGCTCATGGATCTGGAGAATTTAATTTCAAAATCGATTACAACGACCCCCTTGCGTCAGATTCGTACAACAGTGATAATATTGCGTAGGGGAGATGGTATATGTTATTTTCTGTGAATTTGGTTCTAATATGATTGTAAACAGAGCAACAGTAGCCTGAACCATATTCAGATTGAAATTCGTTTACAGCGCTGTCTGGTGTTAAATTCTTACAAAAGTGACTGCATTGTGTAGCGGAGGTAGCATAGGACATATTGTGTGAATTTGGTCCAAAAATTTCTGTAAACTCAGTATCAGTTACCTGAAGCATATTCGACTGAAATTCAGTGCGCATTACCGAAATAAGCTCATGGAGCTGGCCGCTTTTACATCTTGCGTTATAGAAGACAACTATGTGGTCTAATAATCTATAAATTTAGGTTCACTAGCACAAAAATTATTTTTTGAAATAATAACTTCTCCCCTCGAATTTCGAACTATGAACTTCGAATTTCGGTCTAACTTCTAAGAGGTTAAAATTAACTATCAGTTTTCTAGAGGTTTAGTATTCTTGAGATACGAAGTAATAAAATAATATATGCCTATTTATAAGTTCCTAGAGATCTATGTTCCGGGGATATGAATTGTTAAGTCAACACATATCTAATATGAGTTACCGTAGATTTGTATGCCGGAGATATGAAGAGCTTAAACAACATATAACTTCTATGAGTTTCAGGAGAGCCCATGCTCTGAAGATAACAAGCACGAAAGCAAGATATCCTGCATCTGGGCTTGATTTAGATGTTTATATGCAAGGGGAGGAAAGAATAATGTTGTTAAACATGTACATGGTACTATGGAACGTCGATGACCTAATGTTGACGGTATGACGAAATTACAGTACAATGGCGAAGACGACAATTACAATAATCAAACTGTCAGTGTTACAGGGGACTGAACTTGTCTAAGAATAACTGTCAGTTCCTATTTCGATTGGTTACCAAAGATGTGGTGATTTCGAAATTCTAATGATAAGGCTCCATCAGAAATAATACAGTTCAAGTGATGAGTAGGAGTAGGAAGGAAAAGTGACTTCTCAGTCTGCCACCGCCCTTCCTACGCAGTGCAAACGTAGAAATTCGCAGCCTCTGGTTTATAGTCATAAAAATGGGAGCCCGCGGAATTAGGTTAGATAAAGTTAACAGGCACTATACAGGACGCCACACCATGGTGAGAGGTTAAATTTCGGAATGCCGCTCACGATTCTGAACTGGCAGCGGGGAATTTAATTAATATAATGGGCTCGCTGTTTACAATAAAGCCAGGCCGTGGAGATAATAAATGAAAGATCTGCCAATCGTCTTTGGTTGCGGAGACGGGAAGCGAGGTTCGTGTTTCTGAAAGTGTTCAACACTGAATACAGCACATTGTTTTTCAGTCTCCGATGAGAGAGTGGCCGAATGTGTTCACGGGAGGGGTGTGTGCTTGTGAAGAACTGTGAATCGAGTATGGACTGACTGTGTCTGTACGGAATTACACGGTCTGAGCTTACACATATCCGGAGGTGGTCTTGGAAAGATAATAGGAAGACGAAAGCTAGATCTTGAATGGTGAACAACTTCGAATTTTATGGTTGCTGGAGCCAAGTGGGAGTGGCCTATCTTCTGGGATGCTGAGAACATTAAAAGATCTTTGTAAAGACGACCTTCACCCCGTGACGTAATGATCACGTGGCAAGAATTTGATGGATGGAAATGATGACAAGTTAAATATGCGCATAATGGAAAAACCTTTAATTAAATATTTCGAATCTGCCTTCAGATTCAGAAACCCTAGACGATTCTGGTCTACAGAAATCTAATCGCACATCGGAGTGATCATGATTTAATGAAACGCGAAAACACGTTTTAATATAACTATGTATATAGAAGTCAGCATAAGCATGATGCTTATGCTGACATCTATATACATAGTTATATTAAGATGCGCATGGAGGTTGGTGTCCTCATTCATGATTATGTCAGATATATGCCTAGTGACATGTACTCTGATTGGACCTTTTTTGCCCAACATATTGTTTTTGACACAGCCTGCTTGATATTAAGTAAATTACATTTTCCGTGTTACAATTGTAAGGGAATTAGCCGACGTTGGCATGGATTAGATTACTGTACGATGTGAAACACCAATGCGTTTTATCCAAAAGACAAAACCTCAGTAATGATTATGACGTCATTAATCAAATGATTACCGGATATTTTATTTTGCCAAAATGCTTAACCCAAAATGGAAACGATAGAATAGATGTCTAGGGGTATCTAAATGATTTCCATTATCAATGGTTAACCCTTTTATTCGAAGGAAAGTTTATGGGACCGATTTGAGGTGAATTCCAACACTTCCTTATCTTGGATCGACGTATGGAAGACTAATCTGCATTAGCATTTGAACTTTAACCTATTGATTCAAAATATGGTGGTAATTAAGAGGAAATAAACAAAGACAGATTTGAAAAATATTATTCATTCATCCTTGCCTACTTTCTGATCTGTTGTAAAATTATAGCAGTATTGTACAGTTGACATGATTGTTACAATTGATATATTATATGAATATAAAATGATTCTGTTGGAGCAGAATTTCAAAATTATAACTACTGAACCCCTCAATGTCTTACGTTGAATATTCATAAACTAATTTGACCCAAAACAAGAGCTCTAATCCTTGAAGTCATATCTAGATTGAAACGACCATTATCGATCCAACGGATTGATCCTGATTGATCCAATCCCTGCTCTTTCTTTGAGTTTTGATAACAATCACATCAAATCGAGTTTTCGATCCGATGTCATTTATATCAATCCTCAAAGAATATCACAGACGATTTAGTTCACTTCAGAAATCATAAATGCTCAAAATTAATGTAAGATGAGATCCGGGTACATCCACTATCCAAGTTGAAAATGATCCCCATTCGATCTGATCCATAAGACCACTATCGACTACTGAATCATTTAGAACCTGGGATGGATATTGACCATCGGATAATCCCCAGAGTTTATTGCAGCATGTATGATTTTATGTCGATAAACTTAAGACTTAACGGTTCTTGGTTCAGAATTTAACCTTGAAAATATTAACCTAATTAATGTGTTAATAGTTATGGCAACAATCAATATAAAATTTTCATATAATAAATCAATAATATACGACCTGAATGTAGTATAGCTGTTGTAAATGCTCAATGGAAACAGTCATTTCTTTGTGGCTTGAAGACGAAAGGGTCCTGCGGACGAATGATCACAATACGAATTCTGATATCGTATTGAAGACGACGGAAAGATGTGGGTGCACCCAGACGAACGCGTAACACAAAAATATAAATGACCGGAATTTATCTTATGACGTAGGTGGATCTGAAATGCTGAATAGGCCTGGCCACGGGCCGCCAGAAGCTAAAGATGTGATGGATTAGCGAATGGCCAGAAGCTGGTTATCTAACCCACAACCACGGTAACCAGGAGCTGGTTATCTGGTGATAGTTAATGATGACCAGGAGCTGGAGACCTGGTTACGCACGATATTATTAGAAGCTGGAAATCTGGTCATGGATGATACTACCAGGAGCTGGAGACCTGGCTGCAGATGACAATACCAGGAGCTGGAGACCTGGCTATAGCTGATATTACCAGGAGCTAGAAACCTGCCTACACATGATATTACCAGGAGCTGGAGACCTGGCTACAGATGATATTACCAGGAGCTGGAGACCTGGCTACAGATGATATTACCAGGAGCTGGAGACCTGGCTATAGCTGATATTACCAGGAGCTGGAGACCTGGCTATAGCTGATATTAATGACCCAAGGTCATGGAGAGATTCTTGGATGAAAGTTCATATTGTGTGCACAAATCAAAACGTATATTGACTGGACAAACGTGAATTAACTGTTAATGGGCCCTAAACTGAGATGGCGCCCATATCTATTTACGAATCTGTATGAGGACTGCTGATAAACTCATTTTTATATTTGAACTTCACAATCGAAACATTCTCTCAGCCACGCCGGTGTATATGGCCGGCATAGAAATATATACACGTGAAACGATGGCTGCCTACATCACAACTTCGCTAAGGCGCAACTAACTCTCATGATGCTTGTCGAGGCGACGATTTTAACACATGCACACAATGTATTGTGACCCGTCTGGATCACGCGGATATACAACAACATGTTGATTTGTAACTCCTACATAACTGCTCAAATAATCCATAGAGATTCCATACATTTTATAAATAATGAAATCTACATTGATTATAACCTAATCATAATAACAAATACAATTATCTTAATTCTAACTGATATAAATTTTGTATAAATGTAAATCTCGATTACGAATATCCCCTACGCTTTTATAACTGACATGAAGTAATTTATTTCATTAAATCAACCAGAAAGCATGCAAGACTGAATAACAATCTGTCTACCTATATTGTAGCGGATTTGGAGTCCAAATATGTTGCGGGTGGCATAAGCTAACGTGATTGTATAGAAATGTGATTGCTATGTATGATCTTACGATCATATGATAGCAACCGTTGTCACATGCCCCCGCCCAAAAAAAATTTTTGTCTTAGATTTTCAAAGACAAAAATTAAACGGGTAAGAGAGAAAATTTCCCATTTTATAAAAGTAGAACTTGCTCTTAGTGTTTGGGATTACGTATAAACGTAATCAGTTTAATTAAGCTATATTAAACAAACATTAAATGGTTTAAGCTTAAATTTAAAGAAAAAATAAAAATACAACCTTTCTTGAAACATGAATACTTTAAGTGGAATTCCACTATTTATTGATTTACGTGAACGTTAAAAATAATTTTTGAAAAAATATTCATATTTTCCTAATAAAATGCAAAAAGTTTATCTAGGTAGATCAGAAGAAACATAAAGCAAATAAAATAAAATAAAATATAATTTGTCCATTTGTCAATGTCAAATGGAAAACATAATATTTATGCACAATACATAATTTCCTGAAAATTAAACATATACAGTATTCTGTTAATTTATAATACATCCTCTGTACAATCCTCAACTGTGTAATATGATCAGAAAAACAAAAACAAAATCTTACTGATTATATCCAATACCTTCTCGTATTTTAGCCAAGTTCAGGATTTATAACATTGGCTTGGATAACAGGCCATTTTTACCCGAAATTATCATCCTTGTTTGATTACGAAAAGTAAAATTTCAAAATTTCACCGCACATGGATAAAAAATTCTGATTGAAAGAAAAATCACTGAAAAATCCAAGTTTCCCAATTTTAATCCGTAAATTCTAGCTCGTTAGGATGAATTAGACGCAACCAGCGAAGTCGGGAAAAAAATTGCCGAAACATATCTAGAGTTAGGCAAGTCGGTAGCTTATGCCCACCGTTAAGACTGCCTAACCTTAGCCCAGACCGATATTTCAATAGACTTTTATTTTTAAATAAAATATCTAAACAACCTTACGAGAAATAAATTGATCACCATGTGAGGTGAAAAAGGAAAAAAAAATTCATGCGTTGATATTGACTTTTGCCTTAAAAGGCGCGTGACAGAGCGTCGGCTAGTACATTATCACGACCTTTTATGTGTATGATATTGAGACAATAGGGTTGAATTGTCAAGCTCCAACGATATATATGCTGATTTTTACCCAACATACGTTGTATAAAAGTTAATGGATTATGATCCGTGTAGACGTCGATTGGAAAACGAGTTGAACATAGATATGTTAAAATGTTGCAAGGCAATGACTAACGCTAAACATTCTTTTTCAACTGTGGAATAGCATAGCTCGTGCTTATCGAATTTGCATGAATAATAACATACTGCATGGTCATTACTTTCATTGTCAGTTTGTGTTAAAACTGCACCTGCACCAAGATCGCTTGCATCGATTAATAATTTCATCGGCTTGTTGAAATTTGGTGCCATAAGGACTGGACTTACTGGAATACAATATAGCCCTGATCTTATCGAAAGCGTCTTTACACTCAAGTGTCCAATTAAATGAGACGATTTTCTTAAGTAAATTTGTTAGTGGCATTGCAATGGTTGAAAAATGCATAGAAAACGCATAATTTCTTTTTAATTTGTGGGAGCAGGGTAATTATGTATGGCTTCCACCTTCGCAGATTTAGGACGAACTTGACCTTGACCGACCTCATGACCTAAATATGTCACTACTGCTTTAGCTATTTCGCTCTTAAATAAGTTTATAACTAAGCCTGCTTCTTTCGTCCGAGAAAAAAAATTCACGAATAGTATCTACGTGAGATTTCCAATCACTGGAATATATGATGACATCGTCAATGTATGAATCACAATTTTGAATTGAAACGACAAGAGTATTCATTAGTCGCTGAAAAGTATCTCCAGAGATTTTCAACCCGAATGGTACCATGCGATACTCCCATAGTGAATTATTTGTGACAAATGCTGATATAGGTCTAGTACGATCTGTCAGAGGAACTTGCCAGTAACCCTTTAAGAGATCAAATTTAGTAACAAATCGAGCATTTCCGATCTTGTCAATACAATCAGCGATTCGGGGAATAACAAAGGCGTCTGCGACTGTTACGCTGTTAACCCGGTGAAAATCCATACAAAAACGGAAAGTACCATCTTGTTTAGGTACCACTACGCATGGACTACTCCAGGGACTGTTACTCAGTTGGATTATACCATTTGCGTACATATAGGTGACTTCTTGATCAATTATCTCTGATTTTATAGGATTTGTTCTATATGGAGCCAATTTGATCGGTCTCGCATCACCTACATCAATATCATGCTTAATTACATTAGTTCGCCCTGGCGTGTTTGTAAATAATACGGAAAATTCTCGTGTTAAGTTCACCACATCTTGTCTATGGTCAAAGGGGAGATAACTAAGGCTATCTGGTAAATTAGCTAACACTCCAGAGTTATCCATTTTTGGTTCGCAAAAATTTGCTATAGGTCAATTGCATCGTCTAGATTAAAAACCTTTGAATAGACCTGAACAATTGACACTACATTTTGATTTTCATCTGAAATTTTATCGCATTCAACATACTCGCGTAGTAAATTAACATGGCAACACTAAGTAGCTTTGCGTTTACCTGGTGTCTTAACCCAATAGTTTAAATCTCCGTCGTGACTAACAATAACATATGGACCTTCATATTTCGCTTGAAGAGGACTATTTACTACTGTTGTCAGCTTTAATACTTTGTCACCAATGGAACAATGTCTTTCACGCGCGTTTTTATCATACAATGTCTTCTGATCTACTTGCGCTGATTTTAAATTTGCAGCCGCATATGTATGAGTAAAATGTAAACGGGTTCGTAATTTTGTGACGTAATCAATAAGATTATGGTCAGTCTGGGGTGTTAATAACTGTTCTTTAAGTACTGTTAATGGACTCCGTACTGTATGACCACAGACTAATTCATTAGGTGAATATCCTAATGAGTCATTTACAGTGTCCCGTAAATAGAACGTTAATAAATTAACCCATTCATCCCAGTCTCGCAAACTCTCATGACAAAACTTTTTAAGCATCGATTTTAATGTTTGATGCATGCGTTCTAGCGAGCCTTGTGATTCAGGATGATATGCCGTCGACATGACATGTTTAATGCCAAGTTCTTGACAAACCTGTGCAAAGACGGTTGACGTGAAATTTGAGCCTTGGTAAGATTGTATTTCGTGTGGTAAGCCGAAAATTGTAAAATATTTTATCAACGCTTTTACCACTGATTTCGCTGTACTATTTCTGAGTGGAATCGCCTCCGCGAAACGAGTTGAGGCACACATAATTGTTAGTAAGTACTGATTTTGTGCTTTAGTTTAGGCATTGCTCCTACACAATCTGGAATTATGCGGTAGAAAGGAGTTTGGAACGCCGGAATTGGTTTTAATGGCGCCACCGGAATTGGTTGATTTGGTTTTCCGACCATTTGACAGGTTCAGCATGATTTACAAAATTTAACCACATCACCATGTATTTTGGGCCAGTAAAAATTACGTGCGATGATCAGTCGTTTTCTTCCTTCAGAAATCATGTCCACAACTGGGACCATTGTGTGCTTTTAATATGATTTTATGACGATATTCAACCGGAAGTACTATCTGTTCGATAATTTGTGAAGCATCATCAGTTTTTGCATTTCTTGGTGTCAACTTACGTCGCAGGATCCCGCTATCCCACCAGTAACAGATGCTGTAATTAAGACGTTCCTCCTTGTCCTTGACAACAGGAGCTAATCGTCTTAATTTCTGATCCTTCATTTGTAGTCGTGCTAGCTAGGATCGTCCACAAATGTGACACACTTATAAGTGTTCTTTGCTGTTGTTATGTCTGAATCCATTCCCGTATTAACCTCACCTGCCATTTGATCCCGGCTTCGGCTACGTGTCACGACGCATAGAGGGAAACCATAGAGATCCACCCCAGCTCATACAGGATCAGTTACTGGCGTATCAGACAATCGGTAATGCATTACGGTCTACTGCCAACGCAGCATCACTAGTCAAAAGATTTCGAGCTAATTCATTACCTAAAATGAAAGAAATACCCTTTATTGGTAATTTCTCTCAGACACCAACTATAGCGTCTTGTTTTTTATTATCTGAGTGTAGCTGGATTTTATGTAATGGAACTATCAAAAAGTTCATGCCTACACCTCGGATTAAAACGCTATTACCGGTGTAAGTCTCATTTGAGAATGGGAGAGCTGAACGCAAGATCAGTGATTGGTTAGCCCCCGTATCTCGAAGTATTATGACAGGAACTGGTGCCATGCTTGTTTTATTTACAGTTAAGCTCACTAGTCCAGTCGAACAATAAGGGAGATAATCCCTTTCCACGTTCGGGTAGTTAGCCATATTGACTGTGGTTAATTGTTATACGCTGTCCTCTTCACTTAGCGTTTCTTTGTCATCAAGATCAACAGCCATTGATGACTTCGCCCTGCACCAAGTAAAGATTTTCTCTGGTTGCGTACAATTTACTGCAAAGTGGCCTATATTACCACAATTGTAACATTTACTATTACTCGGTGACTTATCACGATTTTTAACCGCTTTATTATTTTGAGAGGGTGACGTCGCACGCTCACGGTTGTTTCTGTTGGGTTGGATGCCTGACTTATACCCTGATTTATTTTGATGTCCGTTATTTTGTGTTTTATCATTGTTATTATTTGGGGAATTATTTGATGCTATGTACGATCGATTTCGTGACATACTCCAGCGTTCAACCGCTTCTGCTGCTACGTCAACTGATCGTATTTCAGGTTTATCATCTAAATAAGCTCGTGCAGGATCTAGAAGTATTTCTTTAAATTGTTCACGAATACATAGTTCTTGTAATTCCTCTCGAGACATTACTTTTTCTGAGTTAACCCAATTCATAAAACATTGACGCAGATGCTTTGCTGTTCCTGGGTAATTGTATCTAATGATGTTTTTATTTCGGAATTCCTGACGGTATGCTTCTGGGATTCTGGAATATTCCAGAAGGATACAAGACTTTACCTTGTTATAGTCAGACCGGTCGTCAGCTGGTAATGATCCTTCAGCCGGTTGAGCTCGTCCAATCAGTGCTGTGTGTACCAATGCTGCCCAATGAACGGAAGGCCAGGCATTGTCTATGCATGCCTGCTAAAAACTATTGAGGTTCACGTTCCCAAAATTTAGGTACAGCATGTCTTTCGTGTGCAATGCTAAATGCATGGGCACGATTTAATGGTGGAGGAGCCGCAGATCTGTTGAATTCCATTTCTGCCCTCTGATGGTCAAGGCGTTTTCCTTCCAGAGCCATTTCTACCATCTTAAACTGCATTCGAAGATTGTCATCTTCTGATAAAGAATCCGGATGACCATATAGTTGTTTAGGGTTGACATTATTAATATCCTTGGGCCTGGCTCCACCAATTGGTGGTGTTTGACGTCTTTCATTGAAAGGAGAAGCAGGGTTGTGATCCTGTTCTTCATCAACCTCAAAAACGCCCAAGTCTGTTAAACCCTTGATAGTAAGCTGTAATAAATCAGGTTTAAGCACAGGGTGTGGTGTGGGTAACTGGTAGTGATTACATAACGCCAGTAAAAACTTTTTCCCAACAGTTTCAATCCATGAAATAGATGGATTTCGTTCAAATCCACTTATAAACGCTTCCATAATATATTTATTTTAAAGAATAATAAATAATAGATAGTAAGGGGGATAACTGTTAGTATATTATATATAAATTGACATATATATATGTAACTAGTAACTAATATGAATTATCTACGTTTAATTAGAACTTGAGCGATCTAGATCTAAATGCTGATACTAATGCTCTATACCAATTTCGTTTTTCGTGTGATACACAGTGTAATCCGTCATATAGAATGTCATAATTGGTTTCAAATTTGTCCACCTTGAATCTATTAGAGGGACCTCTTGATTTTTTAGTCAAAAAGTGACAAGATTTCGACCATAATACAAATTCAAAATTTGTGATGGGTCGGAAATTTCCAAGTTTGTTTAGTTGACACAAAGAATTATTCAATACAACTGTGTTTTGATTAATTACGCTCTGTTGTTCAGCTAACTGTTTGCTTGTGAACGAGCAACCTGTTAATCGGCCGTCCTTTATTTTGTAATTAGTATAGTCAATTATTGGGCAACCTGGAATTTCAATAAACATAAAAACTAAGTTTTGTCTTTCCAATTCAATGACTGATTTTAACTCTGTTATTTTGTCTAAGAATGATTCCACAGGTGTTGATGATGGCACTGTTTCACGCCCGTATTTAGAGGTAAATGTCGACAAGATATCATTTATGCCAATACAGCAGTATAACAATATTTTATCTTGCGCTACTGTTTCATTTCTCAAGCGTTCTAATGCGAGACTTTTAGCTGATTCTATTGTGGCACCTCGCTCAATCAAATATGTAATATGGAAGGTTGGTTGTGGATAAGAATCAAAATTACAAGCTCGAGATCAAGCTAGTAATATAAACTTCATTTATGGTTATAATCGATAAATTTTATAAATAATTTTAACAGTACGATTTTATTAAATGAGGTTTTCAAAATTAAATCTTATAACAGTTTGTTAACTTAACTGTACGTAGTTATTATATAACAAGCCCCACTAACGTATCCGCAGTTCCGGTTAACAACGCAGTATAATATAAATCAATTTAAAACATTGAAACCATTTTTAACGTATTTAATTACTTAATTATTTAATTATAGCCAAACACATAACACTAAATTAAATATTTAAATCAAAATAAATTATTTGCGTTCTTCTGTGAAAGCATTCAACGAAATCCGTTAAATGACCCAATTGAAATATATTTGACGCCTGTCAGAGGTTTTGCTACGCGCGTGCCGTCGTGACAACAACTAACTGAGCGCGACTATTTTTTTTAACCCTTTCAATGCTGAATTTGGCGGTACTATATTCATAAAGTTTTACCGATTTAGAATTATCTGAAACCTGAAAGAAAAACAACTTTCAAAATTAGTATCTACAAGAAATTGAATTTAGCCTGAAATAAAAAGGTGATAATTAAATAAATAATACATTTATTCAACTGTTTAATTTATGCAGTGGCAGTGATTACTCCATCGACTGTCTTAGTGCCGCTTTCCATGTAAGCTTGTATGCGCACTTTTCTGCTAGCAGAAAAGTCGATCCAGTGCATTTAGATAGAACCATTTCCATGTGAGATTTTCAGCGCTCTGAAATTCTCTCGTTTAAAAACAAGTCGCTCAGTTCGCGACTTTTCTGATCGCTTTTCTGCTAGCGACGATTTTAACACATGCAGATAATGTATTGTGACCCATCTGGATCACGCGGATATACAACAACATGTTGATTTGTAACTCCTACATAACTGCCCAAATAATCCATAGATATTCCATACATTTTATAAATAATGAAATCTACATTGATTATAACCTAATCATAATAACAAATACAATTATCTTAATTCTAACTGATATAAATTTTGTATAAATGTAAATCTCGATTGCGAATATCCCCTACGCTTTTATAATTTATTTCATTAAATCAACGAGAAAGCATGCAAGACTGAATAACAATCTGTCTACCTATATTGTAGCGGATTTGGAGTCCAAATATGTTGCGGGTAGCATAAGCTAACGTGATTGTATAGAAATGTGATTGCTATGTATGATCTTACGATCATATGATAGCAACCGTCGTCACACAATCCACGCATGATTGAATTTGAAACTTGTCTTTCGTTTGAAAGCTAGTGAAACTACCCTGGTCCGGGGAAAAATCTGTCTAATTTACACCTAGTTTTTCCACATTTCCTGGAATGTCCGCTCCTAAGGACTGGTTGGTTGTGGGTAATCTTATTGGTGGCCTGATCTGTCGGATTATGTTGTTTATATCTTATTGGATTTGATGTATTCAACTTTATTTTCCGAAGTTGCCGGGCGGACGAGCCTATTGTGTTCACTACATGAAATAATGTTGAGCATTTTGAATTTAGACTTTATTTAATGTTAGAGTTCTTATGAAATCGAATGATTTGTGATCTTCCTAGTCATTCAAGGGTGTATGGAGGGGTAAAAGATATTTTTGTGTGTAGAACCTGGTGTGAAACTGAGCTTAAAATAAACTTAATATCTGCTTTAAGGTTGATATTGGGGGTATGACTATTTATAGGGAGCAGGCATTGTTTGAAATCCTCTCTAGTGTATGGCCGAATTAAGAAGATGTCATCCAGATACGTATTAAAGTTAAGAGAGCTTTCATTGCACTTTTTGAGGGCTGCGTCTTCCCATTCCTCCATGTAGATATTTTCAACACTAGAGCTAAAACGATACCCCATTGCGCGACCAGCTAATTTGTTGGCAGATCTCTCCTTAAAACTCATAATCATTGCCTCTAATTGATTTAAACATAGTTTATTGCACGAAAAACATAATGAAAGAGAAACATATAAGGAGTAGAAGCATAAGAGAATAAACGCATTGCGATGAGAGAGAAAGACAGCTGATGAGAGAGAGAGAGAGAGAGAGAGAGAGAGAGAGAGAGAGAGAGAGAGAGAGAGAGAGAGAGAGAGAGATGTTTGGTTGCTTGCACTTGAATTCAAGTGTACATACTTAGATATTATTATTATTATTATTATTATTATTATTATTATTATTATTATTATTATTATTATTATTATTATTGCATTACATCTTTTCCGTCGTTTGGTGGATAATTTTATCGAGAATTTCAAAATAATTGCTGATTTAATGTCCATTTGCAGGCCATGAGAACACTGGTTCCGAAATGAATCCAGGGGACGAGTGGCCTGGTTACAAGGCCAGTCGTTCCAGTGGCAAAACTTCGAAAGTCGTCCTTTCATAAGCTGCAAATGGGCTTCCCTCGAGACCGCTGAAAAGGCCGGGTCTTCCCTGCTTTGCCCAAAGTTTTAATCAGGTCAAACAAGACAATGTATCTTACATAATTTTGTACTACGAGTACATCCTTCCAGCATTGACATCATTTCAGGATTCAGCTAAATCGACTCGCAGGGCATGTTCTCTGGCTGGTGAGTCTTTACCAGCCAGAAGTGCTGCACGCACTTCATTGTAGGATTATATTTTCCCAAAAATACGTCAATGCGGGGAAGGTGCACTGATGATTGACTTTGTCGCATGCATTTGACTATCGTACTTTGGCAGCTGTATACAATTTTAATCTGGGCCAAACACTCTGTCGCGTACATAGTCGCTTGGCCAAATTAGGATTGCATAGACCAAAAAGTACGATTTCTCGAGGTAACAGTCGATTCCTATGTATGCAATTGATCTCGTCCAAACGAGTATAATACGTTCAACAGCAATCATCAGGATGCTTAACATATACACATTCTAATAGAGCCAATGTTTCTGTATTAGGACGCTGTATACCTGGATATTTCTGCCGGACTGAGTTCATAGACTACTCTTCTCAACATCAATGTCTGTGCACATTGAGTCGACATCTAGAGTTATTAGGAATGCGTTAGGAACAGTTTAGCTAGGAAATAAAAAATCAAAATGTATAATTCCATTTGTCTTCATCTTGTGTTTGATAGCATTGTTAGATAGAGTATGTAATGCTGTATGCAAGTTGCTATATGTTGTACGGAATATAGCATGCATAGAAAATAAGATCGATCTATTTAGTGCAGACCACGCAGGTAATTTCCCTCATCTCCTCGTAAGGGGGACAGGGCAGTGAACCACATTTGCCCTTTACTCTAAGTAAAAGATGGCCATTTTCATCCGCGGATCCTGATTCTTGTGCATCAGGATTGGCATCGATACAATTGTATTCTGAAGCAGCCTTGTGCGTAAGGTACCCAGCCATTAAGTACCCGCTGTACTCTGACGTCCACCCCGCCACCCCGCCACACGCACGCACGCACGCACGCACGCACTTTTGCAGACAAAAAACTAAAAGATGTCATACGGATATGATTTCATGTTGCCCCACTATTGATTTTGGTTGGGATTAGATTTATTTAAGAATAGGTAGGGAGGGATGAAACCTTGTCATTGTTATCAGGGACCATGAGGTCTATCTTTGATCTTACTAGCAAATCTTTCAGGTTTGGATTTCTATTGTAAGCCATTACTGGTCGTGCTTTGATCGGTTCCTTTAATTTAGATTGCAACTGTGAATATTCGTCTTTCATGGTTTTCGCTAATTCAACATTACGTCTATTGTATATGAGTTGAAATGGGATAATTTTGTTCTTTTGCGATATTCCTGAATTTACATTTATTCCAAATGGTGCCTTTGTTTGGAGTGTTCTAATCCAATGGCCTTCTCGTATTTTGCGAAACGAACTCGTTTCTTCTTCACTATCGAAGGTCGGAATATGTTCTATTGGCATGATTTCAAAATGATGCTCAACTGAATGATCAGGAAGTTGGAAATGTTGAGCAATTGGCGTATCTGCTGAGGTGTTAATATCAGAAACGTGGCATCTAGCACGCACTCTAAATGCATTTTTGTTTCACCAACATACTGTTTCTGGCAAAGGGTACAATTGATCAAATAGACTACATTCTCAGAATCACAATGCATATTTGTTCGAATATGATATTCATTTTTAGTTTGAAAACTCAGGAATGTTTGTTGGTTTACAATATAGTTGTTTACTTTGCATCTGTTTTTGTCGCATTTAGAAACTGATCCATCGCACATGATTGGTTTATTGTGTTTAATTTGGACAGGTTCAAACTCGGGTCCGCTATGAGGTTTTAGATTTTCAAGCTCATTGATGGTGTCTGCTTTAATTTTTCGAAGAAAACGGGCTGAATAGCCTCGTGCTTTCAAAGCATCAAACAGAGTAGAGCATGCACCATTCAGATTTTGCCTGTTGCTAGAGTTTCGAAAGAATCTTATGATTTGTTATTTGATCAGACCTTTGAATGTGTGTGGAGGATGAAATGATTTTTTGTGAAGCAGCTGATGGGAATCTGTTGGCTTAAAGAATACTTTATATTCTAATTTTCCAGAGGAGTCAAATTGAGGACCCTTATAGATTGTGACATCTAAAAAGTCAACTGATGTTCCACTAATAGTAGCTTTTAGCTTGATGTTTGAATCTTGGTTATTTAAAATTCTAAAAAATTCCCAACTCTTCTTCTGAATGCTGCCAAATTATGAAGATGTCATCTAGATATCTGAGGTAAAGAAGATGCTTTTTGGTTGATTTGTTCAGTGCCTCCTCTTCCCACTCTGCAACATAAATCCTTGCAAAATTTGGGCTGAATCGTTTACCCATTGCGCATCCACAGATTTGAAGGTAATTTTCACCATTAAATTGAAAATCGTTTCCTTTAAGACTTAACTCTAATAATTTTAAAATTTCCGTGTCTGGTCGATCTGGATCAGGAAATTTGACAAAAGAATTCTTAATAGCATTGACTCCAGCATCAATATCTATATTGGTATACATAGCATCTATGTCTAATGTGACTAAATATGCATCTTTCGGAACTGACAATTTGGATAACTTTGAAAGAAAGTGTTCTGTGTTCTTGAGAAAGCTCTTCTGTCTATTAGCAATGGGCTTTAAATAGTAATCAATATATTCTGAAATGCCATAAGACTCACTGCCACAGTCTGAAATGATGGGTCGTCCAGGTGGTGTCAATGGATCTAACCAGGTGCTGATAGGTTTATGGATTTTAGGCAAGATATAAAATGTCCGACTTTGTGGATTATTCTCACCTAGCAGATACTTTAGCTGTTTCTTATCGATGTACTTATCTGTATGCAATGAATTAAGTATTTCAATGAAATTGTGTCGGTTCTGAGGCCAAATTAAATTATCAAGTTTTCTGTAATGCCTGGTGTTAGTTAACTGCCTTTCGGCCTCGCGGATGTAGTTTTCTCTAGACATAATCACAGTTGCTGAACCTTTATCGGCTGGTTTTATAATAATATTCCGATTTCTACGTAATTTGTTGATGGCCTGTCGCTCGGGAAATGAAAGGTTTTGCTTATTGTTTGTAACTGGCAATGATCTGGCTATACCAGCAACCATTTTTATGGTTGCTTTAATATTGTCATCAACTAACCTATCTGGAGGGTCCCAACATGATTTTCCAGTGAATGGTTTTGACTCTCCATTTACATTTCGAAAATGATGGGCTATTTTCACTGAATGACCAAAATTAGCTACTTCAATAAGACCTGTGTCTAAAAGCAAATCTAATCCTGTTTTTGGTTTTGGAGTTGGTACAAAAGTAAGACCACGACTGAGAATTGATTTTTCAGATGGTGAGAGATCATAGTCAGCTGCTAAGTTGACAAGGTTTGTTCCTAATCCTATGCTAGGGGAGCTATTGCCTTGACCCACATTTAGTTTAAACTAAGTACCGTCAACCAATGGCTATAAATACAATTAGCTGTTTCTTTCGTCCAATGGATTCTATCCTTCTCAACATGAAAATTTGCATCAGGAATTTTGGGGATGACCTTATCAACGTGGCAGTTGGACCTTGCTGATTCGTTGATACGCTTGAGACAGTACTTTTGCCTGTCTGACAAGCTATCAGAGAAGTTAATCTCAGCAAAGTGCAACTCCGCATTAGGGAATGTGCTTTTAAATTCACGAGCCATGAACCGTAAATGGCTTGAGGCTTTGATTGGATGCTCATTTTTGGAGTTGATGCCAATATTCAGGATGATCTTCTCCGGGCTCGGGCCATCCTGGTGTCGCATAGCCATTGTTCTGAAATGTGATAATGCGGCACCAGGATAGCACTCAACCTGGATGTCAGGATGGACGTCTAAATCAATTCGGGCTAGATTAGAGGACCCTATCATCAGAATCTTTTTGATGATTCTGGGGATCCTCCACAGGCCCTTGCTATGCGATTGATGACGGTACTTAGCAAACTTCCTATCAGACAGGCTACTGTTATTCTCCATAGGAGGGAGAGGAGGCGGAGACAGAGGAAGAGGAGCAGAAGAAGGTGCGTGAGGAGAAGAGAGGTGCAGAGTAGGAGGAAGAGCAGGAGGAGGGATGGCGAGAGGAGATGCAAGAGGAGAAGATTGAGTATGAGGAGCAAGAGGCGGGATTGAGAGAGGAGATGCATGAAGAGAAGAAGTTTGAGGAGGAAGAGGAGGAGGCGGGATTGAGAGGAAGAGGAGAAGATCGAGTCAGAAGGTGGCGAGGAGAAGATAGTGGAAGAGATGAGGAAGAGTTGCTAGGTGGTAGATTGGGGGAACAGTGAGTGACAACCCGACAACGGCGCACAGGAGGAGAATTTGTCTTTGGGAGAGCCGGCCATGACTCTGTTACATCATCAACACCAGGTGCTGGTGTTGGTGATGTATACAGATTCGTCCGTTTGGAAGTGGTAGGCGAGGGTGTGAAGGTGGTTGGTGACCGTTGGCGTTTGTTAGTCATTGTTGAATGTGAACCTGAACCTGTACTTGGTGTGGCCGCCGGTGTTGGTACAGACATCACTCTATTTTGCTCATCACTAGCTATTTCTGCCAAAAATTTCCAAAAATTTGTAATTGTCGTTGTGGCCAATTTATTTCCAAAATTTTGCCTACCCCATTTCAATGCTATGCCTCTGGCTCTGTGTAGATCAAGAATTACATTAGATTCGGCCACTTTTACCTCTGCCTTTAATTTTTCCAATTTGCTTCGATAATGTTTGATTAAATTTTCTAAGCAGCTATGAGCCCAAATTTGGTTTATCATGCTGGTCGATTTCAAAAATTCGTCATCTCGTAAGGCAGGGCAGAAAAACAAGTTCATCTCCTCCATTTTCATGCTGAGAGATTTCGGGAGAGAGTCTGATGCCAAATGCTCTCGTAAAAGACCATAGTGATGCAAGCATTGCAACACATGGAAGTACATCTTAACCAGTCTCTGAAAGGCCTGAACAGACTGGATAGGAGCACTATTGGTTGATGAAAGGTTGGACGCTGGGTTGCCAGATTTGCGTCCTTTACCCACTGGGCCATTGGAATTCTTGGCCATTTTAGAACGTAATCAAATTTCTACAGATTTATGTCAAATTTAGTCAGAAAAGTTAAAAAAAAAGTTAAAGACCAAATATTAACTAGAGCGATATGTGTTGAAACAATTTAGAGACTGAAAAATAAGAACAATTAATACAAGATTATTATATATATATAAAATTAAAGCTTACACTGTCGGTTGCTGGAGCGCTTTCGACGTAATGGTCTTTGTCATGCAGCGAAAAAACTGGTCTAATGGCAACTAATAATTCTTACATATTTATAGGAGAATTACTGCAATGGTGACTACTGATTAACTATTAATTCAGTCTCCACAAAAGATCAAACTAAACCCGAAGACCTGCTTTAGATCAATGTGCGCCTTGGGTGCTACTGAAGTCAAACAGCTAATACAAAAGGCGTGATTGCTTAATTATATCGAGCTTATCTAACTGTAGCATGGGTTAGTACGCCGGTTCGTTTCAGGCGATTAAGGTGTGAGAATAACAATGAGGGCTATTTGGTCAGTCATTTGATCAAATGCTGCCGAGATATGTTTAATCATGGCGGCTGAGAGTAATTTACTTGTTGTTTGAGTACTGCAAGGGACAGGTTTCCTGAATAAAGATTATTAAAACAAATTCTGACAAGGTATACAGTTTTTTTTATCTTGGCGAATCGGTTCACTCAGTCATTACAAAGCGTTGATTACTTCTTTGTAAAAAGTTGGCGTTGCCGTGTGTTCGAAAATAGGAACAAATTCTGACAAGTTATACAGTTTTTTGATCTGGGCAACTCGGTTCACTCAGTCATTACAAAGCATTGATTACTTCTTTGTAATAAGTTGGTGTTGCCATGTGTTCGAAAATAGGAATAAACAAATAGTTTTGAGCAGGTCTTTCTGACATAGGATGATCCATTGTTGTTTGAGTACTGCAATCCATTGTGGATTGACTGAATGTTGTTGGGCTAGTGAGATTCCTTCTAAAGAGAGGTGGTTGTAAGTCACAGGTTGTTTTCTAAGCTTTGTAAGCGTATATGTCCAACAACCCATGCACTCATTCACCCGCCCAGACACCAGCATATTAATCCATTCATTAGTCCATGCTGCCATCCACCTAAACAAATACTTGATTAAGGGGAGTACAGATTTGGAAACTGATAGACAGACACCCGATGGGTGACTAGACGACTGAATAAATGAATAGGCAAATGGGTGAAAGCTACAATTTCATTTCCCAATTTGGTTTAATTTATTCACTTAGTCATTGCAAAGCGCTAATTGCTTCTTTGCAATGAGTTGGTGGTCTATCTATCTGTCCGCCCGCCCGCCCGGCCGCCCGCCCGCCCGGCCGCCCGCCCGCCCGCCCGCCCGCCCGCCCGTCCATCCGTCCGCCCGACCGCTTGCCTGCCTGCCTATCTATCTATCTATCTATCTATCTATCTATCTATCTATCTATCTATCTATCCATCCATCCATCCATCCATCCATCCATCCATCCATCCATCCATCCACCCACCCACCCACCCACCCATCCATCCATCCATCCATCCATCCATCCATCCATCCATCCATCCATCACTCCATCCATCCATCCATCCACCCATGTATCTCTATCTATCTATCTATCTGCCTATCCATCCATCCATCCATCCATCCATCCATCCATCCATCCATCCATCCATCCATCCATCCATCCATCCATCCATCCATCCATCCATCCACCACCCACCCACCCACCCACCCACCCACCCACCCACCCACCCACCGTTAAGAGTGACTAAGTCTATACTATCAGCACTGGGCCCAAAATACTCATCTTCAAGATCATTTAAATACATACTAAATAAAAAAAGGCGACAAGTTTTCTCCCTGGCATACGCCAGTTAAACATTGAAAGTTATCTTATTTTTACGCCTTCATACACAGACATTATTGTATCTATTATGTTTCCTTTAACACCTATTTTGTATTAGCTTTTACTACAGGCAATCTCTCACCACATAATCAACTGCTTTGGTAAAGGGCATCGTTTTGAATAGAGGCGACTACAACTCACTGAATGAACTGCATTTCCTCTATCTGTATTACGATGTTTACGGTACCAGCCACCGGACCGTCGGCTCCAGTAGATGTTTGTAAAAATATGTTATTAGGCTTAAGGGGTGGCTTTCGATGAGGTTGGATGCTCTCATACTGTTAAAAACTGTGATGGAAGCTCCAGTGTCCACTGTGACACTGGTAGAAATTCCACCGAAGAAACAAGCAGACTTGGATATACCTTTGCTGTGCGCTTGCGGAAGAGTCTCCAGTGTTACTTTTTGCGGAATCTCTTTTTGCGTGGTGATATCCTGTATGTAGTCAGCTTGTTTCTCTATAGCTTCTGTCAGTGCGATAGGTGGCTGAGGAAGGGACCAACTCGTCGTCGTTGCTGCTGTGTTCGCTGAGGCGACGACGGAGCTGGGGCAGCAATGGTGGTGTATGTGATGCTGGTGGGATGTACTGCGAGTTTGTATATACAGCAGTTTGGATAGGATTAGTGCGGTGGTGACAGAGGGTAACCTGCGCCAGGCACTTGGGACAATGCATCATAAGATGTTTAGGTGATGTGCAAAAGAAACAGTGTCGACACTGTTGTTTGTCGCGCTGTTTGCGATGATTTCTTTTGCGGATCCATGATGTGGATTGCTCGTTGCCGTCTGTATCACTCCTACTACTGCTGGGTGCGGTGGCTGATGCTGATAGGCCTTGTGAATTGCATACCATGGGGTGGGGGTGGGGGGGGGGTTGTCGCCACCGGATGTTAGGTGCTTTGGTGATGTGTCGTTGTGCTTGTATAAATGTTGTTTCAGTGGATGTGCTGCAACCAACCACTGTCATTTTGCAAGGGAAAGAGGGTTTGTTAGATGTGGTTATTGCGGGGTCACAACTTTTCGCAGAGGTGGTGTTGGCGGTGCTGAGGATGCAATGTGCAATCAAACATTGAAAAAAATACCAATCTGGCGCCTTTGAAGAATAGAAAACAATTCACTGAATTAATGGCCTAGGTTTGATCCTTTGATCAATGACTTCTCAATCAAGCGAGTGACACCCAAACCTCACTCGGAAACCCTAGAGCTCAATCAATAGCAAAGGGCATAACACAATTGAATCTAGCACCTATGGTGGCCTGAATCTTTATTGAAAATAAGTTAGCTAACTTCAAAGCAATTGAGTAATTTTCGAAGACAATCCCCTAAAGCCAGCCACCCTAATAAATAGACAGGAATTTTGATGGAAGGACAGATTTGTTCTCAAGGCTCTGAAGAAGGTTATTCTTAACCGAAACCGGTCAGCCAAGCACGACGGTATCGTAAAATTGTGAGTTATATATTAATTGCTATTATTGTATTGATTGTATTGATTGTATGTTTTAATATTAAAATGCTACTAATCCTTCATCTTCCATTTCAGGTATAGTTAAATTGTGTAGACTTGTACACTTAGTAGGCTTGTGGTTCTATGTAGGCTTGTAGATTTAATTATTCATCACTCAAGTTTCAGGTTTTAATTTTTAGATCAGCCCTTTAATTTAAACTAGACAATTGTTGGTTAGAGCTTGATTATCTCCCTTGCTTAGATTTGTTGACTGGCCCAGTTGTTGCTAAATTTGTTGGTTTTTGATCATTTATTAGAGCGTAATATCACCATGGCTAGAACGAGCAAGGGCAAGACCAGATCAACACCTTTGACTCAAAAGGGTCTCAGTCCCCCTAGTGCCAGTGGCCAAACTACCTCAGCCAAAGTTCACCCCTACACCGTGTAGAAACAGCATCAATCATCAAAATAAATCCAAGAAAACTACACACAT
Source organism: Chaetoderma sp. LZ-2023a (assembly GCA_034401795.1). NCBI lineage: Eukaryota > Metazoa > Mollusca > Caudofoveata > Chaetodermatida > Chaetodermatidae > Chaetoderma > Chaetoderma sp. LZ-2023a. The sequence goes on from CM067359.1 coordinate 83,635,943, forward strand.
AGAAGCTAATTCTTTCTGGAAATTTCGGTATGAGGTAGACCACAAAAATGAATGGCGAATCCCTGTCTTGACGAAAAAAATCCTGATCCTTGGCTCCTCCAATCTAAGCCGTATAAATGTGAAACCCCATTCAGACAGCCAGATAGCTTGCTATCCAGGGGCAAAATTGTGCCATGCTAGGACTATTGTCAAAAAATACATGGACTCCTATCAGCCAGAGAAAATCATCGTAAATATTGGCATAAATGACAAGGATGAACCTATGTCTGTAACCGCTCAACGAGTCCAACTCCTGTTCAGTACCATTCGTTCAAAATCTCCAGATGCAAAGGTTTATTTCACTAAACTGAACTGCTCTCAACATCTAACTGCACAGCGGAAAAGGACCGTAGCATTTATCAATTCATCTGTAGAATCCCTGCGTATAAAGGTCTCTGTCATCCCTAGTCTACCAATTTCTGAGTTTGAATTAGTCCAGGATAATATCCATTGGAGTGAAAAAACTGCTAATGCATTGTATTATAGCTGGTTAACTTTTCTTAATTTAAACTAACTGAGGGTCAGGGTACTAACCACCCCGGTATCGGGATGGGTAGTGATATTGTTAATCTCACTGGTGCTACATTAACTGAAGCAGAAAAATCAATACTCAATTGTGGCCTAACATTTGTACCAACTCCTAGGCCCAAATTAGGCATAGATGCACTTTTAGATAATGGCTCAATGGAAGTTCTTGAATTTTCCCACCATGTCAAATTAGCCGACTTTTTTCGAAACTCGAAAAGTAATATTCTGCCATTCGTTGAAAGAACTGGCTGGGCCCTGACTAAAAATTAGTCGACCCAGCGATCTCCGACAGTATGAAAATTGTAAAAGAACGTCTTGAAAATGTTGAATTTCCGAAAAATCATAAAAATTTGTCATATGAAGAACGTCAAGCCTTAACAGGATTGCGTAAAAACAATGACATTGTCATTAAACCTGCTGATAAGGGATCTGCTGCTGTAATAATGCTTAAAGACAACTACATTCGTGAAGCACATCGTCAACTCAGTAATCCAAAACATTACCAAAAATTAGACGAACCACTCTGGCAAAATAACTGCGACAATTTTAATGAAATCCTCCAAAATATGGTTGATAACAAGAGTTTAATGCAGAAACAGTTTAAATACCTCGTTGCAAAACGCGACTCAAAACCACGTACATTTTATCTGTTACCCAAAATTTATAAGCCTATTGATTCTTGGTCAGATCCTATGATACCACCAGGACGACCTATAATATCGGATTGTGGTTCTGAATCATATAGGATCAGTGAAATCATTGATTATCACCTACAACCAATTGCGAATAGACACTTTAGCTTCTTGAAAAATACTGACGACTTTCTGTCGCAGGTCTCTGAGATCTCGATACCTCCAAATTAATTTTTGATTACGCTCGACATCAATGCAATGTACACAAACATTGACATCGAAAAGGGTTTGAATTCTGTCCGTAAAGCGTTTGAAAAATACCCTGATAACAATAGGCCCACTGGCGAAATATTAGCTCTCTTAGAGCTAAGCTTAAAGGGCAATGATTTTGAATTCGCGGGTGAAACATACCAACAAATTTGCGGCTGCGCAATGGGTACACGTTTCAGTCCGAGTTTTGCCAACATCTATGTAGCAGAGTGGGAGGAGGATGCGCTTAGCAAATGTCCGAAACAGCCTCTCTTTTATCGCAGGTACCTCGATGATATTTTCATTATTTGGCATCATACAATGGAAGAATTTAATGAATTTTTCACCATTTTGAACAATCATGACCCGAATATCAAGCTAAAAGCCAACATTGACCAAATGTCCGTAGACATTTTAGATTTAACGCTATACAAAGGTGTAATGTATGACACAACGGGATACCTTGATTGTAAAGTATATTTTAAGCCCACAGATTCTCATCAACTACTTCACAAGAAATCCTTCCATCCACCTCATACCTTCAAAGGAATTGTAAAATCACAAATCATCCGTTTTCATAGAAATTCGAGTGATAAAAAAACCTTTGAATCTGCATGCTCTCTCTTATTCAAGGCCCTCAAGCCGAGAGGCTATTCGTCTAGATTTTTGCGCAAAATTGAGTCTGAAACTTTACAGGATTTGGAAACTATCCCTGATAATGCTGCGGATCACAGGCCTACCAAGATTCGTCACAATCGTCCAATCACGGGCGCAGGAGAATCTCGGAAATGTGGAAAGAAAAGGTGTAAATTAGACCTACTTCTTCCAAATCAAAAAACTTTTATGAGCTTTCAGAACAAAAACAAATTTCAAATTCAGTCTAATTTAGATTGCAATTCCGAAAACGTCATTTATATAATATCTTGTAAATTGTGCCAAAAGGAATATGTCGGTGAAACCAAATGCCCATTAAGATGGCGAGCTACTAGACACCTTTGCGATATTAGACATGAAAAAGACACGCATGTCGCTGAACACTTTAACCTTCCTGGCCATTCAGTCGCTCGGGACTTCGAAATTAAACCCATTGAACAACCAGCTCTCTCTAATACCACTGACGAAACTGATAAACAAAGGAAACTTAGAGAATCATTTTGGATTACGCAATTAGAAACAGAATGGCCGAGGGGCATAAATGTGGACCCCGGTCTTGCTGATCAGCGTGAAATAATTCCATTCACTCTGACATATAATCGAAAAAATGTAGAAATTTCCGAAATTTTGAAAGATGAATATCATAAATTACAGAATAATTTAAGACAGCCTCTCAATTTGCGCCCAGTAATAGCATTTAGGAAAAATCCGAATCTACGTGACATATTGGTAAAATCCAAATTAAATGGACAAACATCATCATCTTAAAGTTGTCCAATATTTATAAGGCCATATCGCCTCTATAAAACAAAAATAACAAATCTCAGGCAATAAAATAAATAAAAAATATTTTCAATTTTTGAAAATTCTGAGCCAGCGCCTTAACCATATTACTACCTTCCTACATATCCACCCATCCATCCATCCATCCATAGCTCGCTCGCTCTCTATCTCTCTCCCTCCCTCCCTCCCTCCCTCCATATCTCTCTCTCTCTCTCTCTCTCTCTCTCTCTCTCTCTCTCTCAGTCTATCAGTTTCTCAGTCTCTCTCCCTCTCTCTCTCTCGTTCTCTCTCCATCCATCCATCCACCCGCCCGCCCGACCGCCTGCCCGCCCGCCTGCCCGCCCATCCATTCATCCATCCATTTATTTCTCCATCTCTCTCCATCTCTCTCTCTCTCCCTCCATCCCTCCATCCCTCCATCCCTCTGTCTGTCTGTCTGTCTGCTGGCCAGCCAGCCAGCCAGTCACTCAGTCAGTCACTCTGTCTGTCATGCTGTCATGCTGTCATGCTGTCTATCTATATATCTATATATCTATCTATCTATCTATCTATCTATCTATCTATCTATCTATCTATCTATCTATCTATCTATCTATCTATCTATCCATCCAACCATCCAACCATCCAACCATCCATCCATCCATCCATCCACCCATGTATCTCTATCTATCTATCTATCTATCTATCTATCTATCTATCTATCTATCTATCTATCTATCTATCTATCTATCTATATATCTATCTATCTATCTATCTATCTATCTATCTATCTATCTATCTATCTATCTATCTATCTATCCATCCGTCCGTCCGTCCGTCCATCCACCCATGTATCTCTATCCATCCACCCACCACCCACCCACCCACCCACCCACCCACCCACCCACCCACCCACCCACCCACCCACCCACCCACCCAACCATCAATCCATCCATCAATCCATCCATCCATCCATCCATCCATCCATCCATCCATCCATCCATCCATCCATCTACCCATCCATCCATCCATCCCTCCACCCATGTATCTCTATCTATCTATCTATCTATCTATCTATCTATCTATCTATCTATCTATCTATCTATCTATCTATCCATCCATCCATCCATCCATCCATCCATCCATCCATCCATCCATCCATCCATCCATCCACCCACCCACCCACCCATCCACCCACGCACCCATCCACCCACCCACCCACCACTGTAATTTGCAGTTAAGAGTGACTAAGTCTATACTATCAGCACCGGGCCCAAAATACTCATCTTCAAGATCATTTAAATACATACTAAATAAAAAAAGGCGACAAGTTTTCTCCCTGGCATACGCCAGTTAAACATTGAAAGTTATCTTATTTTTACGCCTTCATACACAGACATTATTGTATCTATTATGTTTCCTTTAACACCTATTTTGTATTAGCTTTTACTACAGGCAATCTCTCACCACATAATCAACTGCTTTGGTAAAGGGCATCGTTTTGAATAGAGGCGACTACAACTCACTGAATGAACTGCATTTCCTCTATCTGTATTACGATGTTTACGGTACCAGCCACCGGACCGTCGGCTCCAGTAGATGTTTGTAAAAATATGTTATTAGGCCTAAGGGGTGGCTTTCGATGAGGTGGGATGCTCTCATACTGTTAAAAACTGTGATGGAAGCTCCAGTGTCCACTGTGACACTGGTAGAAATTCCACCGAAGAAACAAGCAGACTTGGATATACCTTTGCTGTGCGCTTGCGGAAGAGTCTCCAGTGTTACTTTTTGCGGAATCTCTTTTTGCGTGGTGGTATCCTGTATGTAGTCAGCTTGTTTCTCTATAGCTTCTGTGAGTGCGATAGGTGGCTGAGTGAGGAAGGGACCAACTCATCGTCGTTGCTGCTGTGTTTGCTTAGGCGACGCCGGAGCTGGGGGCGGCAATGGTGGTGTATCTGATGCTGGTGGGATGTACTGCGAGTTTGTATATACAGCAGTTTGGATAGGATTAGTGCGGTGGTGACAGAGGGTGACCTGCGCCAGCCACTTGGGACAATGCATCATAAGATGTTTAGGTGATGAGCCTGGCTGACCACATAAAAAATTGCGTTAGGTGGCAGTGTGTGCGGTGTAGTGCTACTCGGTGCTGGTCGTGTAGTCTGCTGTGTGGCGACTGTGGTGCTGAGTGTGGTGACTAAGTTGGTGAGCGTGGAGATCTGTTTAGTTATCTCTTCTGGTCTGTCTTGTGTATTCGGCCTATTGCTATTGTTGCGCTGGTTCCCGTAAATCATGGTGGCTGTACAGGGGAAGTTGGTGTGAACGCAGATGCCGATTTGTATGTAGGTAGTGCGGTAGAGAAAAGCTCCCTTTCTAGTCTAGGGTCTCTTTTGTACCACGTCCGCTGTGGAGACTCCCTATGTTTATGCTAAGTGCGGTATAACTGTGTAGGCTCCGCTGATCGCCTAATTGGTGTAGGACGATGCACATGTGGTTGTGTGTCATGTATACGTCCGGGTAATTCTGTTGGTCGCTTTGCAGGTCATTCCCCATACAGAAGGGTTCCAGGAGACTGACAAGGGTGGTGTATGGTGCGTGAGTGTATATATCTTCTGTTATACTGTGGCAATTGTGATCACATATTCCAATGTTCATACCATGGTACCACAGGGTAGCACGGAGAGGAAGTTCTCATTGGGGGTGATACAGGACACGGTGCATGAGGAACGGGTCATTGGTCACCTTCTGATAGTGCAGGTGAATGCATTGGGTGTGAAGGTGTCATATGCCCCTGTAGGGGTCTTTCTCGCGGACGTCAATGGTCCAGCAAAGGTGTAGGTAGCCTATCACGGATGCCCGACAAGGTGAACAATGGAGTACCCGCCTGCGAGGCATCTCGGAATGTCCTCTCGCTGCTCAGTGAATTCTCTCGTAGATACGTGATGGTAATTATGCACCGGGGAAGTTCTGGTCATTATCGGTATAACACGTGCGGTCTTCCTATCATAAGATGCTACCTCCATGTTGAGGAAATACTGATCTTCAGATGAAGGGGACTGAAACATGCGGGTGTTGAGTGTGAGTGTGAGTTCGCTTCTCATTCGAGCCCCACATTGGGTGCCACTTGTAGCCTCCGAGGGTATGTACTGATCCGTCCATCTGTTTTGTTCCGTGGCACCACAAATGCATGATGCACCGGTCTGCTGATGACCTGCGGATCTTGGGGTTATGGATCTTGCGTCATGTCTCTCCGGATTATACAAAAACCGACTTCATGAGCTGGTGGAACATTCATGCTCCGGTGGGGCTGGGCGACCATTGCCGCCAAGGTTGAACCACACCGTCTCATCCTGGCTCTTCGTGTTACCACTACGGTGGTCCATTACCCAATTTAGGAGTTTAGACATGATTAATAATTAAAGATACAAACAAACAATTGTACTCCTTTGCTGTTACGAGAGAGAATATAAGTACATAGAACTAAATTGGTGTCTTGCCTATCGTGGTCCTCACCAGAGGTACCTCACCGATCTTTGATTGGTATAATCTGTGAGGTATCCCCGCAAGGGAGAGTCCTAACGCAGCTACTTATTAACTTTAATATAAATTATCATACCCCTAACACAAATATTATTGTTTGCGAGAGGAAAGTGCTTCACGCCAAAGCGGAGGAAGAGAGATGGCAAAAAGGGCCACTCTCTTGTTCAAACATATGCTAAAGTGTGTAAGGTGAGTCAACCTAGTGAAATTATAAGCTATAGTGATGCACGCTGTATTACGTGAAGATGGGGTGGATGATTTCCGTAGAATTCAACACCGTCATCTTATGTAGGTTAAAGATACTGAATTTGTAGTTGCCACTTTATTTATGTGGTCATTCTGCTAGATCCTATTTTAACATTTAGTTTTTAGGTACATAATTCATGCTTATGCCACAAGTGGCAGGGATTTCTACCTATCTTTTAATACATACGCCTGACTGGCGGAAATGCTCGGTCCCCATATGGTCACCTTACGGCGCATCCCCTCAGATAGACAGCGCGTGGACATGTTACGGGGTGGCAGCTTCATAATCCTATAGTGATGTTACTTACCACACCACAACCACATACAACAGCACAGGGACAAGTCACATTTACATAAGCAGTTGAAAAGTGCATATATGTTTATGGTGGTGGAATAAGAGACGGATATCCAACTATGGTGACCTTCCCGTGAGGGCGTGGTTGGTTCTAAGACCGCTCCCAGTCACTGTGTAGAGTTAGATGGAGATCTGTGTCCTGTCCATCACCGGATGTGTCGGGTCCGGATCTTATGAGATCCGAACATGGGGACTAACATTTACCTGTCTTTAGGGTTACATTGAAATGCTCAGAGATGCACCACTGGCCGGTTAATAATAATATTATAATGTTTTCGCGGTACTTCATACTTTGGAATGGATATCTAAGTTAATCAGTATCCGAAGATACAGAGGGGATGTTTGCAGTCATCGACACTATGGTCTTCACCACTCGGAAACCCCAATAGTTTCAGAGTCGGATCGGGACAACGTGGCGAAGTGAGGTCCAGACAATTAATAAGCCTTGTAGCGTTGGAGGAGCGTAGACAGAGTCAATCACTCATATATTAACAAGGAGGCCCTAAGGTACATAATTTATGCTATCTAGCCGGTGTGTGGCGTTACATATCCACTACATCCGGAAAAGTGACGTACACAAATGTCTCCTAAAGAGCGATCATCCCTAACTACCTTTAAACCTATCTTATTAAGCTAAAATAGCAAGGTTTAGTTGGTCACATGTCAGGTTCGCATAATGAGAACATGAATAGTGACCTCAGTGAAAAACTTATGCTGCACATGGGGAAAAGGTTGTGAGGTTTATTGTTGCTGTATAATGTAGCCTAGCGAACTGCGGTCCTAGTATTTTATATAAAATAAACAAAACAAGTAACTAGGATGGCTCTTGCCATATATAACTAACTATCGCAGTGTTGACAATAAGTGAGGTCACACGAACTTGCGATTCTCGTTAGTCATAAGCACAAAAATAAAGATAATATATACATTTGAAAAGAGATAAATTATAAAATGCGGCCTCAGGCGACCGGTCAGTACCTATTAGTCATCAGTATCTGAAAATAATTGCATGAATACAATAATACAATAATACAATAATACAGTTTTTAGAAGTACCTATTAGTCATCGGTATGGAAAAAGTTCTAGGATCACTGTAGATGATGCATCACAGTTGAGGAACGTGAGATGGCTCGATTCTGAAGTTAGCTGGGAAATATCCACAGACGAACTGTTGATGCGGCTAACTCTCAAGAATGGTGAAGGAGAATGATTGCAGATGCGGATGGCCAGTAGATAGTCATATTACATTTGCACAAATCAATTTAAACAGAGTGTAGAAAGTTCCATACTTCTACGGAAGTTGTAAGCTGCCCTGCAGTAATGAAGGGCTATAGTTAAAAGTTATATGATGCATATGCGTCCCCAGTGTACACAATACGTGATGCACCACATAGCTCGTGCACCAGAGACTGAGAACTCAAATCCGATGGGCACTGCTGCGGTTACAGGACAACAGGCAGATAGTAAGCAGCTGCCTGTGTCTCCAATGCCCTGGTCACACAACTACCACCTTCTCTCTCTGTGGTTTCCTCTCGATCTTGACTTTTGAGCTCCTTTTATGCTACTCGTGACGTCACAGCTAGAGCGCCCAGCCAATGAGCGTGCGAGCTGTAGCCAATCAGCGTGCGAGCTCTAAGCGCAAAGACGCTATCCCGTGATGAACATCCTCCTCCATTCACTCAGTACATGCACGCGCTTATGACGTTATAACAATATTTTGAGCATAATTTAGGCAGCTAAACAAGGATAACTCGGTCATTTCTGACCCGATTTTAAAACGGTACAGTGTTTTGGAATCCTCGTTTCATTCTGGTCCTGGGAGGTACCAAGAACGACGAAGAAGCTATAGCTTGAAGCAATTACATGCACCAGCTCGGTGCACAATAAGATGCATTCTCTCCCAACGCTGACGTGCGTTGTTAGGGAAGCTCTGACGCACGTGTATATGAGCGCTACGCGATCTTACGGACTTAATCATTTTAAGAACCTCTTCTATATGGCTTTATAAACACATACTATCCTACTCAGTGGGGGGGGGGGGCGTGTTTGGAACGTACATGGTCCGGTCATCACGCACCCAGTTGGGCTGGGACGGTTCGTACCTGACCGGTCGATCCGAGCTACAATTGCTCCCACTTTGATGCTGTTCTTTTTTCCTTGATATATGCGTTCCAGAGCGTTCCTTTGATTATGTGTGGTATGATAAGTTCACAGAACACACGCACGCACGCACGCACGCACGCACGCACGCACGCACGCACGCACGCACGCACGCACGCACGCACGCACGCACGCACGCACGCACGCACGCCCGCCCGCCCGCCCGCACGCCCGCCCGCCCGCACTCACGCACGCACGCACGCACGCACGCACGCACGCATTACTTATTCTCTTTGTGTTTCTTTGCACTTGGCCTAAGATCACGGCAAGTATTTTGATCAGCAAATATGTCTTCTAATCCTATATTCCTATATGATGCTCAATGTACTGAGACCATGTGTTTCAATCAGTTTTGATAAACCATCTACCATATTCAAGATACTATCGGAACAAAATACAGTATCTGATAGAAACAGTGGAAATTGTATAATTAGCACTACCCCTATCAAATATTTACAATGACCATGATATTCTCTCTCGGATTTCTACATTTGTAATTTGTATCTTGTGTGACGAATATAAAAATAGCATGTGTTCTCTGGCTTGCCCACCTAAAGTATTCTCGACTCTCAACCACAGGCTAGCTATAATGCGAGCTGCCGGTCGCAGTCGTAGACTTATTAAGCCGTGCCTATTTTAATGGCGTCTATGTTAACAGTATATTTTACAGGTATCTATGGAGTGGTACTGAGAAAGTTAAAGTGGATAGTTGTATACCTTTAATCTTTTCTAGAAATAAGATCGGACTGTGATTGAGGCTGGAACACGGAAATTAAATATGGTGACAATGCTCCTAGCAACATGTAAATATGTTGCTCATGTCTATAGCAACATAGAAATCTGGTGAGCATCTCCATTGCAACAGGTTACTATGATAATCATCGCTATAATAACTATGAATTTGGTCTTCTTCTCCAATGACAATCCAATTAGGTCCAAAATATTGAACAGTATCTTTTTATATTGTGCTTCAAATATGTAAAAAAAAAATTCTGAGATGTACTTTATAAGACTGGTGTGGCAAAACCCCACAGCCCTCTAACCTCAGCAGCCCCATCAACATTATGATCGAAACTGAACCCTAGCTTTCTCGCGATCCTAGAGGCAGTTCCAAGGGCGTCCAGGGCAAGAATTTCAGAAACATTACACAGGGCCCACAGTCCTAAGTTCGGCCCTGAAGAAGTACTCGATGTAAAATCAACTGTTGATCAGCCTGGCCTACAGATATTCAATTACAGCTCACCCATTGGCATTAGATAAGCTTGCTAATAACTCGCATCTCGCAATGTTTTCCAGCCCAATCATGTTCAAAATATTCAACAGAACATCTTTATACTGTGTTCAAATTTGGTTTCTTTTTTAAAACATTCTGACTGATTTATCAGTTGTACAATAGGTGTGGCATCTATGCATGTAGCTTGAAGTTTTGCAGCCCACCCTCCCCTCCAATTAAGACAAAAATGAATTTCTGTGTCATCTTTTGGGGCCATGGAAATTTGGGGACCCTGTCCAAATGCACTTGTTGCGTTGCCTTACGTTCGGTCCTGCACTTCCTGGGAAAGACGGCGAATGGCTTCAATATTACGGGTGTAGGGAAGAGAACCCAGAGAAAATGTCTACACGTGGGTGTGCAGCTTCCATTGACAAGAATGTCAGGGTCTTCTCCTTTTTATCTGGTGGAGTACATCTCCATTTATTGTTTCCACATTATAATGGGTGGCGGCCGGGATGATGATCATTGTTGTCTCACCCGCCTGCTCTGCACACACACTTTGCTGAAACTTTTGATTCGTATTGAAGTTAATCTCCAGTAAATATGTTAGAGGGCCCTGTCTCATGCGGTATACCCACACTCCAAGATGGAAATCGTGGGGTTGTGTCCACAAGTGGTGGTCTGATTGTCGTTACAAGACACGAGATCTACCATGGATAGCTAGAAATCCAGTCTTGCTTTCGAAAAGGAAAAAATCGTGCAAAACCAGCTTGCTTATTATAGGAAGTAATTAATCCTACAATAGCAGATTGTCATAGTTTGTAATTTTATCACAACGTTTTAAAACGTTTTCCTTTTCGAACGCAAGACGCTGTGGTATTCTGCAACATATTTGGCGCTATTAGGGAATGGGCTGACAGTTTGATACTTGACTTTGAACCGTAACTCTGCTGAGTGCCAATGGACATTTCCAGAGTCATATGATGTCATAATCAGCTATCGGCGTGTATGATGACGTCATAATCATTACGTCATAAATGATTCTACACGGGGTCGTCTTTAACTTTTAAAAATCCGACACGTTGTAAGAATTGTATGTCTCTACTATTTAATAAACATGTTATTGAATATGTAATGACAGCAACAGCACCCAGTCAAATTAGTTTCAAAATATTCAACAGCTTACCTGTATAGTTCAGAGATCGATCGAAAGGTCCATTACAGGATACTCGCCGTAATAACCTACTAATGATACTGAATCATGAGATTCACTTCATCACGCGACAGTTATAACTTTCTAACTATTCGGTTTAATATGATAACTGCTATTCATTTAGTTCCGGCAACGTTGTCTTTAGTTTTTATTTTATCATATGGACAACTTTTCTGACAATAGACCTTTCAAGTTTTAGCTATGCCCCGCCCATGGCAGCAACAGCGTACAGGCAAATTAGTTTCAAAATATTCAACAGCAGGTTTATTAAATAGCAAAGAATTACAAAGACATACAATTCATACAACGTGTCGGACCATTTGAGATTTGTTGATGGTCTATATGGAACCCTTTGTGACGTAATGATTATGACGTCATCATACACCCGCTGAGCTGATTATGATGTCATATGAGGTCGGATGATGAATGAATACTCAGGAAAGGTTAATTCCATATTTCTCGATATGAACACACGCGTTATATTCAACGAAAGATAACATTAGATAACACGTCAGAAATATTTTCATTGGTTAGATAATGTGCAAGAACTATTCTCATTGGTTAGATAATGCGTAATAATCTTACAGGCCGCGTGACACCCCAAATGTTCCGCAGTGACGAAGATGTAAATAAGAAGTTTGATGAAAAGTAATGTCAATTGCGATACTTTTTTGTTATTATTCTTTGTAGCGCCTTGGTCAGGATTCTTAGTGATGCGTCACCGTGATGAACAGGAACAGCGCAAAATGATTGCGTTCACACGAATTTCAGGGATCGAGTTTATTGGAAAATTTGTCAAAATATCACGTTATGTGAAATAGAATCTCGAACTCGGTCCCAGTTCATATCACCATTATCACTAAAGCTCTCGTAATGTGTTTTTTCCCGACTCGGCTGATAATAGTGATATGAATGGGACCTCGTTCCAGATCCTCTATAACTGCGTGATCCACTATGGATCCCCTATGGACCCCCTATGGACCCCTCATTATTTAATAATAATAATTATAATAATAATAATAGTAATAATAATAATAATAATAATAATAATAATAATAATAATAATAATAATAATAATAATAATAATAATAATAATAATGAGCTTTATTTAATGAAAGCAAACCGATCAGTGACAAAATCTCTGCTCTTCCCCGGGGCCTTCAATATATCAATTATTTACATTTATTTACATAAATATGACATATTTTATAATATTTTATGTATTACATATATATACAGAATGTACAATTTATGTACAATACATGCAAAAGCATCCACATCACAGGCTTACACACACTCGCACACACACGTGCACACATGCTGACACAGGCAAAACAAGCACACACTCGCACACTCCCGCGCGCACACACACGTACGCACGCACGGACATACGCGTGTACACATGCTGACACAGGCAAAATCAAGCACACAGACACATGCACGCATGCATGCAAACACACATGCATGTGGATATACACGCACACATATGCACAAACGAATGCACTAGTTGTATGCACGCACGCACGCACGCACGCACGCACGCACGCACGCACGCACGCACGCACGCATGCACGTACGCACACGCAGAGGCATACAGCCACACTCCACTCCAATTACATACATGTATTTACGACATTTTAAGATTTTGCATACTCAGACTTAAATGCAGTAAATAAACGAGCAGTGCGTAATGATACTTTGAGAGAATTCCATAGTGTCGACCCTTTAAATGAGAAGCTTTGGGAATACAGCGCAGTTCTTGCTAAAGGAATTTGCAGCTGAAGATTTTCAGTAGACCGTAAATTTCTATTATGGGAATCTGAACATTTCATAAATAAAGTTGATGAGTAGTCAGGAGTTTCACTGTTAATGGCTTTGTAAACCATACATGTAGTCTTGTATTTAATGAGTTCTTCGATTGACATCCACATATTTTGGAAGGGAGGTCATACTTTGCATCTAGAATAATTCTTGCTGCATGCTTTTGTAATTTTGAAAGTCTGAATAATTGGTGTTCGTTACACAGATTTCCTCACGCTGTAAGACAGAAATCAAAATGTGGACGGATGCAAGAATTAAAGAATTTTGTTCGAATTTCAAATGGGAAATCTTTTGCATATTTTCTAATTATTCCATTAAGGGATGATATCTTTATAGCAAGTTTGTAACATGTTCTACACATTTTAGCTTGTCATCAATATATATTCTCAAAAGCATTTTCCAATTGCTGCTTTTTAAGACTGTATCATTGCATTGGATTTTAATTTCTCTAAAGTCATTAAGTTTTGTTCTGGAGCCAACTAAAAGAAATCTAGTTTTGTCTGTATTCACAATCAATCTATTTTCATTACACCACTGCTCAATTGCATTCATATCATTGTTTAGGTGTCTTTCTAGTGATGTAGTGCAGTTTGACTTATAATATACAGTTGTATCATATGCATACATATCTGCGTCGCAGTGATGCATGTATGATGGACGGTCTTTAACAAATATTAAGAACAATAAAGGGCCTAAAATTTATCCCTGCGGAACTCCATGTTTGACAATCAATGCGTCTGATTGAATGCCGGATTTACTCACACATTTTAATCTATTCTCTGAATATGAAGTAAACCATCTAAGTGCACATTCACCAAATTTATATAGTTTTAATTTAGCTATAAGTATGTGGCGATCTATCAAATCAAATGCCTTCCTGAAGTCGACTAAGACATTTCCTGTAATTTTTCCTTCATCAATTCCCTTTAGCCATATAGTAAGCATTTTTAACAGCATTGTTTCACATAAATGTTGCTTACGAAAACCTGATTGATTGTTGCAGAGTAATTCATACCGTGTAAGGTATTTGACCAATTCATCATGAACATGGTGTTCCATTATATTATAAATTGCAGGTAGTATTGAAATAGGCCTATAATTTTCTATTTTATTGACATCTCCTGCTTTGTATAATGGAAACATTTGGCTTTCTTCCATATTTCTGGGAAGGTCATTGAGTTTAGGCTTAAGTTTATTATATAGGCTAATGGGAAACTTAATGTTGAACATGCCATTTTCAGATATTTAGGAGGCAGGCTATCAAGTCCTATTGATTTCTTTATACCTAGTCCCGCTAGTTGCTTCAACACAAAATGTGGTGTTATTTCAGGAATAACAAAGTAAGTGTCCTTGGGAATATTAGCATTTACTTTTTGGTTTATGGCATCATGAAAATAGTAAATAGATATTATAGTTATATGATGGTTTTAGTTTCAATAGATTTTCTGCTGCTTTAGGGAAGTAAACATTGAAAGCATTTGACATTTTTTAGGGTCTGATAACATAGTACCATCTGCATGAATAAATTGCTTTGTGTTTGCATTTTGTTTCTTCGGGTTAAAACCTCTGAGGATATTCCAAATATCATTCTGATTTTCCAAATTAAAAATTTTCGTTTATAGTGTTTTTGTTTACTTTTTTCTGTTAAGGCTGTTGTCTTATTTCGCCAGTGCTTATATTGCGTTGCGTCTTTTTATCATGGTAGTTATCTCTTGTTATCATTGAAGCTATGATTTCATCATTTAACCATTCTGGTGAAAATCTATGTTTTACTCGCATTTGTACCATTGGTGCGTGTTTATCTAAAATCTGTAGAAAAGATGTCATGAGGAATTCTGATGCCTGATTTATGTCTTCGATACCGAATATTCTAGCCCTCTGAAAGGAATCTATATCTGTCTTGAATGAACTTTCAGAAAAATCCTTCATTAATCTCATATTAACAACGGTATGCATGGAATCTTTGTGGTGTACATCTTTGTAATTAAGTACTATACACACTGCTCTGTGGTCACTTAATACAACTATCTGCTTAACAATTTCTTCATTTGTAACATATATGTGGTCTATTAAGGTGGATGTTTTTTCAGTGATTCTTGTTTGCTCCTTGACTTTCGGGGTGAGTTGAAATAATTCTAGCAGTTCCTGCCATTTTGCATTTTCACAGTTAGAATCTATATAATTAATGTTAAAATCTCGTAGGAGTACTACATCTTTGTTTTCATCAATTACTTTAGTATACATGTGTTCAAATCGGTCTATCCATTCACTTGGTGTATTTGGGGGTCTATATACAAAAACAGTTAGGAAGGATATACGTTTGTACGGACAGACTTCCAACCACACAATTTCTAAATTATTAATTTCCAGATCAGATCGTCTTTTATAAGATATATTATGAGCAAAGGATGCGGCTATATCATCCCCCATCTTTGTTTTCCCCATATTTTTGCGTTCTGTATCATAACCATGTATGTCTATTAAGGTATCTGCATGTATATCATTTAGAAATCTTTTTGTCATTCCTAATATTTCTAACTCTTGCTCTGCCTTGATTAATAACAACTTTAGCTAATCAGGTTTTGGGATTATGTGACAAATGTTAAGATGGGTATTGCGTAAACCGTTATGTGGCAGACAGAACCATGGTGTATTTGAGCATTGTGTTGCGCACTATTGATCAGTGATACAGTTGTTTTTACAACTGTTTTGTTCTCTGTCACAGATCCTGTATCACTGTTACTCGCTGTGGCTAGCTCACTACTGGGAGGTGTTAATGTTGTTTTTATGCTAGCTTCATTCTCAGTCTCAGAACAGGTATCACCAGTTTCAGTCTGTGTACTATTATTCACTGATTGTCTAAAGGGGTTTTGTGTTTCTGTCACAGTAGTTTCATTTTCAGGTAAATAATTTTCAGTCTGTGTATAATTAGCTACTGACGGTATCAAGAGTGTTTGTTTTTCTGTGACACTGTTTGTTTGTACTGCGCTATTATGTCTGATGATTTCGTTCAGTTCAGCAATTTCTAAAAGTAAGTCTTTATTCTTGATTCCTTCTCCAGCACAGCTTACTCAGGGAGTCCCCATTTTCTGTACTGTCTCTGATAACTAGTGAATGACACTCAGGTGTACTTGTACACCCAGGCGTGAACAATTCTGTGGGTTTTGTCTCTGATGTATGGCTTGATTTTAGATCACTTTTCTCTTGGAAGTCAATTGAGAAATTAGCTGTCTGCAAATTTTCCGTTTTTGAACATTGTAGTCGACACACCAGAACCAGTTGTGTAATTTTGTCTAATATGCTCTGCATCCATACACTACTTCCTGTACCCTGAACATGAAGCTTTATCTTTTCTTTGTATAGGGTTAATACAGCATTTTCACCATGTAGTAATCTAGTCTGATGATCACTCCATTAGGCTCTATCTCTTCCTTCTCGTCATCTTGATATTTCTCTAATAGCAATCGTTCATAATTTATAAATGTGTCTGTTGACTTAAACCTAGTGAGTATTGAAGAATTATAGCTTGACCTATTCTCTATAAGGAACCGTGAAGTGTCAGTAATTTTGACAGCCTAATAATCCTCGATGTTAATTGAGTTAAATTCATCAAACTCTAAACTTGACATACTATCAGGTAGTATATTTCTGCTTGCCATATTTACTTTGCTACCAATTTGTCACATTGAAAATATGTTTCTTGTATTTCAGAATGAAAATGGTTAATTCACATGTCCGAATGTCTGATTCCACTATAAACATATTGCTATAACATTCCAGCGTGGATGGGTTAATCTACATACTCTGACCAACACAGTTAAAACAACACCGTGTCTAGCATTGTCAACACATTGTACAACTGGCCCGAATTCCACACTGGCCTGAATGTCTCCACTAAAACAACCCTGTCAATTCACTATTGCCAGGCATAACAAAGAGCTAAGAAATTTCTACAAGACAGCTAACAAAGAATTTAATAAATAAGTTTATGCATTTGACATTTCTTTCACTGATACCTCCTTGCACGTCTATGATTCACAAAAATTAATCTACACTGTCATAAGGGTGATGTTCTTAGCTATGACTAGATACTTGATTTAATTTAGTGAACTCAGTATAAACCATTAAGATTTTGAAAAAACTACAGAGCAAATTAAGTGTGTCTTCACAGGGCACGATTGAATTATGTACCACATGCATCACCAACACCTACATCATCTGTACCAACAACAGCATCCTAACATCATTCCTGTTCGATCCTTCTACACATATGTAGAAGGATCATTTATTGCTCCTCACCCCGAAGCTGAGATACAGTACTCGTGGTAAGTGTGAATTTCCTCGATAATTCTGATACAATTTTGACTTGATAATAGACGAATCCATTTCTAGATATGCCCCGCCCATTTCCATACATACCCACCAATTTCTAGATATACCCGCCAATTTCCATATATACACGCCAATTTCTAGATATACCCGCCAATTTCCTTATATACCCGCCAATTTTTAGATATACCCGCCAATTTCTAGATATACCCACCCATTTCCAGATATACAAGCCAATTTCTAGATATGTGCATATACCCGCCCATTTCCAGATATACCCATCCATTTCTAGATATGCCCACCCATTTCCAGATATGCCTACCCATTTCTAGATATGTGGCTATAGGCGATTCTCTGGCTCAAGATAGGGGTGTCATTACACAATTAGGGGAAATCCACACGGCAGCAGATGCTTCAAAGCAACATGTAAATATAGCGGCCTTGTCCATAGCAATGTGTGAGGAAAAGGTGGTCATTCCCAGCATCACATCCAAATATAATCGTCATCTCCATAGCAATGTGTGAGGAAAAGGTGATCATTCCCAGCATCAGATCCAAACATGGTGATCACCTCCATAGCAATGTGTGAGGAAAAGGTGGTAATTCCCATTATCACATCCAAACATGGTGATCACCTCCATAGCAATGTGTGAGGAAAAGGTGGTCATTCCCAGCATTACATCCAAACATGGTGATCACCTCCATAGCAATGTGTGAGGAGAGGTGGTAATTCTCATTATCACATCTACACATGGTGATCACCTCCATAGCAATATGAGAGAAAGGTGGTAATTCCCATTATCACATCCAAACATGGTGATCACCTCCATAGCAATGTGTGAGGAAAAGGTTGTAATTCCCATTATCACATCCAAACATGGTGATCACCTCCATAGCAATGTGTGAGGAAAAGGTTGTAATTCCCATTATCACATCCAAACATGGTGATCACCTCCATAGCAATGTGTGTGGAAAAGGTGGTCATTCCCATTATCACATCCACACATGGTGATCACCTCCATAGCAATGTGTGAGGAAAAGGTGGTCATTCCCATTATCACATCCACACATGGTGATCACCTCCATAGCAATGTGTGAGGAAAAGGTGGTCATTCCCAGCATCACATCCAAACATGTTGATAACCTCCATAGCGACATATAAATCCGGCCATGCTAGCCGTAACAAAAGTAGCATGGGCATGCCCATATCAGCATGAAATATGTTTATCATGTCACTATTAACATAAGAAACTGATTATCATGTAAATTACAAAATGTATAGATTATGATCATGTCCCGATATATCACTCCACTAGGCATGTGCACATCTGGTTGTCAAATCGTTTATCTAAAACCAAATCAAGTTGCCCTGAAGTTGATATTGTGAAAATGTTTTCTTGGAGATATATGCCGGTATATGAATATCCAAATTTGTCCAGGTTGTTAAATACTAAGAGGAACAGAAAAGAGAACTATCAAGTGTTGTTGACTCGTATCGTCATGTAATAATACAAATACTAGCACCAGGAAAAACTGGAAATTAATGGCCCGAATTTTGGTAGAAAAATTATTCTGTGATGCTAGCAGTGATAGCAACTTTGCTTAACCTGGATCCAAATATTGATGCTGCTGGTCCTTCACACACCGTCGTATGTCAAATATGTGAGCTGGTGCCGCAGACCTGAATATAGTTTCGTGAGTGGGACACTTAATATTCTCCATAGGCGCCGATATAGAGCGATTATCTCGCCACTTTTAAATTACCGCTGTCAATTTTATAAAACATGATAATTGAAGGTCATTGTTTCTGCTGCAAACAACGAGATTCGGTCAAAAGGTTTTCAACATACAATGCTGGTTGACTGAGTTGTAACATAATGCATGTTGAATATTATGAAATCAGTTTTACTGAAAGACGTTCCTATCGCTTGAGAGAAGGGATTTGATTCAAATTGTTTTAAGATTAAACAATATATTACCTGTATGACGTAGTGACTAATCAGTTTAGTGCAAAGAGAACTAAGATGAAAAAATCGGCTTTAGAGAATAGTGTTTATGCATGCATACACCCGAACGTGCATCGTCACTAATTGGTTCCTACTTAGATAAAAGGGCTGCGCCCATTCGAGACACATAAATACTTCTTTCAAATTATTCCGAGTTATTTCTGATTTTAAATGTGGTTATAGTTTTATTATTAAATGAAGTTATCATTCAACGGTTTTTGATAGTCTCCTGATAATTTCCTTTAACAATCTCTATTGTACACTGAATCAATATGTACAATATGATTTGCCGATGTGAGTATGTATTATTATTGAAATCACGCTAGTGGCAGTCTTAAAATTGCAACGATTTTCTATCAAGCTGCTTTAAAAATGCAACACAACTTATATTTAGGTCAGTTGGGTCAAGGTGCATGGGAATTCAAAACAACTGAATAATATAATTGAATTTAATTTAATTGTACCCACCTTGATCTGTTTCAGTTGCCGCTTGAATTTAACATTATCCCTCCACGTTTGTGCAAGTGCAGATTGTCTACTTCCTTATGCAGTTTCTGTATTTCCTCATCAAAATCAGTTTTCAATTCTCGTTTGACAGTCTGTATGTCAAAGGGTGTCTTCTGTGCGTGCTTCCACACACCCACGCTGATAATTAGGCAAAGAACTGGGACAACGACAAGAAGGCGAGGTATCCAAGTCTTCACAGAGAATTCCATTGCGACTTTCAACGCTTAGCAGGAGTCTGATTCTCGGGGTGATGGCAATGCATATATGTACTTCAGTGGGTGTGTGCGTGACAAAATTATGTATGTTGTAGGCGTGTTCACTTCCACAATATTCACTGATCGGCTGACAATGATTGATATAATTTTAATGAAAAGAAAATAACATGATCAACGCATTGCAGGCAATATATCTCATAGGCGATACTGTTGACAGATACTAAGGAAAATTAATTGAGCTGTTTAATGACGCCTGCCCTTATGCTATTAAACTATATTCCAAATTTACTCCAAATCCGCTTAGTCAAACCCATGTTCCTGCCCATAAAGGACAACAAAAATGAAGTTAGTATATGCCCGCTAATGTAGTAAGTCTAAGCCATACCCAATACTGCTATTTATCTGGCAAAATGAATCAGATCGTTTAACTGACAGGCCCCAATTTAACTCTTTTCATGAAACTTATTATTACAGGAGACAAATATCATAGCTACAAGGGTATTTAGACATGTTCAAGATTGTGAAAATTGTTTGTTTGACTGACGCTGAGGTCTAGGAAAGGAAACCCCATTCCATTCATCAATATGTTTTGGAATAACCAATATGAATTACACCTTGTTAGAGCATTACAAACCTGTGTGAGATGTGTTTAGCCACCCGTGATAATAGTAATTATTCCCCATAACATGCAATACATTTAATTATGCTCTCTACAACCCAGGATGCTATTTAAAATAACTGCTTGAGCGGGTTTTTAATACGATTTTACTGGACGACTGTATTTATGTTCGTTTATAACGATAGCGGATGTTACTTCAACATATTGCTGTATAATAAAAGTAACCACTTCATCCAAAAAATTCAATATCTCAATTTTTATAGAAATTGAACGTGACATATAAGATGATGAATATTATGAAACTGACTTTAGTGAACGGTGTTGCTACCGTAATCAGTGGGCGGCTTCCAGGCAAATTCGCTTGAATATATGCATCACACTATTTCCTATACAAAGAGATAAATAGAGAATCTGGAACGAGGTCACTTTTCATATCACTATTATGGACCGAGTTGAAAATTATCAATTTGCACGAGCTTTAGCGAGTGCAAAGTTGATAATTTTCAACGAGGTTCGTAATAGTGATATGAAAAGTGACCGAGTTTGAGATTTTATTTATCATGTAAACTGTAATTTTGAAATATTTGCCAATAGTTGCTGATGAGACTTTTATCTGACTTCTCATTGTTGATTTTCATGAAATCGATACCGCCGCTGTGACGCACCACTACTTGTTAACAGATACTGAATGCGCAGCAAAATATAGTGACAAACACAAAATCTGGCGATGTCAGCCGTAAACTACACTTTTCTTCTAAAACTATCGCAGAGCCACGGCCATCAATCGTTACTTCGCTGCCGACTGATAAACTGTCAAACGATGACATTTTGCGATGACGTTTCATGAATGATAAATCGTAGTAAACAAATCGTAGTAAAACAGTACCGCGTAGTAATCCCTACGCGTCACGCTCACATCAATCGGTGTTTTAATTGGTCGATTTAAATGGGTTGTGCACCCAACTGCCAATGAAAGTACTCCGTTGAATATGGCACGTGTGCTCATATCGAAAAATATGGAACAGGCTAGAAGGCTTGTCTATATGATAAATAAATTATTGCATCTTATGGGTAGTGGTGAAAGGTAAGGTTGTGTTAAAATTGGCATTGGCCATGTTTCCACAATCTGCTATAAACTGCTATTTCGGTGCAGCAATGAAAAGGTTAGCTCTCACATGAATGGCAATTAACTTTTTTCTTAATTCCTGGAGCATAAATAAATTAGGAAATAGTTAATTGTGCATGCATAACAAAATTAGTGCTAATTCAGTGGCCAGCGGAGGTGACCATAGAAAACGGATCATGAGAACATGCTATTTAAGAATATACCTAATGCAAAACTGACACTTGG
The DNA here is from genome assembly GCA_034401795.1 of Chaetoderma sp. LZ-2023a. Taxonomy (NCBI): domain Eukaryota; kingdom Metazoa; phylum Mollusca; class Caudofoveata; order Chaetodermatida; family Chaetodermatidae; genus Chaetoderma; species Chaetoderma sp. LZ-2023a. Next base: position 83,658,380 of record CM067359.1, read on the forward strand.
ACAATCCAAGAAGTCACCAATATACGTAACTAGATTTATCTTGTCGATCAGTGTTGCGGAAAAGATATAATAAAATTATAATAGTTTGCCAAACTGGATGCAGACTAAATTCTACAAAAGTGTTTCTCTTTCTTTCTCACCAGTTGCCTCACCTGCTTGAATGGTGGTAGATATAATACCATTGCCATTTCACTAACCTTTATTATTCCGCAACGAGATCTATGATATCTGGAATTGTGAGATCGACCAGTGTTGGTAGTAGCATCCTCCCTCTCTCTCTCTCTCTCTCTCTCTCTCTCTCTCTCTCTCTCTCTCTCTCTCTCTCTCTCTCTCTCTCTCTCTCTCTCTTTCTCTCTCTCTCTCTCTCTCTCTCTCTCCCTCTCTCGCTCGCTCTCTCTCTCTCTCTCTCTCTCTCTCTCTCTCTCTCTCTCTCTCTCTCTCTCTCTCTCTCTCTCTCCTGCCCTCCTCACACCCATTGCTCTCCCTACCTCCATACACCCCTCTCTCTCTCTCCCCCCCCCCTCTCTCTCTCTCTCTCTCTCTCTCTCTCTCTCTCTCGCTCTCTCGCTCTCTCATGGACAGGTTTCTAAATAATAGTTTTCGAAGTACAACTTAAAGAGGACCGAAACGATTTACTGTATGTCTGTGCCTTTTATCTAAACACCTAACATCTTGGGATAACGCCTAAGCACCTAAAATCTTTGGAACTAAACCTGAATAATATACTGAAGTAGTAGTAGGGGATGTGTTCCCAATACGCATTATTAAATACAACTGCAGGGCCTTAGCAACGAACTGATATAACCCGGAGGCGTACCCGCAAGAGATCAAGTCACCAGCATTCCACAATGAAACAAACGGTTCAATGGTTATATATGACTTAGAAAAGTATATCTCCTAAAATACCCCGTCACTGATTAATGTTTCAGAGACCAGGGTTAATGGCTCACTAGATTGGTTAACAAGCGTAACTAGTTCTTGTATCCATAACTTGAATGCTGGTACCAAAGTACTTCCGCTACCTGGTTGCTAATAGTGGTGCTCAAACACAATATTTGTCTTTCAGCTTAAAACCTGTCCTATTAGCATACCAATCTAAGGAAAATATGAGCCAGTGCCAGGTTCGAGATCTATACCATTCTGTTAATCTTTTTTATTGTGGCACTTTAATGCTCTATTCAGAAACCCGTAGTCAAGCGTCCCCTTCTTGCATACCTGATCATTCGGTCACCTTCTCATATAAATTTAGATTGAAGCCGAAACATGAAGACATGGGCAAAGCTCCATTCAACTGACATTACCTGAGGATATTACCGGAGGACAGTCTTTGGTGAGAAATGATCTCTAGTTCATTAAGATTATCATTTTAAACAACGGTGTATTGACCAAGACGAGAAATAATGTTCAAGTGCAGTACCAGCAGAACGTGGGTGGGGTGGTGGTGTGGTATTCTAACAACGTTGATGAATGCTTTCTCAGCTTTGCCATCTTATCCAGATGGCGGCAATCCATAAGCTGGTAAGGTGACTGCCAAAGCTCTACTTAATTTCCTAACATTTAAATTAGTGACGCTACCTGCCAATAGGCGTAACAATATTAATAGCGCTAAGCGGCGCTCACATTAGCAAAATACTAATGTAAATTTACCAATAACGAAATCCCTTTTCACATCAGATAGCAAACCAAAGACAGACAACGTGGTCTAAACATACTATGTTCTAGACCATATAATCTGATGAAGCATGTATCGTATGTATCCTGATAAGGCGTCCAACAAAATGTAAAGTCACGTAGGTTGTTTACAATAGAAGAGTGCCGGAGGCTCTGCCTAGGATCCTTAATTCAAAAAGGCAAATATATCAGAAACACTAATCCTATCACTAATCGTATCATCAATGTGGATTCTGTCCGGCATGCTTAATTTAAGAAGGCACATATCCAAACGAGAAGACAAAATGGCTAACCCATTCTTAGGTTTAGTGATATGAATTCAATTCATTTTGTGTCTGAGTGGCATGAATGTAGCCTCTGTAAGCATGCCTGGTACATTCCAATCCAGTTCCCATGATTATGATGCATCAATGCGTACCTTTGAGAAAAAGCAAATCAGTTGAAGTGGCAGGTGGCCCATGCTTGACCTAACCGACATACCCAGCAGAGAAGAAATATAACATTATATATTTTAGCTTCAAAGCCCAATCACATATCGCTCCACCTGACGCTAAGCAGAGGGACTATAAGATTCACGAATTCGTGCTAGTTCTACTTTGATCAGCTGTTTTCTGCAACAAATTCATTAGATCATATTCAAGTTCACCCTCCTGATACACATTATGCAGCATCTATTCTGGCACCATATTTAAAGCCCTTTTATTATCTGAGTGCTTCCTCTTAGTGAGGAAGGAGGTATGTTTCATGACTTCTTTCATTCCACTGTTTGACGTCAACACACATATGCAGCAATCCTTGCTGTACAAGCAGAGCATTCCATATCTGCCAGGGGAGTATCCACAGCGCTATCCATACGCATCACTACATGGCTTCGTGTGTGGCATTTGTGAGGTCACGCTGGGGAATGCTGCAAATTCTGGTCATGGTGGAAATTCAATCATATTCCTGAGAAATACAAATTCGAAATATAGCATTTGTGTACATGTTCTCTGTCAATAAATGATTTGACAAAACCCTTTTTCTGTGAGTCTGGTCTGACTATTTATGATAGTGATTATATTTTCTATGCTAGATTGAGTTTGTGCCAAAAGCAAGATTAGAGTATGTGTCGATCGAAGACGATGTTGTGATTAAATATTATCAGCAAAAACAATTGAAATTTGACATTTTATGGTTTCTAATCCCGTCTTCATAGCGGTCAGTTTTGACGAAAATAGTCCAGGAAGGTTGTGACTTTTGTCACCAATCAAAAGAAATTTTAGCAGGTTATCTGAGAAAGGTACCGATCTGGTCAATCGATTTACATAGGTGGTATCATCGTCAAACACTACCCTGATAACGCAGCTTACTGGGCCGATGCTGGGCTGATACCGGGCGGCACGGTATCGGCCTAGCATCGGCCCGGTAAGCTGTGTTGTCTGGGTATATTAATGTAAGCTGCTGCATAAGGTAGCAATGATTTCCAGTCAAATTTGTGTAAAGTAATCAACAATTTCACTGTCTGCCTCTTTTGAATTTCACCCTTTCACGACGAAACCGGCCAAAATCGACCTCTGTAGTGGTCGTGGGAAGTATCCATTTGCCGGCCAAGAGACGACTACTTTGGAAAATTTACAACTGTAATGGCTGGCTAGATAACCGAGCCAGTCATTCCAGTGGTAAATTTTCAAAAATAGCATTCTCTTGGCCTGTAAATGGGCATTCAATAATTAAATCTTTTAATTTTTTAACAAATTTGTTCATTAACGGGTTAAGATATCTATTACAGAGTTGTAGTGGTGTTATTTATTATTTAAAACATTTAGTATAACAATTCACCTCAAATGTTATACGCTTGTTTTCTCAAATCACTAACATTATGCACACGATCTAAAAATATATCTCGTTAATTCTATTTAATGTCGTTTGTCTGTTTTCCGCGAAATAAGTATAAGAATTTAAAATAGATACCAGTAGCTCTATTTCATGTTAATATTGATAAATAGCTTATAGAAGGTATCTCGATAGAATGTGAAATGCAAAGGATGTTTAAATGAACACACGCACGCACGCACGCACGCACGCCGCACACACAGACAGACGCACGCACGCACGAGCGCTTCCTGACGCACGCACTCACACGCAATTATATATATATTATACATGTTATATCGATTGCCTAAAGCCATTCAAATTTGAATGTAGAAATTATCCACATATTGTTTTAGTAACTCAGGCAGGATCTGGACACACAAATTCCAAGTTAGGTTTTAATTCCGTATTTCATGAGCCTTTAGACTATCAGATTTTGAAAAAAGTCAAATTTCTTGAGAACTTTTTGGGAAAAATTGACCTGTTTTCTAGTAACATAAGGGTGTTGAATTTATTTCTGATGTCTGTCAAATTGGCCCCGTGAAACTAGGATCGAAAAATAATAGACACCAGAATTGGTGCCATTGAGAGAATTATGTTTGATATTCTGCATAGAACATAACATTTGACCAATATTTGCCAGCTATAAGTGTGTTTCAATATACGTGGATCTCATTTCTGATGATAGATAACTGTTAAGTACTGCTTTAACTTCCAATACCTTGGGTGGCTCAAACGCGTAACAATTAATATATCTAATGCCTCCCAAATGTAAACATATGTTTTCCTTTACATATTCATCTTACAAAGAAGTGAACATTAGCATTTTCCCATGACCTGCATTAGAGCTATACCATACACATACAATGAACATTAACAACCAAGTTATTACTTATATTGGGAATGTCTGTTTGTAAAAATGTGTGAGACGATTCCCACTGTATACAGTGTCCACAATGTAATTCCAAAGGCCATTGTCTTCTGTAAACAACCTGAATTTCAGCACTCCACTCATTTGGAATTAACTTAGTTAACAAAGTCCTGCCACGTTTTTGCCCTTTGATGCCGCGCACGACTCACATTAATCCTTTCTTACTTGTCTTCGTAATATATGATCTAGAGATTTGATGTCGTTAAAGAGCAGATATGTAACAATTCCTTGTGATAAAAGAATTAGTATGTGGACTCTTTTGAAATCAATTTGATTAGACGCTCATGCTGCCGAACGCGGCAGCAATGGCTTCATGTCAAATTAGTTTCAAAATATGCAACTGTTTATAGCAAAGTTGCATTTACTCCACATTGCTAAACTAAATCATAAATATCTTAATAGCCAGATGCTCGACTGATGTGTTTGTGACTGGCTAAGATAATAATATGATGTATCCACAACTGTGGTTTTCACAGGTGTGAATGGGTGGGGTGACGTGTGTGTGTCATGGGTGGGTTAGTGTGGGTGGGTGGGGGGGGGGGGTGGGGAGGTGGGTGTTGAGGGGTGAGGGTGAGACGCTCTGACACCAAATCTGTGGTGGCTAATACAACGGAATTATAACTGGCTAGCCAAGTAATGATGTTATGCGCACAGTGCCACACTTAGTATCTCGCCTGTGCACATATCACAGCGACCATGCATTTACAGTCAAGATACTAGTTTATACAGGTATTCATGGCATTATAGTACAAGGCATCGATGATGGATAAAAGCCACAACTAACGCCATCCCATAGCATCATAGTCCACAGGCATTAGCACCAGACCAACACCGGAGTATTATCGAGATACCCTCGTCAATAATTACCTGGATGGTGATTTAAGGATGTATGGGTGACCGCTCTTCTAAAAGCGACAAAGGGGTGAATCGGAAATAGGGTCCAGTAATGGTAACAGGAGTTACCCATAGGATCACCTCTATCAACTTTAAATCGAATCCGTTCATCAAAAAGGGAGAAATCGCTATTTTGATATTTAAAGACAGGCTGTGGCGTGGCCTTTTATAGCTCACCACAGTGCTGAATCGAACATTGCGTTTCGCAATGGCGTCGATAAGTTCTCCTAGAATACCCTTTCAAGTTGTATCAAATTCCATTCAACAATAACGGAAGAGTAACGATGTTAATATTTAAGGGTGTGGGTTCCTTCTTCTACCCATCACGGCAGTGAATCGGCACGCTTACTTATGATGCAGGTCCTTATCCCTGGAGCATCGTGTTAAGTTTCAGCGATTGAACGAGAAATATACGAGGAATAGTAAAAAGAATAAAAAAATCCACACAACCGACAACAAGAACAAGAAACAAGAAACAAGAACAAGAACAACAACAACAACAACAACAACAACAACAACAACAACAACAATAAAAACAACAACAACAATAAACACAACAAGACCAGCAACATGAGTAAGCTTTAGAGAACAGTTCTGGATATAAAGACCGAGCCTCTTCCATTGACTCTCTCCGTCGTTGGGAACATCGGAAATCTCCACGTTGCCTGTCTCCGTCCAGTGGTATAAATGTGTACCTATGCAAAACGGTGATAGTTGTCTACCGATACTGAAGACTGATTGAAACATAGACCTTCGCATAAATGGGACCTACACAATATGGACCAGGTAACTGCCAACCAAACGACTTTGGCGCCATGGTAGAAATCTCTCAACATCATGCGCAGTTTGTGGATGGCATAGAAATCACCTGAATGAATTGTATAAGATGTGTGTGTGTGTGCGTGCGTGCGTGCGTGCGTGCGTGCGTGCGTGCGTACGTGCGTGCGTGCGTGCGTGCGTGTGGTGGGTGGTGGGTGGGGGGGGGGTGGTACCACATAAATCCCCGGACCTCTCACAATCTCGTGCTAGCATTCGTCATGGTATGTAGAGTTCTAATTATGTTAGCGTGCGTTCGCCTCGTCTTTTCCTCAGGCTAGTGTGTGTATTAAATAATATGCCATAACAAATTATTTATTCTCTGCCTATATGAACAAGATGACGCGTGTGTATGTGTGCGTGCGTGCGTGCGTGCGTCGAGGCTACTGTGTTGACTCGCATCGTTTGTTGCTGAAAACATTTCAAACGATGTCAAGTTTGTGAAGTATTGTGTCCATCCGATCAGTCTGGCTAAGGGTACCATTAGATCCCCTTGTGCTAGAAGAATCTTTAAAGCACAAATTATGATGAAATAGAGGGATATGACACAGACTCTATGACCTGACGGTTAAATCAGAATGCACGACTTCATACAATCAAATTACATAAATCCATCAAGCAAACGTTTGCATTTTGTGAATTTACAATTTATTAAATATCGCATTGCATTTTTTGAAACTAATTCAGCTGGAAGATGTTGCTGATATGAGCAACAGCATCCCACAACCAAATTTGTTTCAAAATATTCAACAACGTACCTGAGTTTTTTTCTTTAAATTGATATTCTGTGAATTCTTGTTTTAAAGCATGATAATATATTCAAATGCGCATGGAAAGTGGGCGGAGCTTAGCTGGTAATGGGCGGAGCATGGCCAGAAATGGAACGGCTATTATGACGGGAGTCATAAAGACGCATTGTGGGAAAACAGGTTGGGGTGGGTCGAAGGAAGGGTTGGGGGGGGGGGGTGCGGGGCGGTGCAGGATTTCCGTCAATGTTACCTTATATGTCAACTTAACCTTGCATTTGTAACAGCCTCCGCAGTGGGTTTAAGGAATGCCCATTTGCAGACCAAGAGGTTGTTTTGGAATGACAGGTTCTGTAACAGAGTCTTAATTCACCTTTCCAGAGTACTCACCCATCATATGACGTCATAATGAACTGCGTGATGTGTACAATAACATCATAATGAATGACGTCATGAATGGCATCGATAAGTACGTCACGAACGCATATTTAAAGACGGTCTATGCGTTGTTGTACAAATTGTTTGCTTTTACTATTTAATAAATATTCTGTTGAATATTTTGAAACTAATTTGACTGGGCGCAACAGCACCCAGTCAAATTAGTTACAAAATATTAAACAGCTTCCCTGTATGGTTTTGAGGAAATTGATAGCTAGGGTATTTGGGGATCGATCAATCCCAACACGGCGAGGTGTGGGTGGAGCTTAGCTAGTGATGGGCTAAAATGGAAAGATCCATTTCATTGGTAAATTAGAAAATGGTATTTTTTTGATCAGCAAATCTAGCCTGACTACGCAATAATTTCGATTTTCTTGACTATTAACCAGGCAGTGATAATAGGAAATATAAATGTGCATAATAACAGAAAGATAATTTTGTAAATTCAAGTAGTAAATTTACAAAAATAAAGTTTTCTTTTGGATATTCACTGAGAAAAAAGGCCACTTTCTTCAAACCTTGACAATTAAAGAGTGCGTTGATAACGGGAGCATTTTGGAGCGCTTTAGGGCACTGTTGATGAGCCCAGTAAATACGTATATACAAGGTAGATCAATAAAGAGGAGGCCGTTTAGAGAGCCTTCGAACAAAGCACTTTAGTAAGATTAAGTCCTGTGTCTTTACTATGCTTGCGCAGATTTCTGGTCTGGCAGTTATTGATGTACGAGCTGGTGTAGTCAGTTCCTTATACCACAGAGCTCCTTTCTTTAATCTAATGAGAGGTAGAAATAAAGAATTGTACGACCTTCGCCTTCAGCCTCGCCAGTCTGAGGAAATTCCCGATCGTTCTTCTATTTAATAGAACTTGCCTGACAGAAGCCGTGTCTGACCAGGTCCATTCCAACACGCAATATACTACTAATCGATTTACCCATCTGTACTCATAACTATTTATTTCTGTCATAATGGCTGCTGTCTTTGTTCAATGATTGGATTATATACTACTATGACGTGGCAGGAAATATGAGATATGATGGGTTGAGAAGCCATGATTAGAAGTCAATTGTCTGTTATTTAATTCCCTTCACAACCATTTTGAAGCATTCGTTATTTAAAAATATTACATACAGAGCTAGTTTAAGCAATATGAATTTGTGTTTATATTGCTTCCATATTTGATAATATGAATGGAAGCTTCAGTAACATCCAATTTATTAGCTGGAACTAAGTGTTATGGTAGTAGTGTATCACTTAGTTCGTATTCCTATCAATATAATTATTTTATGACCGTTGGTGCTTCTAATTGAGCCATTTTACTGGGTTAACTACACAATGGCTGGCTATATGGGCCAAATAGACTTACATCAAGCTGCAATGTATATAATTGGATCCCTAGTCACAGAACATGGACTATGACTCTAGCATTAGCATTTCATCTGTTCTAGAAGAAAATATATAGCTACATGTAATTTGGTTCTTTGACGTCCCCCCCCCCCCACCCCCAATATTAACGTTTGACATCACGCCAGTAACTCACGCTGATTCCTAATCTGCCTCATGATTAAAAGTAAGACAGCCGAATAGGAATCTATGTGCTTTTGTTCCTTGGTCACTAGATTACATATAAGCTTAAATCCTCTTCACTTATGCACATATATATTAGTTATATCCTAAAGCGTTTCCATTTCAGGAACTAAAAACAAAGTGGCTAGACTGATTTGTCATTTGTGCTACAGTTAATGATTCAACTTTTTCTTGTTTAGTGTCGCGTAGGTGCGTCCGAGTTGTTCCTCACAGAGAAGTACAGGGCCCTACATAAGGTAGGGATCATCCCAGCGGATTCGCTGGTTAGTTCTCAGAGTTTCCCGTTTATTGGAGGTGGGACTCGGACACTCCGATGAGTACAAAGGCCGATCTCATAGATCGGCGGAATGATCACATTCCAGTGAGGTCGTGCAGGCATTCCTGCGTGCATCGTGGCTCCAAACCACTGTCTCATCCATGCTATTTGTAAGGCCCCGTAGTAGTGGAGCGATGGTAGCTATTGTTATCTCTCGATCAATCAGAATCGAGTATTTTGTGTGCGCCGCTGGGAGCTATTGTTATGCACATTAGGTAGAACAATGGCTCCTAGCGGCACACCTTTAATTGATGTGTTGCTGTGGGATATTGTTCTCCTGTCAGAATGCTTAATGGGTTGTTTTTTACATAACAACGACAGTGGCCGTTAATTGATTGAAAATAGAGACGGAAGGTCACCAAGGATTCTTATAGCTTAATATAAGCTATATATATAATAAACAAAAATACCACTTCTTTATTATGAAGACTTTCGCTGAAGTGAGAGGATATGTCTCGCGCGGACCTCCGTCTATATATGTCCGTCCAACCGCAGTTGGGTAAAACAAAAAGTGTATTGGGGAGCGTGTTCGTGACATATGCGTGACTTAGACACGTGTGGTGTACACTGTTTTATGGGAAATGGCTGGTCAGTCTCCTCAGATACTGGTTAGGCCGAATCTTCAAACTAATTAAGCTAGGTGGATGCTGCTGTGGTTAGAGGTCCTTCAAAAGGATACTATCTAATGTTTTTGTTGAACACAGATATTAATGTTACAGAGACTTATCACCCTAGCCTACAGTCTAGGACAGGTTTAGTCCGTTTGCCCAGGATTTGCCCTGCAAATGAAGTCAAACTCCTAACCGAGTATATGGCATAAACACAAATAAGACAAGACAAGGACAAGACAATACACAAGCGTTTAGAAGCACCGTAAACTAGTAATGGCTTGGCCGAAAAATCTCCTGACAGACTATGGGAGACTTGCTTAGAAAGCGTGGAGGGACCATTTGACCCTTCTAAGGCACCACAGAATTGATCTGCCTGGCATGTCTTTTGCCATGATCCGATGTGTCGGAATCAAGCCGCATAGACCTGACTCTAACTTGACCTAAATTTAGGTTTAAATGTAAGTTGCCCAAGGTTCACAGCTAAAACCAATAATTAATAATATGTTAGTTCGCAGTGAATTCCTACTTTGGCAGAAAGTTATTATCCTAGAGGTATCGTAAGATACAGAGGGAGGTGTGATGCATCTTCATTACGATTGTGTCCACTGAGAAACCTCCGCCATTTCAGCGATGGCCCAACCGAACCGAAGGAGGGTAACTATAATACAATGTAATTTGCTGAAGGTGGGCCGGAGTTAGTCACAAAGTGAGACGATTGCTGGTGGCTCTTTTGTGGCGCCTTTTTGGACTTTTCGCAGGTATTTAACTACTAGACGTTTGTGGCACCTGAAGCTGGCTTTACAATAAATATCCGCTTATTAAATACAGAAATCGGCTGGGCTAGTAGACAGAGTTCTAAAGCAAATAGTTGAGCTACTATCTATGTTAGAATATACCGAACTTGTGTCATTGCTAGGCACAAGAAGGGTTTCCTATAGTGTTGATATTGAGAACTGTTAAGGTTAGTGCACTATTGTTGGTGTGTTATCTTAAATGGTGTATGCGAGCACAATATAAAACATATAATGATTGGTGGCAAAGATATAATCATATATAAGGTCTAAAATGAAGAAAGGTACCCCCCGTGAAAAATGAGACAATAGTTATTTAGTAATAGGCTGTTACTGGTCGTAAAAATATGCCTAATAGTTGTCAGCGTAACTTAAGAATTATGCAAGGGAAAGCAAATGCTTTTAAGTTGGCCTGTTATTTATTGGTGCATGAAAGTGAAAATATGTGCCCAGTTACACATAGCAAAGTAAAATCTTTACAGTGAAAAAAGAAAATAAAGTGTTATAGTTGTAGTGAAGAACAACGGTATGAAGATGTCCAAGTCTGTTGAGCGATGCAAGTTGATGATGTTGGACGTACTGTGAGAGTTCGACAAAGAAATATGAAAGCTTTGCGAAGAGGTTGAAGTTCGGCACAAGATGAATTGTGTGGCAAGCTCAAGTGCTGCATGGCAAGCAATGCTCAGAACAGCGACGAGAGAGGCAACAGTATTAACGAGTTCAGCCTAGAGGAATCCGCTCGATCATACACAAAATTTCGAGTTATGCAGGGATATTGGCTTAACCACAAACAGGTTGACCCAGTCTTTTCAGCCCAAATGGATTGGCTGAAAGCGAGGTAGAACGGTTTTTCGGCGCTACTATAATAAGAGTTGTTATACCACTTTTCAGTTGTAGTACGGATAAGTGATGGCGAGATATAATCGTGGCTAGGGACGGATCACTGGTCAGTTCACAACAAACGTTTGAGTACGAGTCCCGATATGAGATGTAATTTTGCGTACACAGGATTCTGGTGTGCATTTCAGCTAACCTACAGTACTGGCTCAGCCGATTTATATAGTTCAGTTTTAGCCCAAGTTTGGACTGCAAAATTAATGTTTCGGAACGAGTGCACTCGAGCAGTACCGGGATTTACTGGTAGTACCACGTTATTAGAAGATGCTTATGGATGGGCAACGTGTGCTGGGTAGCTTCTCAACATAGGTGCGTACAGACCGAACACTCTGTCTCGACCGAAGTTGGCCCTTTTATAGTTTTGGGTGACCAATGAGAACGCTCAACCAGCACATTACAGCCAATCCAACGCAAGTTGTAACAACCAGGCAAAACCAGCAATCACGTGCCTATGACGTCATAAGTACTACGGGGTTAACCATAGTGCGGGCAGTAGTACATGTGCCTGTTTTTATATTAGATGATATTTCCGCCATCCGTTATCCGATTTTTAATTCTGACGGCAGATTTAGATTTCGAAGAATATTTTGTTTTAGATTCGGCCAAAGATGGAGCGAAAGGGACCTGTATTAGCGAGTTGGTAAACACGGGAGCTATATGCGGTACAGATACCATCAGTACCGCGTGGCTGGCCGATCTAGTTTATCGCACATGCTCACAGGCGATCTTACAGACTCCAATCTTTTTTCCAGTCGAGCTATAATACATGCGCCATGCATACGAACCGCTATGGTCGTATTAGAGAGATGGAGAGGGAAAGCGCTGGTTTGGGACACTTTCAACGACGCATCAAACAACCACACGCATTGATTGGAAATGATGGGGTACATTCCTGATATCTTACCTCTCCATGATCCCCCCTTCTATATCGCTAGGCACTGACATGTATGTTTTTGCATGTAATGGCAAGCATTAGTTCTATGAACCCTGTCATTGACGATACACGGGCACTAGGATGTAACTCAGTCAATCATCTAGAATGTAATTTTTACTTTTTCAGTTTTCGACCGCACCACTTCAATTTAACCAGATCATGTCAATTAATTGGCAACGGCTGCAAAACCGTTCAGTACACATATTTTCATAAAACTCAACACCTTATATGCCAAATTTATTTGCTATAAAATGTATTTATCTGGATTAAGTGTCAATCTTATTCAACAATGGCAGCTTGAAGTAATATTATTTAGTTTAATATAATTTACCAGAAAAAATAGTTTTAAAAAGCTCACTCAAGCAACCTAGATTTTAAAGTGGCAAATTAAAAAAATATTTGGCTTATATTGAGGATAATTACAATAATCCTAGGAGAATAAACACATCTTTTCAAACAGGTTTACAATGCTCTAGCATAATGTGTGATTTATGTAAGGCATACTCCAATACACACATGACGTGAATATTCTAGACATTTACCCCTGTAGACGATACTTATGCTTATAATTATATTGATCATTTTGAAAAGACCGTGCGGAATGGAACGTGTTTCTCCTGCCTTAGACCGCAGCACACTTCAGTCAAGCAATGTTCACGTCATTAAACACATCTTAGTAGCCTCGTGACTCATATTTATCTCCCGTGATAACATATTTCTAGGAAAGTGTTAATTCTGGACACGGCAGTCACAAAGCAGTCACGTGCCTGAGATTGACAGAAGATTGACAGAAGATTGACAGGCGAACGGGCGAATGACTGGATTGAGCATGGCTTAATTAGAAGATGCAATCCTCTGTAAATTGGTCGTTTCCAGCGAATAACCTGTAATAGACCAAACATATTTGAACATATTTGGTGGTGTGCGTGGGGCGGGACTCCAGTTGCATTCAATGTTCTTCAGTATTTGACAAAGGAACTGTCCTTGCACATCGGTGATCGTATTTTCTTTTTGCACTACCCGGTTGTCAACGTCGATCACTAAATAGTGGCACTATATGTATGGCGTGTCTAGTATTGAACACGTCTACAACATACAGAACAGTTTCGAATGCACGTCCACTGAGACACATGATCATTAAACATTGGCACCCAATCAGTAAAGCCTGTAGAATTGTATACGCCTATAGCATAGACAGTTTGTCACTTACAAGCCCGCCAAGATACACATACGCATCGTCACCGCATCTAGAATCACTCCTCTGTTAGAGCTGTAAGACCGCCACATCACAATGGAATCCTCTATGTCGTGGTTACTTCGCCTTCTTGTATTTTGCATACTTATCAGCGTGGTTGCGTGGAAGCACACTCTGAATGAAACTTTTGACATACAGACATTAAAACGAGAACTGGAAGCTGATTTTCATGAGAAAATACAGAAACTGCGTAGCGAAGTGAACAATCTGCACTCATAAAGACGTGAACTGCAAAGTCAAATGAAGAGGAATAACGCTAAATTCAAGCGTCGATTAACAGATGTCAAGGTGAGTAAAGCAAAACCAGATTAATTATTTAATCAGTCATTCTGACGTCCCAAACATATAGACGCAAGTGAGCAAAATGAGTTGTGTGGTTCACAGGTACCGCATCTTGACAGAACATCATAGCTACTCTAGTACTCTCACTAGATGGCTTTCATTAATAATGTTATAATTAGAGCTGCATGCTGATAGGTACATGACCACGCTATCTGTGTGTTGCTTGTGACATCAACATCATATTGCATGTTGGTATGTATATGACTACCAGAGTTACATGTTGGCATAGTTACCCATTGTTATGGATAACAATAAGATTATTAAGATAATAAGATACAAGATTCACACATTATTATGGGCATGGCCAGCATAATTGCAAGTTGCTAGGGGAAAATATATTTATTGCTATGGACACGGCCATCTCGGAGCAGTGTTAAACATATTTGTTTCCTATATTATGGCCGCAATCATGTTAAATTCTATGTCTAGAAGACATTAAATGTATGCATGGATCATCTGACACTGTGCCACATCTGTGAACAGATTGATGTTACCAAGTATGCTTTAAATGAGGACACAACTGCGCAAACATTAATAGGGTGCAGCGAATGCTTGTACCAGTGGCCATCTCTATTACAGGTACTTTCAAAAGATGGGTAGGTCCTATTGATATGTCACACGCTTTGGACACTATCAATCAATCAAATACCCTTGGCGTAAACATCAGGCTGGACGTAATGAAGATGAGCTGCGACTAGTAAGATTGCGATTAGCAGACATTTTGTACGAATAAAGATATACATTCTGCAGAGTTCGACACCACAATCGGTTCTCCACCCACACCTGACCTCTCTCAGGTGTTGCTTACATGCTACCTTGTCGCATCCATGTCACCAATCTCCACACAAAGATAGCCTCTCACAGGTGCTGTTTATATACTAACTCGCTGCAGCCATGCCGTCTCCACGGGGAGATTGTTTCTCTCCAGTGTTATTTACATGCTACATGCTACCTCGCTGCAGACATATCATCGTTACGTGGTTGTGGTTACGTCAGCCACTCGGGAGGACGGACGGACGGATGGTCGGATTGACGACAAGACAGATGTATGAACGGATGGTCGGACGGGCAGACACACAGACCGCCTCCCAAGCACTAGAGGGATGGTTCATAAACCGCTACATGTCAGCTCCCTGACTGAGCTATATTCTTGCGTCAGTGGGTCGTCAATGACAGTGTTCATAGAACTAATGCTTGCCATTACTAATAACTACTTGCATGCGAGCTATAGAGAAGGGCGGATCACAGATACCAAAAATATCTGGATTGTAAACCATCAATTCCAATCAAATCGTGTTGTTGTGAGACGGGTAGTTAGAAGAGGTGAAAGACGCTTCCTCCCTCTGGATGGTTGACCAATGGGCGAGTACCAAGCTCCCAAGCGCTAGTTGTGATGATCTGGCAGAACTGTCTGGGTTCGAATCCCTCATGCCGTGCTGGTGGGAGGATCGGCATACAAGCAGGCATTCAGGCAGGCAGGCTGGGAGAGAAAGAAATAAAGAAAGAAAGAGATAGAAAAAGAGAGACAGATAGACAACTAGTGTCCGATGGTCATTGTAAATCATATGTAGCATTAATTTAAATTGTACCATTTCCACTGTATCGGATATTGCAGTTATTATGAGGCAAGATAATTTTGAAAACTGAAGTTGGGTTATCAAGGCTGTTTCACACCCATACCCTCAGTACCTTATGTTCCATAGGCTGGTACGATTAGAATATATACTTACTGATTAGGAAACTTGCTGCAACACTAGGCTAAAAGAAATAAAGGCAGACTAACCAGCAAGTAAAACGTAGATTGGGGTTAAATCTGGAAGAAATACAGATGACTTAAGTTATCACATATAGTCCAACGAAAGCTAAGTTTTAAAGCACATGTATCGACTAAGAAAGGTAGAAAGGCACCCAAGTGGAGATCATGCACTTGCAACTGAACAATAGCAGAAATTATTGATTCAGACAAATCGCGACCTCTAATATGAAGGTGTACGGATGTTAAATTCAGATACAAAATGAGAGAAGAGCTCATGAAAATGACCTCAAGACTCAGGGAGCTGCAGAGTTGTCTGTAGCTGCTTCGTACCATGTATATGTATTCGCGGGTACAGCTAACGCACCAACATGCCACACCCTCTTCCTCATCATATTGACGTAGCGCAGAGGACACTGCACGTCGTGCAACGTTTTATCACAGTACTGATATTTTCTGGTCTAGAAATTGCCAAAGAGTCTGGTTGCGAAGCAACACCCTCGGTATACCCATCGATCTCTCATTAAGTTAGCAATCCTAGTTTCAAACAAGGGTTCTCATCAAATCATTTAGGGTTTTCAACCAGTCAATACAAATGTCACAAGCATCGTAGGTTTCTACTGCCCCATAGTATGTGAGAAGCGAACTTTGATGGCTCTGCTACATTGATAACACGACTCATAATGCTTATCCAATTCATTCATTCCAAGAAGATTATGCCCTTTCTGCGTAAATTGGTCAAAAATAGCCAGCTACAAACAATAAACCCGGCTTATGAAATGCTAATTCTGAGTGACTGCTATTGATAAATAAGTTTGGACTTAAGCTACATCCCGTATATTAGCTATGCTAAAGTCCATTATCATCACAGGTCATCCTCGTCATCTTAATGTAGAAATGAGTGGAGGGGAAGGTGGACGTGCGGCTGATATAACGATCAGGTGACAATTGTGTATGTGGGAGGGGAGGGGTCGAGCCCCTAGATCCCTCATTTGCCGTCGCTTGTGAAGTCGTCCCCGAGACCGATGGCTCTTCGCTTTAAAATGATCACCTGTAAAACTGAAGGTCACATAATAAAGCCAATGAGAATAAAGTATCTTTTTATGGACAGATTTGATTGCGCATTTCTAACGAATAAGTCAACAATGTTTTCTATCGTGGTATCTTGGTCTTCCACATTTTAATGTGAATTCTGGTGATTATTGCAGTCTGACAAATAGATGTACGTCTTTCTCCAACGTCACTACATGCGTGGTCCACAACCATCTTCAGTGCTTCAATTGCTCATCAAATTTGGCTGCGATATTTCTTTTCTCATCATTTGTTGATGTTGATCTCGTTGGCCAATACATCTTCAATCTCCTCCTGAGACAATGTCTTGAGCATGACTTCACCCCCTGTTTTCACCTCTGAATCTTATTCCAATACAGCAGTATGGCAAGCACGTCAAATGTTGATCTTGTTCTCGAACTGGATGCTTTTCCATAGCGTGTTGAACATGTTGGATGCCTCCATTAACTTTTTTTGTTTTGATGTCACAGGCTGTGCTGCCTGTTTTCCCCATTGTTACTCTTAGCTAAACATATTTTACCTCTCATAGCACTTCTTCTATAAACTTGGTTTGTTCTTGGTGTGCTGGATTTATCAGTATCATTTCTTTACTTCAGAATATTAATCTTGAGCCTGGATTGACTCAAGAATCTGTGTAATTCGCTTACGTATTGTCTCGTGTGCTTAATAATATGGCCAGCATCTGAGATCATCTGCAAAATCAAAGCCTTCTAGACTGGTCATCAGCTTCAATCTGATCACACATATTCTTCATAACCAAGTTGAGCATATGAAAGAACAGGAATTCTAATATCGCGCAACTACATTCACTCCTGAGTGTACAGCAAAGCCACGCAAATATGCATTTTCTATTCATCAATGCATAGCACAAATACTTGTACATGGCTTGACCCATTCGGATAAACCTTGGTCGGATTCCGCTGTTTACCATGATATATGTCTCTGTGTGTGCTGATGGAGGCCTTTACAAAGTCAATAGCACATCCAGTCAGACGTGATCTCATTTCTATTTCATGCTTAGTGATTACGTATTGCAAATTCTATCAGGTGTTCTTTAGATGTAACATGTTGTAGGTTCGAGGTATGTAGACCTGGTGTTCAGCACATGTTGGCACACACTACACTTGAAATGGGCACTTCGTACATGCTAGACAATTGATCCTTCTGTTGGTGGTACTTTCTCCATGTTATGGTTCGCACATAATCGTAGAGAACAATGTCACCAGAGTTCTAAAAGTGCATTACTATGTTCTTTCATTGATCGTAGCTGAGGCATAGAATATGAATTCTAGGGGATCTTATGGACATCTACAATGTATTGTATGTGAAGAATATCCAACTCTTCATTATTGCCTCCTAGGTCAAGCACGTCCTCTGTGCGCATTGGCAACAACCACATTGTCAGTGACAGTTGTAACATATGTTTAATCTGAGCCAGGTAAGCAGACAATAAATCATTGGTGTTATTGAGAAATTTGTTTAAAATCCTTAATGCGAGTATTTTCCACCTTAAAATCAGATATACACATCGATGTTCCATTAGAATAGCACGCATTTGTTTTTAAAGCTGTAGTTATCAAAGATGATAAATGCATTGTCATAGGAAGATCATTTCTTATCAATTGTATGCATAGAGCATACAGCCATGCCATTGCAGGGTTTAACCATTTTTGTCTCAACCACACACCAAAGCACTCAAAATGCTACTCATATCAATTTGCCATTTAATGGTCAAATTTCTTGAAGAAACATTATAATTTTGGCTGGCGAAGAGAATAGAATTTGTGTAAATTTACCACTGAAATTGACCAGGAATTTCTTTGTGCAGTCCAACAAATGGACATTCTGCAAGACCACTACAGAGGCATCTTTTTCGGCTTGGTCGTCAAAGTTGTAATGGGTATGAGAATGCAAGTTTTTGTTTAGTCAGTGTCCATCTACAGACTATTTTTTGAAAGTTTACCACTTAAATGACTGGCACGGTTATCGAGCCAGTCATTGCAGTGGCCAAGTTTGGACAAAAATTATTCTCTTGGCCTACAAATGACATTAGTCCGGACCACTACAGAGGCCGCTTGTGATGGCTTGCCCATTAACGGATTAATTTGAGAGAGGTGTTGTTAACTGCATCTTTAAATTTCATCATTTCATTAACTACTGCTTCACTGTAATAATGTATGGCCAGGAGCCTCCAATTCTCGTTGTGACAAAGACAATGTGTTGATTGAATGTTTATTATCAACTGGTTCAGTTTTTAGTAGGCTTTCCAGTTGATGGGAGAGCAGACCATAACATGAATGAATCCGCCATCAACTGTCATCAGCATTTGAATTTAATATCCTGAGAAGTTATCTACTGATAAGTATCAGCAATGACCGGGATACTTTGATCAGTACTTCCGTTATTACTTTATGCCGTCCTTGTGAAGTGATATGTGTTGCTTTGGAGGAAAAGTTTTGTCTCAACGATACATACTTGCTTATAATATAAGCCTTTAATCATGAGATCGGTAGATCATCCCTATAAAGTATTTTTAATATCCGGATTTATTGGGAACACATGTATCATCAATTTCCTTATGTTATCTGAACAGTTGACACCATAAGCTTTCATATATGGATCATCTTGAATTTTGATATCTGACTTAAAACCGGTTCATCCTTGGAATCAATAACATCACTTATGATTCAGAGGTCAAATGTCTGCGCTCCTCGTCGATTGTTGAGATGAGTTACATCAGGTCAAGAAATTAATTTGATGTGATTAATTAAAAAGATCCGACGATCGCACAGCGGTTGAGATAACTGTAATTGGTCGGCTACCAGTTATGGATCTCTCAATTGAAATTTACCTGTCAGATTAGGGGGTGTTGGTTCTTCGTGGTTAGTTACTATAGATTTCTCAGATTTTACAGAATGGATTTTAAGACGTCAGTAAGTTCACAAGTTTTGCAACAGACACATGCACGCACGCACGCACGCACGCACGCACGCACGCACGCACGCACGCACGCACGCACGCACGCACGCACGCACGCACGCACGCACGTACGTACGTATATATATATATATATATATATATATATATATATATATATATATATATATATATATATATCCAGTTGACACTATGGAATTCTGAAGAGATAAATACAGTATGTGTTTGCCTCACTAGATTGTCTTATCAAAGTAATGACAGAAAAGAATGATAATCAATTTTACAAAAAAAAATCTACGTTGCCTACATTTGTGCTAAACCCAGTCATTTCTGAATCCTAAAATCAAAGTTTCAAACACGTGTTCCAAGCATCCTATTATTCAATTGAGCCAGAATCGTAGAGGAAAATGGCATTATTATTTGGATCACAGCATCACCTGCAAATCGAGATATACGAGCAGCATGCACCAGACTACTGGTAAGATCTGAATTCACCTTTCCAGAGTATCCACCCATCATATGACGTCATAATCAACTACGTGATGTGTAGAATGGCATCATAATGAATGACGTCATGAATGACGTCGATAAGTACGTCACGAACGCATATTTGAAGACGGTATATGCGTTGTTGTACAAATTGTATGTCTTCACTATTTAATAAATATTCTGTTCAATATTTTGAAACTATTTTGACTGGGCGGTGTTGCTGCCATAGGCAGCAACAGCACCCAGTCAAATTAGTTACAAAATATTCAACAGCTTCCCTGTATAGTTTTCAGAAAATTGAATTGATAGTTATGGTAGGCTATTCGAGGATCGATCAATCCCAACATGACGAGGTGTGGGTGGAGCTTAGCTAGTGATGGGCGGGGCATAGCTAAAATGGAACGGTCCATTGTCTTAATTATGATAACTATGATAAACTCACCGCTGTCTGCAAAAACCGCTGCAATTTAAAATGCAGGTAAGGGCTTGTGTAAGTACATCTTCCTTACAACGTCTGGAAAAGTGGATAGCCAAGAAAAACTCGTTTCTACTGTTTTTAGAAATAAAACAGTATGTAATACCTCAAAATTACATGTATATATAATTGGTAAGATGGCTGGATAAACTTGTGGTCTCTTCTGATATCGGTCAGGCTACAGATGCATTGCTATACACTGGTTCGGCAGTGGTCTAAATACGATCTATTAGCCTCTTACACACCATGTGAAAGGTACCCATGCTCCTACGATACTGGGCTCGGCTCGTAAACCAAAGGTCGTGAGTTCAAAACCTGCCTCTACATGATCAGTACCAAAAATGTGAAACCAGTGGATGGATAGATGGACGGGTGGATGGGTTTGTTGGTTGGTCGGGCGGGTGCGCGGATCGGTGGGCATGCAGGCGAGCGAGTTGGCAGACGGGTCCGGAGTTGCATTCTAGACTAACGGAACTGATCAATGCACGACCAGTAATCGCTTTCAAAAGAAATCCAAAACCTGAAAGATTTGATAGTAAGATCAGCGTTAGACGTTGTAATTCCTGATAGCAATGACAAGGTTTTATCCCTACGTACCTCTTCTTAAATACATTAAACGCTAGCCAAATTCATTGGTTGACCATCTTGAAACCATATCCGTAGGGCCTCTTTTAATTTTGTATGTACAACTATGTGTGAGCGTGTGTGTGTGTACCTCCGTGCGTGCGTACGTACGTACGTACGTGTGTGTCTGCGTGAATGCGTCCGTGTGGGAGTTCAGTTATGGTACGTGCTTGCATTCATTCATGGGTAGGTGCGTGAGTGCGTGCGTGCTTGCGTGCGTGCATGGGTATGTTTGGGTGCTGTTGCTGGGAGGGGGGGGGGGGTGGGGGGGGGGAGCGGGCGGGCAGGCAAGAAGGCAGTAGTACCAACAGCAATATCCACAACAACATTTGGCGGGGTGACTGGACTGCAATGGCTGAACAAATAGTCGAGTGTTGTGAGAATGAGCTCTAGAGCCTCATGCCATCGTGATATTATAGAGAGTTTGAGTTACAATGTATGGAAAGAACAGGAAGACGTTTCAAACAGCTGACATTGTGAGCAATGAGGATTGTGAAACGACATTTGATAGTGACTATGACTACGTGAGAGATGATGTGTTCAAAAGCAGGTAGGAGATTTATTGTTTGGTGTGCAAAGGGACAAATACAAACATTTCGTGTTATCATAATGAGTCACAGTTTATCGCCTGTTAACATTTATATTATTAATCATATCGCCTGTTAACATTTATTTTATTAATCATATCGCCTGTTAACATTTATCTTATTAATCAGGAGAGTAGAGAGTAACCACACATATGTTGCTTGAATGGTGGTTGTGTTAGTGGTGGTGGTGGAGCTGTGCGTGCGCGTGTGTGCGCGTGTACATGTGCGTCGTGAGAAATGTCCATTTGTCGAGCAAGAGATGATTATTTGTGGAAATGTACAACTGGAATGACTGCCGTGATAGCTGACTCAGTCATTCCAGGGATAAATTTTCAAGAATAATCTTGTCATGAACTGCATGCAACTGGACATTTTCCGTGGGAAAATCAAAGTTTTATTGAGGAATTTGAGGGTTAAATAGTTGAGAAACGTTCCCAGATGCTATCCAGAGATCCGGTGATATTTGACCACAGTTATTCTATGACGCTTGAAGCGCTGATAACGGGAGAATACGCGGTGATGCCTGATATAGACGTAAGCAACCCGCCAATTGTTGTCTCCCTTTTAAAGCGCAGCAGGATGCAATGAACCAGCTCTATAGATCACATGACTTTCAGGGCCATGATATGACGGTTCTTCACGCATTCAGACACGCTAGCCGGGCCGGATTAAACATCTTAAGATAATCTTATTCTAGTGTTTGCTATTAATAATTATTATCAATATCCAGAGCTTACGTGTACCGGTCTTAGTAGAGCTCAACAAGTTTAGCTTCCGGTTCTAAAGTAATAAATTGTTGTTCGTTTTATTTACACGATCTCATCTGTTTTAATGTTTAATCCTGACCCATCAGGCTCGTACGCTACATTTGGCGGCGGGAAAAATAATCGGCAATGGAAACGAATATAAATATGGAAGTAAATCCGTTTGATTTGAGACATTCGACTGTGTAAGCGCAGGTACGGGCACTCGATGGATTAGATGGTTACGGGCATTTGAACTCTACGCTGAAGGCAGGGGTATCGATGACCCCAAACAAATACGATCGTTAATGTTACACTGTGCAGGTATGGAAGTACAAGATATATATTACACATTAACGGAAGAAGCGGGAGATGCAGATTTGTATGCAAAAGCTGTGAAAATGTTGAGAGACTATTTCAAGCCACAAGTAAACATTCCATTCGAACGTTATATGTTTAGATACATGTGTCAGACTGATAACGAAACTGTTGAGCAATCTATCACTAGATTAAAGCAGAAATCAGGCACTTGTGAATCCGGGAACATGTTAGATGAACAAATCAGAGATCACGTTATCGAAAAATGCAGTTCAAATAAGCTAAGCTGTAAATTGTTGGAACGTGGTAAATCTTTGACATTGAAAAATGTACGAGAAATTACACGTGCGTTCGAAGAGGATAATGTGCAAGCTCGTCAAATGGAGGGCGTGAGAGAGGACATTAACGATGTTAAATCACGAACCTACAGTTATTCACGGAAACACGTAAATGCTGAAAGTAGTAAAGGTGGAACTAACATTACTTGTTTTCGTTGTGGGAGACAAGGGCACATGAGCAAAGATAAACATTTCCCTGCTCATGATAAAGAATGTAGGAAATGTGCAAAAGTCGGACATTTTGAAATATGGTACAAAACTAAAATTGACAAAATTAAAGCTGACACGTCATCCCAAAAATTTAAAGGCACAACTCACACAAATCAGTCAAAACTAAATTTTCCCTCAAATGTTCGACAAGTTAGTCAGGAGTCTGTCGTGCAACCTGTACGTAGGATTCCATATATCTGTTGCATGAAAAACTGGAAAAGAAACTGGATGAACTCATAAATCTTGACATAATTGAAAAGGTTGATGGAGCTACACATTGGGCATCACCTGTTGTTGGTGTTCCAAAAGACAGTAACGAGAAAAGGCTGTGCGTTGCCACGAGACGTGCTAATTCTGCCATAATTCGAGAAAGGTATCCAATCCTGACAGTCGACGATGTTCTACAAGAGATGACTGAAAGTAAGGTTTTCAGTAAATTAGACATTCAACAAGCCTATCATCAGATTGAGCTGAATCCGGATTCACGGGACATTATCAAATTCGTAACTCATAATGCACTTTATCGCTACAAGAGACAAATGTTTGGAGTTTCGTGTGCACCGGAAATGTATCAAAGTTCTTCAGCATGCACTAAACGGTTGTGAAGGAACTTAAAATATAGGCGACGACATCATTATACATGGTTCTAATACAGAAGAACATGATACGAGACTTCGTAAAGTGATGCAACAAATACGCGAAAAGGGACTGACATCGAATAGTGAGAAATGTAAATTTAATATGTCGCAACTCGTTTTCATGGGACACGTCTTATCAGATCGTGGTGTATGACCAGCCGATACTAAAGTACAAGCTGTCGTTGATGCTCGAGAACCCAAGAATTCAGCAGAGGTACGTAGTTTTCTCGGATGCGTAAATTTCAGTGCACGTTATATACCAGACCTTTCTACAATTTCCGAACCATTGCGCAGACTTACTCGGAAGGACGAATATTTTGTATGGGGATCTGACCAACAGAAATCGTTTTTCGAATTAAGGAACAGACTTGCAAATGCAGAAGTGCTAGGGTACTATGATAAACATGCGAAGACTACAGTTATTGTGGATGCTAGCATGGTAGGGTTAGGTGCAATTCTGATTCAGGAACCAAATGGGGAGAACCGTGTGAAACTTATCCAATCTAGAGAGACGTTATAGTCAGACAGAACGTGAAGCTTTGGCTCTCATCTCGGCATGCGAACGTTTTCACGTGTATTTATATGGAGCTGTGTTTAATTTGATCACTGATCGCAAACCCTTAGACGTTATATATTCTTCCAGGTCGAAGCTTAGTGCTAGAATAGAATGATGGGCATTGCATTTACAACCTTACACATACAAAGTGCAATATGTCCCAGGTCCAAAGAATATCGCGGATTCTTTGTCCCGTCTTTTGTCAAGGTCATCTGGTCAAATGAGCAAGAGAATCAACTCCCACAGCCATGACTGCTAAAGAAATTGAGTTTGAATCTGGAAATGATAGTGAATTAAATGAGGTCAAACACTGTATCTAAACATTGGTCAAATACTCAATATAAGCAATATCTTCCTATACAAAATGAACTTAGTATATATTGGAGAAATTCTACTGAGAGACACTAGAATTGTTATACCCGAATGTATGCATAAGCAAGATATTGCATTTGGCTCATGAAGGTCATCCTGGAATTGTAAGCATGAAGCAGCAATTGCGGAGTAGAGTTTGGTGGCCTGGAATCGATCGAGATGCCAAAAAGTTTTGTTATTGTTGCCAATTAGTTAGCCAACCGTCACGTCCTGGACCAATGCAAAGAACTGAATTGCCAACTGGTCCCTGGCAAGATCTTGCGATTGATCTGTTAGGACCACTTCCCTCTGTACATTACTTTTTTGTAGTCATTGATTACTATAGTCGTTATTTTGAGGTCGATATCCTGAATGTCAGTACAACTGAGAAAATTATAGATAGTCTGAACAAAATGTTCACCACTCATGGTTTACCCTTGTCACTCACCTCAGATAATGGTTTACAATTTGTATGTGACAACTACAGAACATATGTCAAAGAACTTGGTATTGAGATAAGACATATAACACCTTTATGGCCGCAAGCCAATGGCGAGGTAGAACGCCAGAACCGTTCACTACTGAGAAGACTGAGAAAAGCTCAAGCTGAGGGTAAAGATTGGGTGAAAGAAATTGACAAATTTCTACTTATGTACATATCTACTCCTCATACTACAACCGGAGTAAACCCAACAGAGTTATTATTTAAATGAAAGATGATAACTAAGGTGCCTGCTATTGATGATCATTGTCTTTCAGAAAGTGAAATGTTTGATAGAGATTACGAAATGAAAGAAAAAGGAAAGATGTACTGTGATACCAAGAGAAATGCTGTTTATGGTGAAATAAAAGTTGGTGATGAAGTCTTATTAAATCAGCATACTCAAACTAAATTGTCAACTCCTTTTAAAAGAGAGCCTTGTATAGCAACAGAGTCATGGTAACAGTGTTACGGTCAAAAGCCAAGGTATCAATTACAAACGAAATATATCACATGTTAAGAGGTTTCATAATAGAAGTCAGTCAGGTCAAGGTCAAACTCTTCGTGAAACCTTTGAACCTAATATAGCACCAGACACAATCAATGAGTATAACAATGTTGACATCAATCCTAAGAGCTTGGTGAATCCAATCAGTCGGAAAATTCCTATACAAATTTACCTTCTCCAAGACCGAATTGAATCCGGAAATTACCTTTAAAGTTAGATGATTTTGTTTTGAACTAGAGCTATGATGTATTACGGAATGTCGACATTGCATCTGTGTCTGTGTTCCATTTTATAGTTTTAATCTTTATTGAGATCACGGTCAAGTTACAAGTTATAGTAATTCGTGATTTTGATAAACCCTCGTAGATGGCGAATACGTCTTTTAAAAAAGGGAGGGATTGTAGTGTTTGCTATTAAAATTATTATCAATATCCAGAGCTTAAATATTACGTGTACAGGTTTTAGTAGAGCCCAACAAGTTTAGCTTCCGGTTCTAAAGTAATAAATCGTTGTTCGTTTTGTTTACATGATCTCATCTGTGTTAAGGTTTAATCCTGGCCCATCATACCCGTACGCTACACTTATTTCTATGGTAAGACTGATGGACGGGGTGCGGGGGTGGGGGCTGATGAAGGATCAGTGGAAAGCGGTGTTACCATCAGACCACCACGTGCCTTATAAAAGATTAGTGCAGGGTGTGAGTGTTGATTGCATGGTGTGTATTGTGACATAGCGACTCTGTATGATTCAATTGCTACCAATGTTGTACTGTACTAACAGATTATGACAGAGATGCTCTGTATAATTCACGCATTACCAATGCTGTATTGTACTGACAGATTATGACATAGATGCTCTGTATAATTCATTCATTACCAATGTTGTATTGTACTGACAGATTATGACATAGAGGCTCTGTATAAGTCACGCATTACCAATGTTGTATTGTACTGACAGATTATGACATAGAGGCTCTGTATAATTCACGCATTACCAATGTTGTATTGTACTGACAGATTATGACATAGAGGCTCTGTATAATTCATGCATTACCAATGCTGTATTGTACTGATAGATTATGACATAGAGGCTCTGTATAATTCATTCATTACCAATGCTGTATTGTACTGATAGATTATGACATAGAGGCTCTGTATAATTCACGCATTACCAATGCTGTATTGTACTGATAGATTATGACATAGATGCTCTGTATAATTCATTCATTACCAATGTTGTATTGTACAGACAGATTATGACATAGAGGCTCTGTATAATTCACGCATTACCAATGTTGTATTGTACTGATAGATTATGACATAGAGGCTCTGTATAATTCACGCATTACCAATGCTGTATTGTACTGATAGATTATGACATAGAGGCTCTGTATAATTCATTCATTACCAATGCTGTATTGTACTGACAGATTATGACATAGAGGCTCTGTATAGATCACGCATTACCAATGTTGTATTGTACTGATAGATTATGACATAGAGGCTCTGTATAATTCATTCATTACCAATGCTGTATTGTACTGATAGATTATGACATAGAGGCTCTGTATAATTCACGCATTACCAATGCTGTATTGTACTGATAGATTATGACATAGAGGCTCTGTATAATTCATTCATTACCAATGCTGTATTGTACTGATAGATTATGACATAGATGCTCTGTATAATTCATTCATCACCAATGCTGTATTGTACAGATAGATTATGACATAGATACTCTGTATAATTCATTCATTACCAATGCTGTATTGTACTGACAGATTATGGCATAGAGGCTCTGTATAATTCACGCATTACCAATGCTGTATTGTACTGAGAGATTATGACATAGAGGCTCTGTATAATTCATTCATTACCAATGCTGTATTGTACTGATAGATTATGACATGGAGGCTCTGTATAATTCATTCATTACCAATGTTGTATTGTACTGATAGATTATGACATAGAGGCTCTGTATAATTCATTCATTACCAATGCTGTATTGTACTGACAGATTATGACATAGAGGCTCTGTATAATTCATTCATTACCAATGCTGTATTGTACTGATAGATTATGACATGGAGGCTCTGTATAATTCATTCATTACCAATGCTGTATTGTACTGATAGATTATGACATAGAGGCTCTGTATAATTCACGCATTACCAATGCTGTATTGTACTGATAGATTATGACATAGAGGCTCTGTATAATTCATTCATTACCAATGCTGTATTGTACTGATAGATTATGACATAGATGCTCTGTATAATTCATTCATTACCAATGCTGTATTGTACTGATAGATTATGACATGGAGGCTCTGTATAATTCATTCATTACCAATGTTGTATTGTACTGAGAGATTATGACATAGAGGCTCTGTATAATTCATTCATTACCAATGCTGTATTGTACTGATAGATTATGACATAGAGGCTCTGTATAATTCATTCATTACCAATGCTGTATTGTACTGACAGATTATGACATAGAGGCTCTGTATAATTCATTCATTACCAATGCTGTATTGTACTGATAGATTATGACATGGAGGCTCTGTATAATTCATTCATTACCAATGCTGTATTGTACTGAGACATTATGACATAGAGGCTCTGTACAATTCATTCATTACCAATGCTGTATTGTACTGATAGATTATGACATAGATGCGCTGTATAATTTATTCATTACTAATGCTGTATTGTACTGATAGATTATGGCATAGATGCTCTGTATAATTTATTCATTACCAATGCTGTATTGTACTGATAGATTATGGCATAGAGGCACTGTATAATTCACGCATTGCCAATGCTGTATTGTACTGAGAGATTATGACATAGAGGCTCTGTATAATTCATTCATTACCAATGCTGTATTGTACTGATAGATTATGACATGGAGGCTCTGTATAATTCATTCATTACCAATGCTGTATTGTACTGATAGATTATGGCATAGATGCTCTGTATAATTTATTCATTACCAATGCTGTATTGTACTGATAGATTATGGCATAGAGGCACTGTATAATTCACGCATTACCAATGCTGTATTGTACTGAGAGATTATGACATAGAGGCTCTGTATAATTCATTCATTACCAATGCTGTATTGTACTGATAGATTATGACATGGAGGCTCTGTATAATTCACGCATTACCAATGCTGTATTGTACTGAGAGATTATGACATATAGGCTCTGTATAATTCATTCATTACCAATGCTGTATTGTACTGAGAGATTATGACATAGAGGCTCTGTATAATTCACGCATTACCAATGCTGTATTGTACTGAGAGATTATGACATAGAGGCTCTGTATAATTCATTCATTACCAATGCTGTATTGTACTGATAGATTATGACATGGAGGCTCTGTATAATTCATTCATTACCAATGCTGTATTGTACTGAGAGATTATGACATGGAGGCTCTGTATAATTTATTCATTACCAATGCTGTATTGTACTGATAGATTATGGCATAGATGCTCTGTATAATTCATTCATTACCAATGTTGTATTGTACTGATAGATTATGACATGGAGGCTCTGTATAATTCATTCATTACCAATGCTGTATTGTACTGACAGATTATGACATAGAGGCTCTGTATAATTCATTCATTACCAATGTTGTATTGTACAGATAGATTATGACATAGATGCTCTGTATAATTTATTCATTACTAATGCTGTATTGTACTGACAGATTATGGCATAGATGCTCTGTATACTTCACGCATTACCAATGCTGTATTGTACTGAGAGATTATGACATAGAGGCTCTGTATAATTCATTCATTACCAATGCTGTATTGTACTGATAGATTATGACATGGAGGCTCTGTATAATTCATTCATTACCAATGCTGTATTGTACTGATAGATTATGACATAGAGGCTCTGTATAATTCATTCATTACCAATGTTATATTGTACTGATAGATTATGACATAGGGTCTCTGTATAATTCACGCATTACTAATGCAGTATTGTACTGACAGATTATGACATAGAGTCACTGTATAATTCACGCATTACCAATGTTGTATTGTACTGACAGATTATGACATAGGGTCTCTGTAAAATTCACGCATTACTAATGCAGTATTGTACTGACAGATTATGGCATAGAGCCTCTGTATAATTCACTCATTACCAATGCTGTATTGTACTGGCAGATTATGACATAGAGGCTTTGTATAATTTACTTGCAAATAAAAGCAGACATATTCCATTGATTTTGGCCATAATGATAATGCTGACTAACGGGCGCCGTCATTTTGCCTGTATAAGTGATGGTCTGTGTGGTCATGTAGGCGCAGATACAGCACTATCTTTATGATATAAAAACAACCGTGTTGAATAACTTGAAACCTCTTCAAGAGGAATCAGTCTGTCTGTCTGCCAGATTTCTTGCTGCTTACCCTTCCTTCTGTCCATCTATCGGTCCGCGTGGTCGGACATTCTGGTAGTCAGTCTAGTGGGTGTCGGTTGGGTGGTTGGTGAATATATGAAACATACACTAGTTGAGAAAAGAGGTGTGGACCTGTCAAGACGGTGGACGGTTTTGCGGAAATGTACAATGGTACACCAAGGAGAGATACGATCAGTCACTTAATTATCTGCAATCATAATCAATTACGTCACTAGTTGACTGACGTCACACTCATAATGGCGTATAGTCCCGTCATGAAAATAGACCCCACCCCGGTCACTTGTGTATGCCTATGTATTCTATGTCACTCATACCCAACAACCAACAATGGACTTTCGAATTTGCCAGTACGAGTTATTGCACATAATTCTCCTCTTCCCAGACAGGGCTAAATTCCTAACTCGGTACATTTGGGATAAATTGGCAAGGCCTTTGGAAACCCAGTCTACCGTGACAACAAGTAGACAGGTATTTTCACACATTTGCCGGAAAGGGATTATCTTCTGTTTGTCTGCACTTGCTTACTCAGAACCGACGATCAGAATCTGTTTGGTGTGCGGGTGTAGTCGATCTGTTTATTTGATGAATGGTTTGGCTCTCTGACCCGGTATATAACAGTCTAAACCTCGCGAAACGAGTTCGTAAAGTTGAGGTATTCCACAGACCATTTTCTAGTTTCTAAATAATCCTTTCAACAAGATATAGGCCTATGAAGAACACATTTATTTATGACGTACATAAGTCTGAATCTTTTTTAGACTATTATCGAACTGGAAGTTGTTGCTGCTTTGAACAGCAACCAGCAAGACGAATTAGGTTCAAAATGTACCACATTACAATATTTGAATCAGAGATGTTGCTGCATTCGGGTTATGGCATGGAACAAGGTGCGTTTATCATTCCAATTGATACAGGAGAGTTAGCACTGATTATCATTATCATTATTAATATCATCATTATTATCGTTATTGGCATCATTATTATTATTATTATTATTATTATTATTATTATTATTATTATTATTATTATTACCCATTTATTCCCTTTTGGATGTCACACTGTCTCATCTCCTTGTTCCTTTAAAGGTAGAAACCGGAACAAGGAGACAGACATGCCCACCCCCACTGGCTTGCCTCCTTGCCCCGATACGAAAGGTGATATAGAAGGAGCGAGGAGGCTTAGCTATGGGTCCGGCCACCTTATCCAGTGGCTGTTAGCATTCGTGACTTCGGCAATGCTGCAGGGAAATGGTGCAGAAATGAGATAGAATACAGTGGGATGAAATGGAATGAATACAATTGAGATGAGATGAAATGAAATGAAATGGAATAAAAGCACTATCCCCCGCCACACCTAATTCCCACCCCTCCATTTCCGCGTGTTAAATTATTTGTATAGTTTTAGGCCTTCTTTTCGAAAATATTCTGGAATGTACTTATCTCCGAGTTGGTTGAGAGCTGGACATTCTATAAGGAAATGGTATTCATCCCCTACCTTCCCAGTGTGACATAATGTGCAAACCCTTTCGCTCCTACTAATGCCCAAAAATCTGCCCTTTTCTATTGGCCAGCTTTGGCTGCTCATTCTGAAATTACAAAAAATGATTTGTAGATTTACAGGAAATGTTATTAGGTATTTTTCAAGTTTGAAACTGGTTTTGAACTTCAAATACATTTCACATTTAGCAGAATCTCTTAATAACCCATTCCACGACCGCACAAGTTCGTCTTGGAGTGTCTGTTTTATAAGATTATACAGTGCATTACTGCCAGTTTGGCTATTAGAAAATCCTTCCAGGCGTGGGCAAATCCACAGGATTCAAGTATTCCTTTTATAAATGAAAACCATTTGAAATTTCTGTTTAATTTTGTAAACTGGTTATTGAGCGTTTTTAATGATTGTAATGCGGACATTATCTCCTCTTCTGTTATGTTGCTGTTAAGGATAGTGTTTGTCTGCTCACTATCGATCATCTGCTCGTCTGTTATCACTTGCTGTCCTGCTGTAATCTCCGGGTCGTCGACCTCATACAAATTTTGAAAATGATTTTTAAGAGTTTCTAAAATCAACGCCTATATTTTCCTTTGGACCTTTTTCGTTAATAATTTTTGGATCCGAATTCTCACATCTGATTTTATCAGTTAAACCTTTGTTGAACTGTGTGACGGCGCTGTTCATGCATGCCTTATATTCCTTACTTTTCTTTACTATATCCTGTTTGCTATCTACACTTTTTCTATGTTTATGTTTAATCTTTGATTTTCGGTATTTGTGTCTAGCGGTTCGACATTCACTGTTGAACCATAATTTTTTTTAGCCTTTCTTTTTAGCATTCTATACACCTGTGCAAAAGTTAAGCACCACCCTATTTTTACGCACATGCGAGGGTATATTCATGTGCTATGAAGAAAGCAATAGCATAAACATTTTTGTACCCATCCATCTTAGTGCAAGAGGTAATAATGCAACTAGAGGAATGCTGATTATGATGGTGGGGAAACACTGTATGTTTTTGTTTGAACTTGAAAACGAGGCCTGAATATGGTTACGTTGACACAACTGACAACTATTGCCCTACAGTTGACACACGTGGCTAGATTCTCATTAATGGTGTCTGAAAACGAAGTTTAACATCTGTGCACGAGTTTGAGACTGTCATTATTAATACTGGTATATCCACCTTGTGCCTGGATGACGGCCTGGACACGACGTCTCATGCTGGTCACCAACCGACTGATACGCCATTGTGGTATTCGTTGCCATTCAAGATGGAGTGCGTCTGTTAATTCCTGTAGGTTCTGCACAGGAGGATCCCTCCTTCTCACCATGTTTCCCAGAATGTCCCAGATATGCTCAATAGGGTTCATGTGAGGGCTCCTTGCTGGCCATGGTAGGGTTTCGATGGCATTCTGGCGGAGGTATTCATGCACAGCTCTAGCACGATGTGGTCGGGCGTTGTCATCCATGAATATAGGGTGGGTTCCAGGTGCATGATTTACAAAATGAGGGACCACAACTCTATCCAGTATGGAATCTTGATATCTTTGTCCATTTAGTGTTCCAGGTACAGTCAACAGATCCAGCTTACAATCAAATGAGATGCACCCCCATATCATAACGGAACCACCACCAAATGGAACTTCTTCCATGATGTTACGTTGGTCGTACGCCGTGCGTCTGGACCTCCATACACGAGTTCGACCATCTGTGGCATGAAGCAGGAACCGACTTTCATCGGACCAGTGTACCCGTCTCCAGGATCTCATGTTCCAGTGTCTTCTTTCGTTGCACCACCTCAGACGCTCCTCTTTGTGGTGTGCAGTGAGGAGAGGACGTCTGACAGGTCTCCTAGCTTTCATGCCAGCAGCATACAGTCTCCTTTTGACGGTAGACATTGACACTCTATTGCGCGTTTCCCATTGCTGGCTGAGCACTCTGCTGTTGGTGAATGGAGATCTCCTAACAAGGCGTACTAGGGCTCGATCATCACGGGCAGTAGTCTTCTTCGGTCTTCCAGATCTAGGCCTGTCCTTCACCTCGTTAGTTTGCCCATGTTTTGCAATCAAACGACTGATTACAGTATGGTTAATGTTCAGCTGTCTGCCAATCTCTCTGCATGACATACCAGTGGTATGCATGCCTATGATTTGCCATTTCACACGATCACTTAACCTTCGTCTTGCCATAGCGGTTCACAATCAAGAGCTAATTCTCTCTGTACAAATAAA
Organism: Chaetoderma sp. LZ-2023a; assembly: GCA_034401795.1. Lineage (NCBI taxonomy): Eukaryota > Metazoa > Mollusca > Caudofoveata > Chaetodermatida > Chaetodermatidae > Chaetoderma > Chaetoderma sp. LZ-2023a. The sequence continues at coordinate 83,692,723 of CM067359.1, forward strand.
CCACGGTCATGAACACAAAATTCCTAATCTTGTCGCCTAAATCTGTATGTAATGTTCTACGCCTCAAACTGGACTTTTACATAACTGAACACGTGTGCTGTTTCCCGCCACGCACGGACATCAAGCGGCGTGAAGTCATGCATGCATGTGCATTTCGTACTTGGAATTATGTCAGCTAACGCGGGGACAAAAAGTATGGCAGCCTAGTTGTACCATCATGTTTCTACGTTCTATTGTTTTTGCTGGTGCTTAACTTTTGCACAGGTGTATATTTTTGTGTTTACCCATATTAGAGTGCTGAGCGGCTGTACGGAATATATTTTTGATGCACTGGCATACATTTTCAATATTTTGTTCAATTGATAACATGTCTAAGAGCTCGATTATGCATTCATCTTGTATGTTATTGACACAGCTTGTTTGTTTCCGGTTATCCCATATTATTACATCGCTATGCCTAGTGCCATTAAACTTCACGCTACTGCCTGTTTCGATTACATTAATTTCTGTGGAAATATTCTTGCTGGTGAAAGGTGAATGTTACTGGACAGTGGCGATTTGAAAATAATGGGTCAAAATCCAGGATTTCCATATCTATCGTGAGTGAACAAAGTTGCGGATCGTATTTAATATGCAATCTACAAGTGTCTTATCCTTACATGTTACTTGGCCAATATATTTGCCTTTACCGACCCTCCCATTAGCTATTAGATACCTGCTGTCTTTGCATAATTCGAGTAATTTCTTACCATAAGCGTCAAGGCAGGTTAAATCTTGAGAATGCCGCTTAGGCAAAATATTAAAAATGGAGAGAGCTTTATCAGTATCGAACACTTCGTTAATTATATCGTCGGATTCTGTTAGATTTGCCTCGATTTCGGATATTAGATAGTAAATGTAGGTACCTGTGTGCGCATTGAATCGTCGCATAAACAGACACGCGCTTCATTTAAACTGTTGAGTCGTATAATTTCCTGTTGGATTTCATCAAAGCTTAAGCATAGTAGCATATAATGAGCCCTGCGGGGGTAGATACACAATTCCTACAAGAATGTCCTTGTCAGTACACATCATGCATTTGTCAATCCTGAGCTACTTCACTTATTCAGACTCGGACTCCAGGAATGACAAACTACGCTTGATAGTTTGCCTATATCCGATGCAGATGCCACCGGATCTACGATGCGCTAGATTTTTACGATTACATGGTTTAATTTCATATTGTACATTTCTGAATGACCCAGCAACGGCATCAAGATCAGTTTCATTTGTTTTGGTTTCGCTAAGAAGGAAAATATCATACTGTCTAAGAAGATCGATATACTCACCTTTATTGTAATCTACAATGATTGTTGTTGTTGTTGTTGTTGTTTGTTGTTGTTTGTTGTTGTTGTTGTTGTTGTTGTTGTTGTTGTTGTTGTGTTTGCTGCTGCTCGTTGTTGCCGATCACATTGCTGCTTTGGAGGTGTTTTTTCCACAACGGCGGTTGATCCTTCAGGACGTTTACGCTAGGGTTGGGCGTTGGTGAGTTCACCCCCTGTTTCCTGCCCGTATGAAACGGTCTGCTGCCTATGCGTCCTTCTACAACAGCGGCATACTGTGGGTGTCTTGTCTCTGGCTGGCGCGTAACAGTTCTGCTAGTAAAAGAAGCCTGCTTTCTATTCTGCTGTCCTTGTTCTTTATTGATATTTATATTATGGTGGTGCGACGGGCCCATGCCTCTCTGTATCGGGTGATACCGTGAACGCTGATACATGGTGCTGTTAATTGGGTTTCTCTGCTCAGGATGTTCTCTGTTACCGCTTAACGCTTAATTGGTGTTACTCGGTTCATAAGGCACCTTATTAATAAACAGCTTGTCACAATTCATTATCACACTGTCAACCTGACGCCTGGCAGATGCTGCAACGGGGTATAATTGCCGTCTCTTGTTTTCTATTTCACGCAAGAGCTGCTCTTCTACCCGGTACCTAGATCCCCTTAAACACTCGGATGCTGTCGATCTGATTAGTTCCGTATCTTTGAAGAATGTACATTTGGCAACGATAGGTCGGGGTCGGTAGCTATTTTGTCGTGGACGGCCAAGTCGATGTGTACTCTGGACGGCCAAGTCGATGTGTACTCTATCGAAGGGAATTTGTCAGGCAATGTACAATTCTTGGTGAAGAAAGTTCCGTAACACTTGTCACAGTTCTCGAACTGTGTTTCGATGATGCCACTTACTACTATGTTCTCTAACATGGATCTACCATGGAGATCTATGCTGGTGTCGTGGTTTTCAGTCATTTGTTCGGACAGAAGCTTTTGTTCTTCTTCTATCCGCCCGATGCGTATCGCTAATTGTTCTTTTAATTATTTTGTTTCTGCTCTAGCTGCCGCGGCATCGGCTTCAATACTGTTCCGTATTTCTTGTAATTTCTGATTGTCGTCCAACCTGATAGTTTCTATATCCTTCACGATATTTTTCAGTTCTTCTCGCGTACTTGTGCTCTCTTCACAGAGTTTATCGTATTTTATCGTACTGATAAACTGGGTACTACGTTCTAGACTGTTTATTTTTGCCCTCGTTGCTTTTAGTTCTGCATTTGTCTCTGCAACTTTGTTATCTACACTGTTCACAGTTTGTCGTAATTCGTCCAGTTTCGATCTTATGCTTGCTGCATCTAACTTGTCAAGTTTTCCAATTACCTTTTCGATAACTTTTGCAGCACTAACCCACATCTGTTATTCACACCCGTACCGCGGGAGTGGTGGGGTGGGGCGCTGACAGGGTTTACGTGGTCTACTGCTTTGTTTACTGATTGTGCACTAGAGTTCGAGACCGCGCCGGGGTTTTCAGGAACTGTTTGCCTGTCATTAGCGTTCACTGCTCTCGTTTGTAAGGTATTTTGTTGTCCCGGAGTATCGAGGTCAGAGCCCAGTTTGAATTGGGGTGGGGTATGCGCATATAAATGTTCCGTGTGCTTCCAGATATAGCCGTATACAATACACTATTTGCAAGTGCGATACTGTCACTCACCGCTTTCTCAATGCTTGTGTCATCATGCCCTTCTCCCACCCTTGCTGTTTGCTGGTCAGAGGTAGTCACGGTCTGCTGGTTGCCCGTACTCTTGCCAATCTTACCACGTTTAGGCATGTTATGGCTACTACTGGCCTAATGGCTACTGTTCTCATTGTCCGTGATCAGCGAAGATTTGGACTGATTCTTTCTCTTCCGTTTCTTCTTCTGAGATGATTCCATTATGTATATTAATATCGCCAACGGTTAGAACACACTCTTAGCTTCCCGACCATACTAATTTTGGTTTAAACAGACAGCTATAAGTATACTAAAATCGCCGAAAACTTCTAATATTACAACTATCACCATGACCCGCATGTGACCAACTATTCGAACGAACAGCAAAACCTGCCTATGGCAGGCACTTTTTGGGCCCGTACCAAAGAGTGATTACTACTACAAGCAAGGTCTCTTAATACAGGTCATTTACCACAGTAAATGGCGGTTTTTGGTTAGGCAATGCCGATTCTTTATTACTTACGTTCTTACGACCACGCGGCTCAAAGAACCGTCCTCTTGTGATCCAAAACAACTGCCCACTATAGGCAGGTTCGTCTATATTTCATATATTAGCTGATTCCCCGCAAGACACCAACTTCTGATCACTCTTGTGGGCTCACGCAATCTCGCTAAATAAGAAAAACTCAAACTGTCAAGTAGTTTAAAAGCACCAATACAAATTTATTATATAGAAAATTTGAGCTTTTCCGGTGATTGTATCAATGTTTTGACACTGTAACAGTTTCAGCGAAAGAAATGCTGTTACTAACAACTATTTTACCGACAGAAGCAACTACGTTCAGTCAAATGATTTCAAAGTATTCAATAGGTATTATCTTGCGACCTGACATGATGGTACAACTAGGCTGCCATACTTTTTGTCCCCGCGTTAGCTGACATAATTCCAAGTACGAAATGCACATGCATGCATGACTTCACGCCGCTTGATGTCCGTGCGTGGCGGGAAACAGCACACGTGTTCAGTTATGTAAAAGTCCAGTTTGAGGTGTAGAACATTACATACAGATTTAGGCGACAAGATTAGGAATTTTGTGATCATGACCGTGGTTTATTTGTACAGAGAGAATTAGCTCTTGATTGTGAACCGCTATGGCAAGACGAAGGTTAAGTGATCGTGTGAAATGGCGAATCATAGGCATGCATACCACTGGTATGTCATGCAGAGAGATTGGCAGACAGCTGAACATTAACCATACTGTAATCAGTTGTTTGATTGCAAAACATGGGCAAACTAACGAGGTGAAGGACAGGCCTAGATCTGGAAGACCGAAGAAGACTACTGCCCGTGATGATCGAGCCCTAGTACGCCTTGTTAGGAGATCTCCATTCACCAACAGCAGAGTGCTCAGCCAGCAATGGGAAACGCGCAATAGAGTGTCAATGTCTACCGTCAAAAGGAGACTGTATGCTGCTGGCATGAAAGCTAGGAGACCTGTCAGACGTCCTCTCCTCACTGCACACCACAAAGAGGAGCGTCTGAGGTGGTGCAACGAAAGAAGACACTGGAACATGAGATCCTGGAGACGGGTACACTGGTCCGATGAAAGTCGGTTCCTGCTTCATGCCACAGATGGTCGAACTCGTGTATGGAGGTCCAGACGCACGGCGTACGACCAACGTAACATCATGGAAGAAGTTCCATTTGGTGGAGGTTCCGTTATGATATGGGGGTGCATCTCATTTGATTGTAAGCTGGATCTGTTGACTGTACCTGGAACACTAAATGGACAAAGATATCAAGATTCCATACTGGATAGAGTTGTGGTCCCTCATTTTGTAAATCATGCACCTGGAACCCACCCTATATTCATGGATGACAACGCCCGACCACATCGTGCTAGAGCTGTGCATGAATACCTCCGCCAGAATGCCATCGAAACCCTACCATGGCCAGCAAGGAGCCCTGACATGAACCCTATTGAGCATATCTGGGACATTCTGGGAAACATGGTGAGAAGGAGGGATCCTCCTGTGCAGAACCTACAGGAATTAACAGACGCACTCCATCTTGAATGGCAACGAATACCACAATGGCGTATCAGTCGGTTGGTGACCAGCATGAGACGTCGTGTCCAGGCCGTCATCCAGGCACAAGGTGGATATACCCGGTATTAATAATGACAGTCTCAAACTCGTGCACAGATGTTAAACTTCGTTTTCAGACACCATTAATGACAATCTAGCCACATGTGTCAACTGTAGGGCAATAGTTGTCAGTTGTGTCAACGTAACCATATTCAGGCCTCGTTTTCAAGTTCAAACAAAAACATACAGTGTTTCCCCACCATCATAATCAGCATTCCTCTAGTTGCATTATTACCTCTTGCACTAAGATGGATGGGTACATAAATGTTTATGCTATTGCTTTCTTCATAGCACATGAATATACCCTCGCATGTGCGTAAAAATAGGGTGGTGCTTAACTTTTGCACAGGTGTATATATTGATTGCACGTGTGTCGATAATAATTCGACAATGTTTCTGGTGCCTTAGAAACCAACAACTTACAGTCAAATTACTATTCAAATCCGTAGCGAGAGTAGACTAAAAATTATGATTATTTTGGAATAAAGCTACTGAAAGCTGTTGTAGCAACAATTTTCATTCAAATTAGTATCAAATCTGTACCAGGTAGTAATCGCAATAGCTAATAATTATTTTGACAATAATTTTACTGAATGTTGTTGCTGTCATTGATAGCAATAACTTTCACGCAAATTATTGTCAAAATATATATAAAAGCTTTCTCTAATCTTCTTCTGGAAATTGACACAGTTGCGTTGAACAGTATTGAAATGCAGGCCGCCGAATGTACTGCCGTGATTACGCCCTATGAGCATGCTTACGCTTCCAGAGCTGGAGGACAAATGACTATTTGCACTGCACAAGCAGGTCGGTTTTGTTTGAGAAGTCCTAGCTTGTGCAGACAATAGACTAAACGACTATGGCGTCCAATAGTTACAACGATTATGGAGTCAGGGAATTGCATGCTGGGTAGCATTGCACGCTGGGTAGCATTGCATGATGGGTAAATTGAACAGGCATCTTATATCTCGTGCAAAGGTGTCTATATTTAATGGAACACGGCAGCTTTAAGCACGCAAAATTTTAATATGGCACGGTTACTCCTGATGCGGCAAATTACCAAATCAAATTGTGACTGTTTACATACCTTACATGAATTAAGCGCGCCATGAGTGTAGCGGCACCGAAATTGTGGAACACTCTTCCACTTGAGTTGAGATCTTTTACTAAATTTACTAATTTTAAATCAAACCTAAAAACATTTATTTTTAAACAACATTTTAATTAATGTGTATGTGTCACTGCTTTGTGTTATATATTATATGATATGCTTGTTTTTATTGTACATATACACACTTCTATATTTTGTGTGCGTTGGAATATATAGAAAAATATAATGTAAATAACAAATGGATTAATAATGTCAAGACAATCAGCACAACTGGACAAGGAAACCTTTTTAATCTAGACCATATAAACCAAAAACACGTTGTTCGACAAACAAAAACATTTTTAGAGAACAAATTTATAGACAACTGGAGAAACAGGTTAACATTTTATCCACTGGTTAAACAAGACTTTAAATTCGAATCATACCTTAAAAATCTACAGAACAGAGAAGCCCTAATACTCTGCCATTTTCGAACTCTAAATCATTATTTGGCAATAGAAGCCAAGCAATGGGTGGGAATTGAGAGATGCGAGCTAGTCTGCGAAGTCTGCATTGTCTTAGAAGATGAAATTAATTTCCTTTTCGAATGCCCACAATTTGAAACTGAACGACAGAAATTTATTCCCGATTATTATACCAAAAATTATACAGACGACAAAACTAAGGGATTATTCCAGATATGCAACAAACCTGTTTTGTATAAATTATGTAAACTAATACCATACTCAAAGAAGAACGCTAGACACAAACAAAATCAAACAAATTAGTAAACAAGCAGGCACAACAACAACAACAACAACAACAACAACAACAACAACAACGACAGCAAAAACAACAGCATAATAATAATAATAATAATAATAATAATAATAATAATTACTAGACGGTACAGTTGCAAGCAACTGTAAATCTGAAAGCTGAAGGTGTTTTGACAAGAGTAGCATATGAAATGCTCTGCCTACCTTCTCTCTGCACGATTTTGTCACCTTAATGGCAAGAGGATGCCAAATTGGGGAAGGTATCTAAATATCCTAAGTAATTTTGAATGGTATGGGAAACAGAATACTATGGATGGTCATAGGATATGAAATCTTCTCTAACCTCCTTCTGTATGATTTAGTTGGGAGGCGCTGATGGTGGCTTGAGCCCAAATATCATTGATAATTTTGAGTAATGGTATTTGTGCCATCACCCTGTAATGAATAGTCTCGGAAACATAATATCATGGATGTTTCCGGGATGTGGAATATTCTCCCTCACATAATTCTGTTGCGGTGGGTGATTTTATTGAATTGGATGGGAAACAGCACTCTGAGGATTTAGTTACTTCAGTGACAATTGGTTATGGAAATTTTGAACAATGATATTTGTGGCCCCTCTCATTGGATTGTATCGGAACAAGGGATATTTTATGAATTTGTAGCATTCCCAGAATATACAGTTCTATTTCATCTTAGTTGTTCACTCCAATGACTCAATTATCATTGTTATTTATCCTACAATTTCATTATTTATATTTATTTGGGCCATTTCTCCATCCGTTATCCCATCATCAACTTGTTCCTTTCAACAAATTCTTCTCAACAACTACTGAACCGGTTTCAATTAAATCTCGCAAGAATCAACTTTATGGCATAGAACAAACAAAAAGCCCAGGGGGCCTGTATCACTCAACTGGAACATAGGCATTTCAACTAGAAAGGTCATTGTATTTAAGTAGAATCAAAAAGGTTTTGCAAAACCCTAAGCAGTTGACCAGAATTGTACCATGAAGATAGCGGCTGTGTTTCTTTATGTATCAACTTCCCTTGAATAAACCGTAATGGTCCTTATTCCCTAATCATATCTTCCAAATTTCGCCCAATCTATTCGGCGGTCCTTGAGATGTCGTTTTCGCAAAAACTAGGTCATACAAGATGACCAGCAAAGCATTTGGCCAATCAAGTTCTCTTAAAAATACTTGGCTAATTTTCTACCCTAGATGAGATTTCACGAGTTTTGAATCGATTCGCCAAGCAGTATCAACGGAAAAGATTTTTAAAGACGTTTCTAAAAAATTGGACAAAATCCAAGATGGCTACTTGCCAAATTGAATGATCAGCTTCGCTTGATCTATATGCGCTAAGGGTGCTTCCTGCCAAAGATAATTGAAATCAGCCCAAAAGTTCTCGAGAAACATTTTAAATTTCCCATTGCTTTAGCATGGGCGTTTTCCGTGAAAAAACAGTTTCTGCATTAAAATCCAACAAATAAAAAAGTCCAAAATGGTCACTAAACAGACTACAATTTGATTAGTTCACGGCGGCTATGTTTTCTCCCTATTAATGTCTCTTGAGCAAAATATAATAACCCTTACTCCCTAACCATATTTCCAAAATTTCAGCTCGATCACTTCTGTGGTTCTGGAGAAGTCGTGTTTGCAAAAAGCTAGGTCATCCAAGATGGCCACTGAATCATTTAGTCAATCAAGTTTTCTTGAACAAACTTGGCTTCAACAGTTTCCAAACATGCAATGGATGAATCCAACGTCATAATCAATTATGTTACATGTACATGTAGATTGATTTCACAATAAAAATATGTAATGAATGATGTATCTAAGTCTGTCGTGAACGCTTAATAGTCAGTCAAGTGTACGAATTGTATGTACTATTTAATAAACAGTCTGTTGAATATTTTGAAACTTAATTGACTAGTCAAATTAGTTTTAAAATATTCAATAGCTTACAGGTTCTGAAGTATACCTCTCTAGGGTCCTCCCAACTGAGTTTGCTTGAAATCGTTCAAGCGGTTAATGAGAAGTGGCATCTTAACTTATATCCTGAAACTTTCAGAAAATCCAAGATGGCCACCGGAAAATTGACCAATCAAAATTCTCTATACAAGTTCTGAAACCTACCAGTCTAGTATACCTCCAGCCAAGTCTGGTTGAAATTGCCCCAGCAGTTAACAAGAAGTAGCATTTTAACTAATCTCACGATATTTTCAGAAAATCCAAGATGGCCGACGGAAAAATAGATCACTCGAAATTCGGTATACAAATTCTGAAACCTACCGGCCTAGTATCCTTCCAGCCAAGTCTGGTTGAAATTTCCCAAGAAGTTAATGAGGAGTAGCGTTTTAAACGATTTCACGCCATTTTTTGGGAAATTCAAGATGGCCACCAAAAAATAGACCAATAAATATTTTGTATATAAGTGTTGAAGCATCCCACTCTAGGGTCATACCAATCGAGTTTGTTTGAAATTGGATAAGTGGTTAATGAGTAGGCTTTTAACTGATTTGCAGACCCAAATTTCATTGAAGTCGGACCATTTATATTGGAGGTGTAGCATTTTAAATGATTTCCGCAAGATTTTCGGAAAATCCAAAATGGCTACCAGAAAAATGCATCAATCAAAATTTTGTATAAAAGATCTAGAGGCGACCACCATAGGATCCTCCCCGCTAAATTTGGTTGAAATCGTTCAGAGCATAAATGAGATGTGATTTGATGGACGGATGGCCGGCTGCCATGGCATGAGCTCACTTTGTACTTCAGTGGTTTAAACGATTTCCCCACATTTTTCGGAAAATTCAAGAAAAATAGACAAATCAAAATTCTGTATACAGGTTCTGAAGTATACCCGTCTAGGGTCCTCCCAACCGAGTTTGCTTGAACTCGTTCAAGGGGTTAAATAAGGAGTAGCATTTAAACTGATTTCCAGAAATTTTCAGAAAATCCAAGATGGTCGCCGGAAATATTGACCAATCAGAATACTCGTTAGAAGTGTTGAATCATACATACCAGGATAGAATTAGTACACCCAAGTTTCGTTGAAGTCGGGCCATTTATATTGGAAAAGTGGAATTTTAATTATTTCTGGAAAATCCAAAGTGGCCGCCAGAAAAATGACCCAGTCAAATTCATGTATAGAACTTCTAACGCCTACCACCATAGGATCCTTTCAGCCAAATTTGGTTGAAATCGATTAAAGCATAAATGAGGAGATGCAATTTGATGAACGGATGGATGGATGATAGATGGATGGACGATGGACAGCTGCCATGGCATAAGCTCATATGACCCTTCAGGTCAGGTGAGTTAATAAATGGGAACAGCTTTAAATGACTTCTCAAGAACCACCTGGTGGATTTCAAAGAAAGCCGGGTGGACAGTTCCAGTGGTGATTCCAGAACTTCCATTCAGAATTATGATTGGAAGATTTTTCCAGTGACCATCTTTTTCTCGAAAATGACATCTAAGGAACTACTGTACAGATCGGCGTAAACTCATTAGATTTCATAGGTAGCTAAATGAGATTAAAGTTTATTCAAGCAAACCTGATCTGTGATAGAACGTGGCTGTCAATCAGAGTTTAGCGTTTGGTGGCCTTATTAGATATCTTATGTGCTGGATGAAACCTAAATTTTGATCTGATTGTGTGGTCAGTATCCATCCTTAATTTCCTATTAAATACTGGTCGCACTGAATTCCAATTTTGTACATGCATATTATGGTACTACTGAATTTAAGGTAAAATAGAGGGCCTGTGCCAGTGCCCGCAGTGTCTAGCCCCTCGAGTATCCGTGTGATGCAAGCTTGAGCAGCCATGCTTATTATGTGATCTTAAACGGCAGGCCAAAGAATCCTGACTTCTTCACCTCGGGTAGTTGGAGCTTTGCTGTTGCATTCACTTGACCATCCACCGTGATATGGCCCAAGCCGATGGTGGCTATCTTGAGATTCTCCCCATCTTGTTGGAATGAGCTAACCTAAATTTTGATCTGATTGTGTGGTCAGTATCCATCCTTAATTTTCTATTAAATACCGGGCGCACTGAATTCCAATTTTGTACATGCATATTATGGTACTATTGAATTTAAGGTAAAATAGAGGGCCTGTTCCAGTGCCCGCAGTGTCTAGCCCCTCGAGTATCCGTGTGATGCAAGCTTGAGCAGCCATGCTTATTATGTGATCTTAAACGGCAGGCCAAAGAATCCTGACTTCTTCACCTCGGGTAGTTGGAGCTTTGCTGTTGCATTCACTTGGCCATCCACCGTGATATGGCCCAAGCCGATGGTGGCTATCTTGAGATTCTCCCCATCTTGTTGGAATGAGCTAACCTAAATTTTGATCTGATTGTGTGGTCAGTATCCATCCTTAATTTCCTATTAAATACCGGGCGCACTGAATTCCAATTTTGTACATGCATATTATGGTACTACTGAATTTAAGGTAACGCAGAGGGCCTGTGCCAGTGCCCACAGTGTCTAGCCCCTCGAGTATCCGTATGATGCAAGCTTGAGCAACCATGCTTATTATATGATCTAAAACGGTAGGCCAAAGAATCCCGACCTCTTCACCTCGGGTAGTTGGAGCTTTGCTGTTGCATTCACTTGGCCATCCACCATGATATGGCCCAAGGCGATGGTGCCTACCTTGAGATTCTCCCCATCTTGTTGGAATGAGCGCCGTGGTTTCAGGAGATCCTTAACCAGGTACTGTGCGTAGTACTCTGCCATAACCTTGATGACACTAGCCTCATCGACTCCGAACATACCTCGCATCACTGCCATGCCTTTTATGCCCATCCCCTTGTATACAGTCGTGGCCTTATTGATGGCTGATTGTCCTACCGTGTCAGTGTTTCCGATAAGATCTCTGGCTGGGATGATACCTCGGATATGTCGAGGTTTTCTCTTCTCATCGAAGTCTAGGAAGAAGATGGGGGAAACAGTCTCATCTGAACAACAGCGTGCCTCGCCCAAGTGAGCGAGATCACCTAGCCCTTTGCTCTCTAGGTCTGTGAGTGACAGAGACATTGTTGGGGTATACATATGTCTTAAACCTAGACATAGGCCACAATGATCTCGGCCATAGTACTCATCCACAGCCCTAGAACTACGGCTTCCATTAGAGGGATGCGTTCGCCCATGATCTTAGCGGCAACAGTATTGGGGGCGGCACCGATGGTGAGCTTTGGGATGGGATGTGTTATTCCTAGACAGTGGTCGACAACCATACTCGCCACTGTAGCGAGGGCAGCGGTGCCAGTGGCAGGAATAACCTCATTACCACCTGTCATCTTCACCATGGCCACATTCGCGGCCATGTTACTGGCGACATGAATGGCCAGGGGCTTAGCATGTGTCAGTAGCTTCTGGGTCTTGCTTTTGAGAAGCCTCTCCACCTTCTGGAGACTCGCCTGGCTCTCCAGGAGTTGCTTTACAATCCGAACCGTTGACGTCATTGTTTAAGCCTTGAGTATACAATGCGTTTAAACATGTACATTCTACCTCGAGAGCGCTAAGCAACTCTAACCAGTCTGCATCTGTCAGCTGCTTAGATTGGTACTCGGGAATATCCAACAAGTTCTGTGCTATACATAGCTGCTTAAACCACATGGACCTACTAGTACAATGTACTAGGTACTATGACGTCTTCCGCACCAAATTGGAGGACTGTAAGAAGAAGTCACCAGATGAGCTCGCCCAGCTCTCTAACGCTGAGGTAGCAGAGGAGCTGACAGCGGTGAAACTCTACCTAGGATTTGGTAAGGGGCAGATCTGCTTCGTTGAATATCTCATTATGGGTGGCAGTATACTGCCCTCCACTGACAAAAGGGGGGTAAGTAAAAAAAATTCAAAATTGAGATTTTGACACATCTTGCCTAATTTGGACCTGCTCTTTTCAATGGAACTATTGCCAATGTAAAATTCTTTTTAGATTTTTAGTTCCAAATAACAAAATGATGTATGTCTTCCGCGTCACAGACAATTACAATGACAAAAGGAAGTAACCGCATTTACTTTGACAGAAGGAAGTATATTACACATACTCCCTTTTGTCATTGTAAATGCTGAACATACCTCCTTTTATCAACGAAATATCTTCAAAGATATCTAATTTGCATATCAAAAGGGCATATGTCTGGCTCATGTGTCATGCATGGTACTCTCACTGCATGTAACAAGTGCATAAAAAGGTATGGATTTGCACTATTGAGTACAGTCTACTTGTAAACATATAATATGGTTAGTTCAAAGTACATGATTTAATAATTTACAAGTCAGGTCTACAAACCAGGTCCGCTATTAAATTAAAAAATTGGTCAGTTTTCCTAGAACTAGACTATAAGGCTACAGCACCAGTTTACCATTAAAAATAAGATAATAAGGAATACTATACAACGTGTTATATATTGAAATAAACAGATTGTGGTACTGGTAAATAAGACCAACATGATAGATGTCTACCGAATATCGACCTCATTACGCATGAAGGGAGATCCAGTACACTGAATTTCTTATCACCGGCCAGGACCTGCCGCATAGTGATGTGACAATTTTGTACATGGCGAATGGAGATAAACCACCCTATCCCAGGTTAAAGATTTAGGGCTAATTGATTCCTAGATTTATTACCTAGACTGCCTACCTGTATTCGGTTTAGCTTGTTACTCGGTTTAACCCATCATTTGTTACCAGGTTCTAGAGATTTGATTCATAAATACCACGGCGATCATATTTTATGCATAATCATGTTAGTTTAAGTATATTTCTCATTGTACGAAATATGGTTTACAACTTGGTAATAGCTAGTCTAAGACCTGGTTTAAAGTTTAAACCAAGTCTAGGTAAACCTCCTTATTGAATTCGGGCCATGATGTTTAGGTTTAGCCTACTTTAAATAATCATATTTGTATTTTCACCTAAATTGCCTAATGAAATGGTTTTTTCTGTTAAAATTATATAACGAAACTGTAAAATTAGTTGAGAATGTGACATTTTGTTTCTAAAAACACCTTTACGTCATGTATTTTTTATGTGAAAATAATTTAATGAAATCATTTGGTTTTGTTGTAGGAACACATTTACATATTGTTTTGTGTTAACTTGAAAATAAATTTTTGGACTCGAACGATTTTTAGTATTTTCAAACCTAAAACAATGGTATATATGTTTATTGTAAGAAGAAACTGGATACAGAATCCTCTTTTCATCTATCCCAATACGTTTCTTTAATTACAAAAGAGAGTAAATGTGAATTTACACTGACAAAAGGGTGTAAAGTGCGATTACTTTGGAATTTGAACACTAGAAACACAGATATACAATGGCAAAAGGAAGTATGTCACTATAATTTGTTTAAAAGGAACCAATTCTGATTTTCTTTTAAATAATGGTAATCTTTAACACATATGTGTCGCTCTGATATAATTTTGACAGAAATATGCTGGAAATTGACACAGGCCTATCCATAAATGCATTTTATTTATTTTCTCAAAAAATTATTTCTTGGACATACTTCCTTTTGTCAATGTAGGGCAGTATAGTAGAGCAGCTCCTGTGTACTAAGGGTATTCTACAAGGATCGGGAGTATCTGTCGGACGTGTTCCAGCAGTTGCATGCATCCATGGCATCTCCCTACTCTGAGTTGAATAAGGCTCTGTGCTACTACAAGCTGGAAAACGGCTGGACCACCGAACCATACAGTCCTTGGGTGTGTATGCTGGCAGCGTGTTTGGGGCTGTCGGACAGGCCAAGCTAGTTCAGGCAATCTCAGCCATGACTCCCGCACTGGAAGAGAGTCGGGATGGTCTCATGCTCTACGAGCAGGATTTACTAGTGGCAGAGAAGACTGGTGACGAGCACAACAATAGCCAGACCTGGCACCACTCGTAGGGATATTGTCCTGCTAGCAGTGCTAGCACTGCTGGGCGGGGTGGTGGGTGTCAGCACGGGTCGCCGTTTGTCGTCCAGCACTCCTGCTGGTCCAGCGGTCGGAATGAGACTCGGAATGACGGTAGCACTGGCCCTCGTCGGAGACCACATGGACCTAGGTGTCATGGGCGTCGGGACGACATGTGCGGCCGCGTTGATGTCAGTGTTAAACCCAAAATGCACACCTGGGTAATTCCCCTCGACTATCATGTTATTGTATCCCTTAATTTTCAGATCCTTGACATTCATGATCATATTGCTCGGAATAAGTCGTAGGTGTGGCGATATAGCAAAGTCAAGGATAGAGCAAAGTCGAGCTTATGACGGGCCTGCAGTAAGCCTTGCTGGAACTTGGCAATGAGACTGCCAGGGTCTGCAACAATGATCATGTCCTCAACGAGACTGCAGAAATGGCCTGCACCTCTTTTCCGCTCACCCCATCTATGGAGTGGCGCAGCTTGGTCTGGGCTGTCAGGACACAATAACATAATGCTTCTAAGGACTGGTTGATTCGAGCGATCCCTGCTGGTGTGAGCCCTAAGGTTGTGTGTGGGACAATGTATTTCCACCTCTCTGGAGAGTCCTGCCTGATTCCGGTGATATGCATATTCTGCACCAGTGCCCCGGGCTCTGAGTCTGGATCGAATGAGAACATCATTGTCGTCTGACGGCCAATTTTTCAGGGTGTTTGATAGGGGAAGCCTGAGTAGTCGCGTCTCGGGTCATCATACATAATGCCTAGACCGCTGTTGTCTCCACCATGGAAACGATAGCCTGAGTGGGCGTTGAACTCTCGCTGGAGTCTACTGGCTGCTGAGAGGCTGTAGCTAGCGGTGCTCATGGTTCCCGCAGTCTGCGGATCAAAATCATTCATATCAGGCAGGCTTGTGCCCAGCTCATGGAGGATTCGTCTCACCATGTAGTACACATGGAATCTGAGACAGCTTGCAATGAGCACAGTTTCGGGGTACCAGAATAGGAGTGCAGCAAACCTGCGCCGATGCCGCATCCTGCCGTGGCACACCACACGGCAAAGTTCAGCTGTTGGTTCCAGAATGAGAGATTCGGGGCTGCCATCCAAGTATGAGCTTTCTTCGCATCCTTGATGGTGATAGCAAGGTTGGTCAGTGGTCGTGGATTGATGGAGAAGCTGATGCGGGACAGCCCGTCGACTGGGAAGGCTATCTATAGTAGTCATCTTAAAGCCACTTTTCCAGCCGCGGACGCAACATACTATTTGGCACCGTAGAGATCTTTGATCCCGCAGCATCTCGTTTTTTAACTTATCCATGTTCACCTGCCTGCTGGAGCCTTTGAGGTATTGCTGGCGCACTTTGGGTTTCTCTGTGTTGTACAGGATTTGAAGCTTCAATATATGGTGGTACTCTTCATCACTGACCTGCCCATTCTCGAGAGCTTTGCTGGCAGACTCGTCAATAGCCCGTAGGCTGCTCTGTGCCAGTGTTACATACTAAGCATGCTTCTCCAGCTTCCTGGTGATCTGACGTTGTCCAACCGCCAAGACGGTGGCCAAGACAGTAGCGGCAGTTGTTTTCAATAACGTTGCCTCCTTGGATGTATATGTTATATATGCGTTATGCATTCACATCAGCTTAATGCGCGGTATTGTCACGTGAGAAACAATATGTCTTTGTGATAAGTTCTTATAAAACCATGAATAACATCAGACAAAGGGAATCCTAATATCACAGCATACTGCCTGGTATTGTTCCAGTACCATGTTGGGCCGGTATTGCTCCAGTACCATATTGGTCCGGTATTGACCCAGTACCATATTGACCCAGTATTGGTCCACTAGCATATTGGCCCAGTATTGGTCCACTAGCATATTGGCCCGGTATTGGTCCACTAGCATATTGCCACGGTATTGGTCCAGTACCATATTGGCCCAGTATTGGTCCACTAGCATATTGGCTCGGTATTGGTTCAGTACCATATTGGCCCGATATTGGTACACTAGCATATTGACCCGGTATTGGTCCAGTACCGGCCCGGTACAGTATGTTACCAGGGAATAGATTGCGTTTGTTGCCTCATTCATACTGTGATAATGCAGGTTACTGGGATGGTAGTGGCCATAAAGGTCATATTTGCTCAGTATTGGTCCAGTACCGGTCCATTAGCGAGACATTTTTGTTCAAAAGACACTACGAATCCATCTAGATAATAATGGCGTTGTATTTGTCACACGGTTAGCAATTACCACAAAGAACATTTTAAGCTCGGGTTCATGAATGAGTCTTTTGGGCAGTTGAATGCTTCAGCAAAATCTCTGTTATTCTGAAGAACTGCGTTTACCCTGAAAGAAAAAAACAACAAGTTGGATGAGGCGGAACCTTTCCAGTAAGCAATGCACAGACCTGATGCATTATGGGTAAATATTAGTCACGACATATTAAACTCAATTTGTAACTGCTATTGTCTATTGTCAGAGGAGATAATCCATTAGAATTTAGAGTCCACAGGCGCAGCCATGGTGGTTCAGTTGGCTTGCAAAAAAACCTTTTTGACCACAATAAAAGATTAATGACATCAATTTGTAGGAGATTGCTTCTTAAAGCCTCTAATTTTCAAACATTTTTGCTGGAAGAGATAACTCCAGAAAAGCCATCGACAACTACCCTACACCTGCTTTTTTAAAGGAGGAAGTCTGGCAATGCTCCTGTGGTAAACTGTAGGACAGTAGATTTAGCTCGTTGCGTTAGTGGGGGAAACTGATACATCTTTATACTCGGATTTCAGCGCTAAAGTCGTTAAGATTTTAAGAAGCCGACTAAAACCGTCCTCTGCAATGGTCGTTAAAAATGTCCATTTGCAGGCCAAAGCAATTAGATTTTTGAAAATTTGCCACTGGGATGACTGGCACAATAACCGAGCCAGTAATGGATGAATCTAGTTTTAACTATTCCCCGCCCATATTTTGCTAAGCTCCACCCACTCTTCACCCGTGTTGGGATCGATCGATTCCTGAACTCCCTGACAATCAATTTCCAGAAATGACACGGGTAAGCTGTTGAATATTTTGAAACTAATTTTACTCGGTGGTGTTGCTGCCTATGGCAGATAATGTGGCAGCAACAGCGACCAGTCAAAATAGTTTCAAAATGATTGATGGATAAACTGAAACGATCCATTCCAGTGGCAAGATTTTCCAAAACAGCTTTCTATTTGCCTGCAAATGGCCATTTAATAAGCAAACATTGTGTTTTTCTTGAGCAAATTTAGCCGCGGGATGGTTAATTTCCGGATTGAATTCATGTCACAGTTCTTGTTGTTTCAAGCACGTTAATTTCATGAGCCGCTTACCTGTATTTCTTAGGCGCGTGAATTCCGTGTTTTATCATGTACTTCAGCTCTGAGTCAGTTTCATGACTACAGCGCATCTGGAAGAAATGTATAAAAATAAATCTATATAAAAATATACAAGATAGGCCAAATTTTTCATGGTTTTTGTGACTTGGTGTGGTTGTTTTTCCGCCACGCAGGAATGATGGTGACTCCAGGAATTTATGTGTGCAAATATGAGTTCTCGGAAACGACCAGGAGTTTTCGAGATATTCATAGATACACAATTCAATTTGATCCGAATCCGGGCTTTTCTATCCGAACCCAAATCCTCGGTACTAGGTAGTTAAAATGGACCTTTCCAGTTTAGCCATCAATCATATGACGTCATAACCAACTACTTGACGTGTAGGATGCCGTTGTAATCAATTACGTAAATACGTTTGTCACGGGCGCTTAATGGATGGCGGACTAGGTGTTGTTGTACGAAATGTATGTCTTTACTACTTAATAACGTTGAATAGACAGCAACATCGCCCAGTCAAATTAGTTTCAAAATATTCAACAGATTACCAGTATAGCTTGCTGGATATTGATAGTCAGAGAGGTTAGGGATTGATCGATCCCAGCACGGCGAAGTGTAGCTGTTTGACCAATTCACCTCATATGACGTCATAATCAGCCACGCGGCGTGTAGGATGACGTCACAATCATTACGTCATAAATAATTTTATTTGTCCCGTCTTTAACTCTTAATAATAGTCCGACACGTGTACAAATTGTATATCTCTACTATTTAATAACCATGCTGCTGAATATTTTGAAACTAATTTGACTGGACACTGTTGCCGCCATAGGCAGCAACAGCGCCCAGTCAAATTAGTTCCAAAATATTCAATAACTTACCTGTATAGTTGTCTGGAAATCGATAATCAGTTTAGGGATTGATCGAACCCAACACGGCGAAGTGTGGATGGAGCTTAACTAAAGATGGGCGGGGCATAGCTAAAACTGTATTACTGAGTGACTGTTCGGATATCTCCATTGTTATTTCATACTCACGTAAGCGTAATTCATGAAGAAGAGCTGATCGATTGTGTAGTTTAATCCGGGTGATACAGCCTCATTCCTGCCATGGACCACGTACCAGTTCCTATATGCCTGCACAAAACGGGAAAAGTTACCGTAGCTTTGTTTTGCCTTTTTACTTTGATTTATTACTCTCCTCCTCCTCCTCCTCCTCCTCCTCCTCCTCCTCCTCCTCATCATCATCATCATCATCATCATCAGCATCACAGTAGACTAATAGCTACCGAATGGAATAACTTACCAAATGAAATTAGAAACTCATCAACTTTAGAAATCTTTAAATCCAATCTTAAATTCTATTTATTTCAAATAGCATATCCATAGAATACTTACGCGCGTTAGCGCTTAGAGCATGCAGTTGCATGGATTAAGCGCTCTAAAAATGTACTATTATTATTATTATTATTATTATTATTATATTAGGCCGTTATATGTATTATTACTATATTCTGCGGCTGTGGAATATCCTGTGTATCCTACAACTGCAATCAAGGCCTTCTTTGAATCAGAATTTGACCACTGTGCCTTGTCCTCATTCAAAATCTTTAGCTTCCCCAGGCCCATTCTTGATTTGAGTGTACCGAGCCCTGTTTTCTGGAGGTCACTTCGCATCACGCTTAATAGATTTATGCAATAACTTCATCTCCTGGCTTTATATTTGATGAACGCCAGTAGGCTGAATTCCCAAGGCTGTCTGTGCTGGGGTGTCATATGGCATCCATAGTAAATGGCCAAACATGGACCATCTTTGCTGGGCAAAGGGGTGGGGTATGGGGGGAGGGGGGGGGGGGGGATTGGTCTTATGGAATTTTCTCGCACGGATTTCATGCAGCAGCAAGGTAACAGTTGAAAAGAACATGGGATAGTCCATTTCCCTGTGGGGATCTGATTGATCTCTCAAATTCTGCGGACTTCACTGTCTTGACCCGTACTCTCAGCTTGGTATATACACTCTCAGATTGGTATAGGCAAGCAGTAGTCTCACTAGTCGCAGCCCATCTTCATTGCAACTAGCCTGTTACAGTATATCTGGGACCTTTGAGCATTTAATTGTGTCGAAGGATTGTGACATACCAATGACCATTTTGTGGAAATTCCAGTGTTTCAATATGACTACTGACACGCATACGCTGAGCCCATACAATGTCTGCGCAACTGCGTCCACGTTTAAAGTCACTTTGCCATGATCCAATGAAGTCATCGATCTTGTTTCGGATGCAACATACAGCAACATTGGATAGGATTTTCCGTATGCTGCTGCTGAGCACAATGGGTCGCAGATTGGCTGGAGGGCTGATGGTTTCTTGGGCTTGGGTAGTGCGATAAGAGTGCATTGGCCTACAGCATCAATGGGAAAGTGGTGCAAAAATGCTGAAATGATTAGGTGTGTGGTCGGCATGTAGATAATTGCACTTGCGTATTTAAGTGCCCATGCCATCAAATCCGGATACGCGTCCATTTTCAGGGATTTCATTGCCTTCTCAACTTCTGCTGTATTAATTGGTGCTAGTAATGGCCTGGGGTCACCTGAAAATGGTTGCAAGGGCTCATCGTCGTGGCCTGTGTACTGTTCTTTGAACAATTCTCAAATTGTGTCCGCTTTTCCCTGGTCAGTCCCAATAAAGTGTCCTTCAGCGTTGTGTACATTAAGTGGTGGTGATGCCCGAAACATTTTTGTGACAGTCATCCGTGGCAGTGATTTCATCTGCCAGACAATACGCTTGTTGAATAGCAAAACCTTTGCACGTTTTCTGACGCGATGCAGAATGTTATTGCATTGCCTGTGTAGTCTGGTGCAGTCTTCACCTTGACCACTTTGATACATACGCAGCCGTAATGCTTTCTGCACTGCTATAGTTTTACTACTACATGGCTATCAGTATCCATAGTTCGGTTGTTGTTTTTGAGAACTTCGATGGTGAAGTTAGGCGGTTTTTATATATAACCAGTTATGTAGCACACATATACGATACCATTCAACCACTGTTATTGCTAAATGACTACATCATATTTAGCGCCAGAACGATTTAAAGCATTCCTTAACTCAGCGATTCAAGAGTAGCCACTCTGCACTATGACTGAATAAATACCCCCACCCCCACCCAACCCCTTGGCTCCAGCGATAGTAATTTAAGTGACAGTCATGGATGTATTCTGGGAAATATCCGCGGTTAATATAGCGCTGTGAACGCCATTTTCAATCATTCCAAATTACTTTATGGAAGTAAACAGATCATCCCTTTATTCCAGATATTTTTGGGCAATTTAACCGTTTAATCTCTTCTAAGATTATCGAATGTTGTCTAACACGAAATCTGTGTTGATTAAGTTAAGTATTCAGCCATCTACAGCTTATTTCATTCCTGTAAGTTATGACACCGGCTTTCGAAATTTTCGTGTTTTCAAATTCAAGTTCACGGTTATTGTAAGTGATTTTAAAACACCACGACGCGGTTTCAATCTTAGTTATAGTTTGTGTTCAATCATTTGAGTAGGCCTTGATTTTAAAGTTCAGTTCTTCGTA
The DNA here is from genome assembly GCA_034401795.1 of Chaetoderma sp. LZ-2023a. Lineage (NCBI taxonomy): Eukaryota > Metazoa > Mollusca > Caudofoveata > Chaetodermatida > Chaetodermatidae > Chaetoderma > Chaetoderma sp. LZ-2023a. Next base: position 83,714,627 of record CM067359.1, read on the forward strand.
GTTGTCCCATCATTTCGATAACCAAGGTAGTCATTTATTTTAATGTTATTCGGTTTACATAGGTGATCATTTATCAAGTGTTAGAGTTGTTTTTCTTAATACTGTTCTTATGTAAGGTGCTCATTATATTATGTAATCTTTTTGTAGGCGGCACCCAAAATCATCCTCGCGAGGTGAGAAACATCAATCTGCTTTGTGCAAATGCTCAGTTGATTTTTATCATTTTCAGCTTCTTATCACTGCCATTCCCTGTCTGCTCCTGTTAGTTTTGTAACGGTTTCTGCTCCTTCTTCTCTGTGATTCGGATCCAAACATATTCCCCACTGGTTGGTAGTCTCGTTCATGATGGTAGCCACGGATTCCTATAGCATTAGGATCAAAATGTGAATCCATTGAATTATTCGTCTAGTTGTGACTGTGTTGCGTGTATTTCTTTAAATTCTCAAAATTTGAACTATAATCATTCTTCTACTATTATCTCTGGACCGCCATCTTCGGGTGCGATCACTTCCGGGTTTGCCATTTTCCTCTCAATGCACTTCTTCCTCTGGTTCTCACTCTTCTGATTTGCCTTCTTCTGGTACTTCAATTTTCAGTTTGTCGTCTTCCAGTCATGTTTCTTCTGCTCCTTTATCCTCTAGCTTACATTCTGGATTACATTCGGATCTTCTTTTTTGCGGTCAATTAAATTCCAGTTCCTCATTTGATGGTTCACACAATAGTACCTCGGGTTTGCCTTCTAGCTCCACTTCTAATTTCTCTTGTTCCCAATTAGAGGTTTCTTCAACGCAGCTTAGGGATAGGAATCTCTATCGCGATAACGATCTTTCATCTGAGAACAATTCTCATTGTTTTGCACACTTTCGTAGATGGATTGGTTAAGGGTGGTCATATTTTTTCAGAGGAGTTAAGCACTCTTTCTTCTAGAGTTCCTTCCTTATTGAATCTTACTTCCTCCTTTTCTTTGCTCAAGTCTCCTCCAAATTCTCCTCCTTACAAGTCTGTCCCTTCAGTTGTCCACCCTCTTCCTGGATTTGCTTCTCCTCTTAGTTCTTCTCTTCCCTCTGTTTCTCTTCCTATATTTCATCAGTCTTCTAGGGACGCACGGGTTCATTTTCCGGTTTTTATCTCATCTCAATGCAACCTACGTATCCTTGATGCTGTATAACTGTAACAGCTTGGCAGTTCCAAAGGCAGCTCTAGACAAACTCGATGTCTTCCACCGCAAACACCTACGTACCATCACTGGACACCGATGGCCAGACAGCATAATTTCCAATGATGCACTATACAAGATGTGTAATACGTCGCCGCTGCCTGTAAAAGTCGCCCAGAAAAGATGGTCCATGTTTGGCCATGTGCTTAGGAAGCCAGCAGAGAGAGCCTTCGAATTCACCCTACTCAGATCCAGCAAATACAAAGCCAGCAGACGACTTTATTGCATAAATCTGCTAAGCGTGCTACGAGGTGACCTCAAGAAAGCAGAACTTGGTAAGTCAAGAATAGACCTGTGGAAGCTAAGGATTTCGTCTGAGGACAAGATATAGTGGCCAAAAGCGAATGACTGATTGCAGCTCTATGATATTTCTACTACTACAGCTGCAGAATACTGTAATCATACATCATATATCTCTTTATTATCTTTTAAGGTTTCTTATGTTGAGAATTCTTCTAGGTCAGTATATTAATTTGTTACAGTTAAAGTTTCACATATGTTGGAAGTTGAGATTGTTGCTTCTGGTATTGCTCAGTCTTGCTTTAACGTGTCGCTTGATAAATTCAACAAATTTTATGTTAATTCAGCTAAGTCTTCCATTCTCCTGATGTTTCCGGCCAGTGGTGTTGATCAATACCCTGATTCGGGTTTTTTTCTCATGTGTGGTTGACTCTGTTCCAGTTAGTTCTGGCCTTGCTCCTGATCATGATTCTTCTGTTTTTTGAATTTTTTAAGCATATTCCGTCAGGACCCTCCTTCCGACACTTATCCGTCATTGCACCTCTCCTGTCTATTCCTTCAAGCACGACCCTGACCCCCCTCAGGATACTCTCAACCTAGTTCATCTTCATCTTGGATATGAGGGTTCTTCGAAGGATTGGGATGAAGCCCATGATTGAATTTCTGGCAGATTATACATAGATCTTGAGGAGGATTGTCCTCAGGAGAACGATGTTTATGATTAGTAGTAGTTCCACATTCTTTCCTTCAGGCTTTCCTCTTAACAATTTGGTCATTGACATGTTGGATTTCTTCAATACTGATTGTTCTAATCCAGATTTTAATTTGTGCCCTGCTTCCCTTGCTCCAGTTCGTATTTCTAAATCAGACTTTGTTAAGATAGGTAAAACTCAGACATTGGAATTTGTGAATTGCTTAAACCATATCTTCCTTCATCTGTACGTTTAGTTAATTCCCCTTCGAATTGAGTTTTGTGTGACTAGGAGAGAGTTGCTCGATTACATTTGAAGATTTCTATTTTTATACCCAGCCAAAAAATTTGGCGGGGTATTATGTAATGGCGCCGTCCATCCGGGCGAGCGGGCGGGCGGGCGGGCGGGCGGGTGGCCGGGCGTGCGGGCGGGCGGCAGAGTGGTTTCCGGATGATAACTCTGTTACCGTTTGTCCGATCGCATTTAAACTTCATAGGGTGGTGGGACTAGGCCTGGGGAAGAAACCTCTCGAAATTGACGATGATCCGAAATCCAAGATGGCCGCCAGCCACCGGCGGCCATCTTGAAAATTGGTTTCTGGATGATAACTCAATTACCGTTTGTCGGATCGCATTGAAACGTCATGGAGTGATTGGACCAGGACTGGGGAAGAAACCTATCGAAATTGACAACGATCGGAAATCCAAGATGGCCACCAGCCACCGGTAGCCATCTTGAAAATTGGTTTCTGGATTATAACTCCGTTACCGTTTATCGGATCGCTTTGAAACCTCATAGAATGGTTGGACTAAGTCTGCGGAAGGAAGAAACATATCGAAATGACAATGATCCGAAATCCAAGATGGCCGCCAGCCACCTGGGGCCATCTTGAAAATTGGGTTCCAGATGATAACTCCGTTATCGTTTATCGGATCGCTATGAAATTTCATAGGGTGGTTCGACTACCTCTGGGGAAGAAACCTATCGAGATTGACAATGATACAAACTCCAAGATGGCTGCCAGCCACTGGTGGCAATCTTGAAAATTGGTTTCCAAATGATAACTCCGTTAGCGTTTATCGGATCCCTTTGAAATTTCATAGGGTGGTTGGACTAGGTGTGGAGAAGAAACTTCTCGAAATTGACGATGATCCGAACTCCAAGATGGCCGCCAGCCATGGGCTGCCATCTTGAAAGTTGGTTTCTGGATTTCATTTATTGGATCAGTTCCTATGGTCGTTGGAATATGTTTGGTGAAGAAAGTTATCAAAATTTACGATAATCCGAAATCTAGTATGGCCGCCAGTCAGAAGCAGCCATCTTGAAAATTGGTTTCCAGACGATACCTCCTTGACCGTTTAGCAGATCGCTTTGACACTTCATAAGGATTGCTGGTCTGATGGGGCTGAGGAAGAAATAAATATATTCTGATAGCTCTCATTCATTGGCTTGTCATTATGGCGGGGTATTATGCGCCATTTGCAGAGCTCTTGTTGTTGCATTAATTTCAGAAGCTGTTTTGAAGGCAGTGGAGGCAGTCACTCTTTCGGTCACTTCTTCGGTACTTTTAACGTCAGCTGACTGCTCTAGATTCATGTTAAATTCTAATTGTTGGTATAAAGGATATATTTCCCATAACCGTAGACAGACTGTTCATTCTCCTTTGGAAATTTCAGATCGATTAAATCATAATTTGCGTATGGCCCACCCCATCCACTTTTGGTCAAGAACTCTTAGGTTGTTGTGCTCCTGAAATTGCTTTAAGATATCGGCTTGTTTGAAGGTGGGTACGGAGGTTAAGACTCTAATTTCATCTATTTCGAGCCCTGCTTATTCTCCTAAGAGGAAAAGTTTTAAGACTGATACTAAAGGTTCCTTTCCTTCACGTGTGTTTACAAACTCTAACCATTCCAACTGGTAGGGCCCGCCGAGACCATTATGAGTCAAGTGAGGCTAATAGACAATCGTCTTCCTACAGGGGTGGGGGCGGGGTGGGTGGGGCTGGGGTCTCCGATTTGCTTGCAAGAGTGTGGTAATTCAACTTCCAGAGTACCCACCCATCATATGACGTCATAATGAACTGCGCAATGTGTACAATGACATCATAATGAATGACGTCATAAATGACGTCGATAAGTACGTCACGAACGCATATTTGAAGACAGTCTACATGCGTTGTTGTACAAATTCTTTGCTTTTACTATTTAATAAATATTCTGTTGAATATTTGGAAACTAATTTGACTGGGCGCTGCTGCTGCCATAGGCAGCAACAGCACCCAGTAAAATTAGTTACAAAATATTCAACAGCTCCCCTGTATAGTTTCCAGGAAATTGATAGCTAGGGCATTCGGGGATCGATCAATCCCAGCACGGCGAGGTGTGGGTGGAGCTTAGCTAGTGATGGGCGGGGCATAGCTAAAAATGGAAAGGTCCATTCCGTGCAGTGGCCTTCGGTCTGACCACAGACCCTTATTTCTTTACCTACCTGGTGACAGCTGTAGCGTCCATTCTTCACCACCAGTCTATTCATCTGAACGTTTATATATATATACTTACCATTCAACCACTCTGGCCCGTCTTGGACAACCTCGTGGGTATAATTTGAGAACTTGTTGATTAGTGTACTTTTGAATGATTGAAAATGACGCTCATCGCACCCTATTAACTGGGGATATTTTCCAGCATGCATCAAATAACTATCACTTGAGTGAGTTGAGCTATAGACAAGGGAGGTTATTTAGTCATAGTGCAGAGCTTCCTCTGGAATGGCTGAGCCAATGAATGCGCAAAGACTTTCTGGATCTAGATACGAGATGGTCATTTAGCAATAACAGTGGGTGTATTGTAAGCATATACGTGTTAACATAACTTAAGGCCAACCCCTTTTATAAAGGGGCATCTTTGGTCGATTTAGCCAATACTGCCTTTTATTATTTTGGTTAATGAAGGATTCCAGTTTTAGCTATTCCCCACCCACTATTTAATAAACTTGCTGTTGAATAATTTCATACCAATTTGACTGAGTGTTGTTGCTGCCTGTCAGCAACAGGGCACAGTCAACTTAGTTTCAAAATATTCAACAACATGTTTATCAAATAGTAAAGCCATACAATTCGTACAACAACGCTTAGTCCGTCATCAATTAAACGTTCGTGACGAACTTATCTACGTCATTCATGATTTCATATAACATCAGTCAACACGTCACGTAGTTGATTGTGACGTCATCTGATTGATGGATAAACTGCAAATGTCCATTGGCTAGTGGGTGAAATGGATGTAATCAGTGAAATTTGTCACGCTACGCTTACACTCTGAAAACACATTATTCACCACTCAGTTCTACTCATATCTCTGAGCGTGCGTGCGGTACGTATGTGCCTGCGTGCACGTGTGCGGTGTGTGCGCGCGCGCGCATGTGTTCGTGCGTATGTGCGTGTGTTTGTGTGTGAGTGTCTTTGTGTGTGAGTGCAGGCGTGCATGTGTTGTTATCTTGGTGAAATATACATACATTGAAGGCAGCTTTAAGTCCACCGCTATCAGCAATATTTTCGCTGGCTGTAGCTCGTCCATTCAACTTTTAAAAAAGATAATAATAATTTATTTATTTATTTACTTTTTTATTTACGCTTACGCGTTTTCAAGCAATGAATGTTACTTTTTGCATCAAAGAAAATTAACAAAATTAAATAACACTCTTTAGTTAACTTTTTAAACCCTTAAAAACCTACATTCCTGGAATTTCAATTTTAAGGTAACTAACTTCACAGATAAGCAGTTGTATTCTAAAACGAACCTGTTGCTGCGGTTCCAGACAGATTAGTTTTAAATATTCAAAGGAATATTTGTTAAATTGTTGATGAGTTTTCAAATTAAGTCTTTGATATTCAAATTCATACTACTGACCATCAGGTTGACCTGTGTGTCGTTGATGTCGCGGTATTGACGAATGAAACACCCCGAGCTTATGGAGTAGAACATGTCCGATATGTCTGACCACCAGTTTCTCAGCACACCATCCTCATCAAAATGTCTACCTATAGCACAGACGTGAGAGTGTTTACAAACTTTACATTTGGTACATTAGCCGCTAATCGTTCAGCCAAACACGCTCATGAAGGCGCGCACCAGCTAGCTGGAACGCGTGGTCATGTAAACACGCATGGCACGCTCAAAATCACGAAGCTTAAATCAGAAGCTAGTTACCCCCCTCTTGTCCCAACTGTACAGCGCTTCAAAGCGCTCAAAATGCTACCTACATCAATTAACCCTTTAAAGCTCTGGCTATCTCAAAGAAATTGCAATTTTCACTCGGTATTTGTTCATTTAGAGAAAACAATGTGTGTAAATTTGCCACAGAAATTTAAAAAAATACTTTCTGTTGCCACACGTTTTGTTCACCTTGAACATTAAATGGTTAATATTCAAGAAAATCCAACTTTTTGTGCAGGCCAAGAGAAGCCTATTTTTGAAATTTTACCACTGAAACGACTGGCTCGGTTACCGAGCCAGTCATTCCAGTGATAAATTTTCAAAAATTGTCTTCTGGTCTGCAGATGTAATCACTCAAAAGTACTTCATGCGTCATTCTGCAGGCTTAACCATTATAAGATTAAACTGAAACACGCTTTCCCTAATTGGACCGATCTATTGATAACTCGGTTATCATCGTTCCAGGCAGGCAACTATTTTTGTATGTAGACTAACAAGCTATGTAATCTCAGCAGCGCGGATAATGGATAATGGACAAACGCAACACCAATCCACTGACAGCCTTTATCAGTGCCAATTCAAACACAGTATGTCTTCGCTAAACATATATATATATATATATTTTTTATTATTTTTCCATGTTCTTGGATATATATATATATATATGTGTGTGTGTATTTTCTTATTTTTACATCTATATATATATATATCCAAGAACATGGAAAAATAATAAAAAATACCCCGAAAATGAAATCCGTTGTCACGCAGATGGTATGAAATCGAATGAGAATTTTTTGAAAAATAAGTTGATTTCATAACAGTTATCAAAGATACAATTACGGACATAGACATCGCAGCTGCTGGCGGAATTAGGGAGCCCCAAGTCTCGCTTTCTGCTTGACAGGGGAGACAATGATTAATGTGGGGTGGGGGGGAGGTGGTGTTGGATCCGTAGAGGTGTATGTGGGCTGCTCCTGGCGCCTAAGCTAAACGTAAGACTTGCCTAATCTGTCGAAGCCATGCGTAATCTCGTGTCCAATGACGGCACCAATGCGAGCATAGTTGATGTAGCTATAAATAAATCAGAATCATCAATGATCAGT